>NGKH01000001.1:1324309-1352200 GCA_002162575.1 Sclerotinia glacialis | reverse complement strand
TATGAATATATAAGCAAAATCATCTATTATCCAAGTTTTATAGAATGATATTATGTAAACAAACTTGATTAATTTGTCTGTTATTATTAATATAAAGTTGTACTCCTTTTAGATAACCAGGTTTTTGGATAATGATAGTTTTATTATAAAATCCCAAACAATGGACTTTCAAGGTTGAGTAGATAATTCGGGGGTTTTGAATTGATTATAAAGGGTATACCAAACGATTTTATTCTTTATGCAAATGTTGTAGTTCCCAATTATGTTCTTAATTATAGTCCTCATCTTTGGAAAATATATTTCTTTCCTTATTCTGGCAAAGATTCTTGTAATACCTTGATGTTTGTGAATTGGTAATTCATATTGTTCTGTGATATAATCCTTAG
This sequence comes from Sclerotinia glacialis, assembly GCA_002162575.1. NCBI lineage: Eukaryota > Fungi > Ascomycota > Leotiomycetes > Helotiales > Sclerotiniaceae > Sclerotinia > Sclerotinia glacialis. Next base: position 1,351,814 of record NGKH01000001.1, on the reverse strand, counting down.
CTAGATTGGAGGGTATATAAAGCTTATTATGAAAGTAGATGAATCCATCTTTTATAATGAATCCCCTTTCTAGATTGTTTGGTTTAGTTAAGATTCTTTTGGCTGTAACATTTATTGTGTATTTCGTTTTTATAATATCCTTAATAGTATTGTAATTTATTCCTGAAATAGTAGCGAGTTGTGGTTTATTGTGAATTAAAACATTGTCTTCTTGTCTTAGTATTGTATATGATTCGTATGTTTTATTTTGTAAGTATTTTGGTTTTTAATTGAGAATATCTGCCCTAGCATTTTCGTTTCTTTTGATATATGAAATTCTGAAATTGTATACAACCATGGTTTCCGATCATCTGATCTGCTGTCTGTTCAATTCCTTCGTTATAGTAAAGTAAACCAAGTTCTTATAATTTGTATACATTTATACTATATATTTCGATCTTTTCAAATATACTTTTTATTTTTTAAAAGCATCTATTATCGCTAGTAATTCCTTATCGTATATTTCGTAATTTAGTTCAGCTGATAATAGTTTGTATAAATGATAAACAATTAATTGCTATTTTTTTGTTCAAATCTAATTGATTGAGTATTATGTTTAATACATAATCTGAGGAGTCCGTCTCCACAATTATTGGTAATTCTGGATCGAAAGCTTTGAGAACTGGTTCTCCTGCGAATGCTTCTTTAAGGCATTCGAATACTGTTTATATTGTTTTTGTCTATCGAAATTCCCTTTGATTCTTTTTGATGATCTCGATCATTAAGGCAACTATTTTTGAATAGTTCTTAATGAATCATCGATAGAAATTGACGAATCTCAAAAAGGATTGTATTTCCTTTATATTAGTTGGTGGTTCTCATTCTTTGATTGCTTTTACCTTATCGGAGCTCATTTTGAAATCTTCTGAGAATATAGTGTAGCTTAGGAATTCTGTCTTTGTGATATGAAATTCGTATTTGCTGGATTTGTATTAGAGATCTGCTTTCTTCAAAAGTTATAGAACATTATAAATATCCTGGATATATTATTCTTTTATTTCTGAAAATACTAATATATCATCTAAATAGTATATATAATATATATCTAGATATTTCCTTAATATATTATTGATCAAATGTATATATATTGTTAATGCATTTGTTAAACCGAATGGTATTACTTGATATTTATATAATCCATAACGAGTTCTGAATATTGTTTTCTATTCTTTACCTTTCTTCATTCTGATTAAATGGAATCCGTTTCGAAAATCAAACTTGGAGAAAATCTTGGTTTTTCCTAATCGATCTTTTAATTTTGTAATTAATGGAAATGAGTATCGATCTTTGATCGTTATATTATTGAATTTGCAATAATCTATACAAAGCTTTTTTGTATCATTTTTCTTTGGTATAAATAATACAGGACTAATTGTTTATAAGATGGATTCTCTAATCTATTCCTTTTTTAATATATCGTCAATATAATCCCTAAGTGTTCTTAGGTCAAAAGCTGATATTGAATAGATTAGGCTGAATAAAGGTATTTTGCCTTCCTTCAATACTATCTCGTGATTCTATAGTTTATGTTCTGGTAAAGCATCATGATCTTTCTTTTCTTCGAATAATTTCCTGTACTTCTGATATTGTACCGGTATTGGCGTTTTTTTCTGTTTTGTTACAAGGGTGTTTTCAAACAACTTCTTCTGTTTATTCTTCATTTGTACAAAAGGTTCATTTTCCTTCATTATTAATGAAGGACCTTGGATTTAGTATTTTATATCAATGGTGTTGTTCGCCTTCAGTTCTCCATTGTATGTATTCAGCTTTGCTGGCTTTAACGTATCTCGTTGATCGCTTTTCTTCGGAAATGATATGGTTTCCGATAATCAATCAATCTGGAGATTATATACCTTCAATTATGGCATTCCCAAAATGATCTATTGATTCTTTAATAGAACAATATCAAACTAGATAACCTCTTTATATCAAATTATATTCATTTGCAACAAACAAATCTCCTACAAAATCTTTCTATTCAATCCAACTAATTATCCATCAATTAATTGCAATTGATATAGTTTCTGTTTCATTTGAAATTATATTCTCAAATACTTTATAGTTTCTGATATAATAAAATTTCCTGTGGTTTCTGAATTTATCATAGCCTGGATTGTCTGTCCGTTTATTCTTGTATTGCAATAGATCTGATTTGTCTGTCCTGCAATATTCAATTATCCTCGGCCCTCCTTATAGGTCATAACTGTTTTTCCCTTTTTATAGGTTTTCTTTACTTTCTTTTGGGGGAACCAATTTATAGCCTCCTTGTCTAATTGATGAATTCTGCAAGTTTCATCGTAATATACTGTCCAGCTTATAATGGCATGTTTAGTTATCTGTTCTTCTGATAGTGTTTCTTTTGGTTCTATTTTGATAAAAGCAAGGGAGGGAATTCGTAAATGTTCTAATTTATATCGATCTATAGTATTCAATTCTTTCTGATTTTGAAGTATTATATCGATTTCTTTTTGATATTCCTTTTGTTCATGATTATTGTTCTTAATTGGATATAAAGCGTATAATTGAGGTATAACAGTAACATTGAATTGTTTTTTGCCAAATTTCTTGTGATAACCTTCTTTTGATGATCTTTTGTTTCGACAGTTTCTGGCTTGATGGCTCGGCTTGCCATATTCGAAACATAGTTTGTTCTTGCGTTTTCGCTTTATTTCTTCTTTAGATAATTTATTTTTGAATATTATATCTAATTGTATTGGTTCTTTATAAGATTGTCTGTTTTCTCAAGGTCTTTCTTCATTCTTGTGGTATTTATTACAATCTCGGTTTCTATAAAAGTTAGAAGATCAATATTCCTTTTAATATTTATAGAACATCTTATCCACCTTAATAGATTCCTTAATTAATTCATTTAAATCTTCCCAAATATAATTGCGATCTAATTCTAGCCTGACTTCAGGTTTGAGCTCTTTTTGATAATGGCTTATGGTTGCGTTCTTTTCCTATCCAATGGTATCTATATACCTCCTGAATTCTACAATGTACTTGATTATTGACCCTGATTGTTTGAGATTATAAATCTTGAATTTAGCATCATATAATTCGTTGACATTCCCGAATATTCTTTATATTTCTTTCTTGAATCTTTTGAATCTTCCAAAGATGGTTTGAGTCGGGTATATTCGTTTTCTTGGCTTACTTAAATTGATGAAATAATCCTTGAGATATAATTGGATCCATTTAACAGCTTCTTTTTTAAAGTAAGATGCGGCCTAAATGCTTTTGTCGGCATTATAGTTGAACTTATTCTAATTGAATTGAAAGTAGATCTCAAATTGAAGCAAGAAGGTTTCTAACTTTTATCGATTGTTTATAAATCAATCTGGCAAAGCAACCTTGAGGGTTTCGGTGACGATGATTTCCTTGGGGTCTTCGATACCTTTTATAGCGATGTCTCCGTCCTTATCAGTACTTTCAGGTGTGACCTGATTGATCATAACAGGGTTGCTAAACTGTAGTGTTTTGGAAGATATAATATCGTTACTTATCGAATCGGTATTTGAAGCAGTAATAGTGTTCAAAGTGTTACAAAGGTAACCATCTAGATTATATAGAAGTGTTCTAGGTTTTCGAGGTAAATTTATAATTAGATATCAAGCAAGGACTTAAGTAAAGACAATAATGAATATGTTATTCATAACTAATAATAGAGTATACTAAATGATTGATTTTGAGCACGAAGCTTTATACAAAGGAAATCCATCTTGATTATATAGTTCTTCGTTTTTTTCGGACAGCTAGGATAGTTGAACATTCTTGGAGCGTTATCGTTCCAGAGCTGTCCATCATATGATACGCCCGAAGCTTTCCTGTTTGGGCGTTCTGATGGTATATACATATATAATCCTAAAGTGGTTATAATCATATACTAATATAATCGAATCCTATCTTGTTTGTATATGGCCCAAGCTCATACGAACACATCAGCTGTTACCTTCGTAACAAATCATTATCTAAAAACACAAAATTTCATAATCTCTCTTTTTCATTCAATAATTTTGTAATATCTATACTTTTTCTTATTTTATCAATAAATATATTCTTTCAGATTATTATTGATATAATATTATTTTATATTTTTAATAAACTTTTTATTATTGATGATAATATTATAATCTAAGTTTTGAATTGATATTCATTATTTATTTTCTTGTATAGAAAAACATTGTTATTTTTGATCTTTATATTTGAATAGTAATAAAAGATTTCTTATACTTCATCAATTCCTAAATATTCTATATATTTATAATTAATCCTTTCAATAAAAAATATATCGATAATAATTCTGTATTATAGAATTCGATGTTTATCAATGAATTATACTTTGTAGGTTTCTTTTATTTAAACGTTGATTACATTAGTGTCTTTATTAAGGATTCCATTATCTGTATTTCCGAACTTCCAGATACAGCGATTCCATCCATCGATTTCTTGAATAATCTATAACTCTCTGTTACGATAGTAACAATTGACTAATTAGGAGAGCTTGGGCCTTGTGCAAAAGCGATCAGATTTCATCGAATTAATATGTGATCTGGGTCACCTCAAGATCGTATACACACGCATTGTCAGAAAGCACATAACTGGCTCAATGAAGATCAATGAACTCAACACTGATCCATATTGATCCTCCTAATTAGCCATAAGCATAAAAATCTATATAAACCAGATGGATTTCCTTTGTATAAAGCTTCGTACTCAAAATCATTTATTTAGTATACTCTACAATTAATTACGAATTGCATATCATTATTGTCATTACTTAAATCCCTGCTTAACGCCTAATTATAAACCTACTTCGAGAGCCTAGAGCACTTCCACGTGATCTAGACGGCAACCCTCGTAACACTCTCCCTAATTAGATTCTTTTTCAAATTACCATAAATTCTCGGCTTCTTCTTCGAACTTATCTTGTTCGGATCCTTCTTCAACATATATTAATGATTGATCTATAAATAGATCAACTTTGTTGATTATACATAATTAAAGAATAAAAATAACATTAAATTAACTTTTAACAAACTTCTTCTTTTGGTATCCACCTTTTCCTATACTAATATTGTTCTTATTTCAATAGTTTCTTGTTTGATGATCTATTTTTCTATATTCAAAATACAATTTATTATTATATTATCTCTTTTTCTCAAAATCATCTTGGATTGATGTTTTATAGATAACATCCAACTTTATAAAATCTCTATATTATTATAGATTATAGTGTTGTTTACCTTTGTTCTTTCGGTATTTCCTTTGATTTCGATCTCCTTAAGATTTGTAAATCCATTGATTCATCTTATACTCATAAAGTCGATCATCATATTCGATAGATTCCTCAATCAGATCGTTCAAATTATTATATATAATTGATCTATCAAATTCCAATTTAACTTCTGATTTAAATCCTTTACAATAATAACTCATAATGATTATCGAATCTCATCCCATTATTCTTATATATCATCGGAATTCTATAATATATTTAATAATTAATCCTATTTGTTTAATATTAAATAACTTTTTCTCAATTACTATTTCTTCATTAATATTATCAAATACTTTTTGAATCTCTTTTTTAAATCTATTAAAGATATTAAAGATTGCTTTGATTAATTATATACAATCTGTATTATTATACTTGAAATAATTATATAAATAAAATTGATTCTATTTAGATACTTCTCTTTTGAAATACAATATAGCCTATACATTTTTGATTGAATCGATAATGAACTTATCTTTATTGAACTTAAAGTATATCTCAAACTACAATAGGAATATCTCAAATTCTTATTGGTTTCCAATGTATTTGTTAGATAAAGTTATTTTAAAGGTTTCATTGATCATAATATCTCTAGATTCCTTTATAATGATATTGTTGTCTTTATCGATTATTTGATTTATCGAAAGTGTATTGATATATTGGTTCTCTTATAAAACATTACTAATAATCGTTATACTAAACAATTGATATCAATTCAATACTTAAAACAATAATAATGTTCAAAGTATTACAAAAACAGCTTTTTAATTATACAAAAGTGATTATAAAGTTCTGAATACAAAATAAATTTAAACTAAACTTCAAACAAATAATCGATAAGATTATATAATAATTGATTTGCTATTTTTATAACTATATTATAAAAGTAATGATTGTTTTTGAATACAAAACTTTATATTATAATAGAATCCTATCTTTTTATATAAACCTTTATATTTTGGAGTTCTTTGGAGTCCTGACTCCCAACACCCTCCTTAGAGTCCTGGCTCCTGGACGCTCCCTTATGTGATACTTATTATATGATATAATGTTACCCGTCGTAACAGATAATTATATAAAATAAAAACAAATCGGAATATATTAGATAAAGATTAGAAAATATATTATAAACAATTTGAAATATATTAAATGATGATTTATTTATAAAATTAGAAATTAATATAAAGGATAAAATAAAGGTTTGTATTATAACAAATAATTAATATATTAAATATTAAACGATTAAATCAAAATATCATTATAAAACTTTTCATTATTAAAATATATATATTTTTCAAAAGTTTATTTGAATTTCGAATCAAAATATTGAATAATTGATTTAATAATAAATATTGAATTGATTATAATTGATAATAAATTCTGGGTAAATTCTGGTGGGCTGATAGAAGTTGATTAGTACTGTATGATGGAATTTGGCGGGGCAAGCTCGAGGATTAGCGTTATCAACTAGCTTATCGTTAGAAGTGAAAAAAAGTTATTCTGCCATCTCCAAAACTTTTTTCCTACATCAATCAATCACCTTTTCAACCATACATACATCTTTAATTCGACACCTCTCAACCCTTCAAATGGCGAAGACCAAACCAGGAAATAAGAAAGACAACAAACGCGAAAAAGCAGCCCTCAATCGCACCTCCGCAAAATCTACAAAAGCCTCTTCACCGCCCGCGAATCCAATGGATCTATTGCTAAAAGCAACGAAATGTTTGCAGGAAGGTGATATTGAAGGCGCTGTTCCATTTGCGAAAAAGGCATTGGAATTGGTGGATGTACAAGCAATTGAAGCACTGCCAGCCTTAAATTTATTGGGGGAAGTTCATGTGGAATTGGGAGATGTCGATTCGGCGAGACAGTATTTTATGCAAGCCGCCGGAATAGATGAGGATGGAGAGATTAGTGAGGAAGTTGGAGGTGGAGCGGAGAAATTCTTATGGTTGGCACAGTTGAGTGAGGATGGTGGAGAGGATAGTGTTGGATGGTATGAGAAGGGGGCTTTTAGTCTGAAAGCACAGATTGGAGCTTTATTGGAGAAGATGGAGAAGAATAAGTTGGATGATGCAGGGCTTGCTATTCTGGAGGAGAAGAGGAGGAAGTTGGCGGTGGCACTTTGTGGTGTCGTGGAGGTTTACATGACGGATTTATCATGGGAAGAGGATGCGGAACAGAAATGCGAGGCATTGGTCACAGAAGCTACGATGGTCGCACCGAATTATCCTGAGCCATGGCAGACATTGGCAAATGTCAGGATATCACAGACTAGAATGGAAGATGCGCAAGCAGCTCTTAAAAGGAGTTTAGATCTGTGGAAAGATTTACCTCCTGAGAATGACGTCGTCCCGGATTTCCCTACGAAAGTCAGTCTAGCAAGATTATTGATGGAGGCGAATTTGGATATAGAAGCCATCGAAGTACTGGAACGTTTAGTGGGCGAGGATGATACTAGTGTTGAGGTCTGGTACTTGGGCGGTTGGGGATTATACATCATGGGAGAGAAACAAAAGAATGGAGAGAGCGCACAACAAGACAGCAATGGCGATGGAGAGAATTGGAAGGTCTCATGGATTTCAAGTCAACAGTGGCTAAATCATTGTCTTCGACTTTTTGAGCAACAGGATTACGAAGATGAACGCCTTGGCGCGCACGCTAAAGAGCTTATTTCGATTTTGAATACTGAATTAGGAGAGGAAGCGGCCAACGCCGAAGCCGAAGTCGAAGAGGAAGGGGATGGGGAAGGTTGGGAGGACAGTGATGATGATGAAGCAATGGCTGAATCATGAAAATACACTCTGTGGGTATAAGGATTGAAAAGTTTCTGATTCTAAAAGGATAATGGGATTATTTCCTGGTGTTTGTGTAGGATGAGCGCAACGAATGAACTGTTACGGCGACGATAGATAATGAAGAGACTTATGGCAAGCATTATTGACGTATTTGTATTCGATATGGAATGTAAACCTGGTACATTATTCTACCTCTTTTCTTGCCTCACTTAGTCTCTTGAGTTATTTTTATGGACGGTATTCTCCCTGGAGATTGTCCAAAACCAACGCCAGCAATGCAACTCCGTACCGGAAATAATTTTCATCCATACCAATCATGCCTCAACCTTCAACTTATCCACACCCTCAATAGGTACGTCATCATAATCCTCATCCTCATCAACCTTCCCAACCATACCTCTCTCCCAAAGTTGTCTCCCAGTGAGTGCAATAACGGCTTCCTTCCCCTTATTCTTCTTTTTCTCGGCCGCTTCTTCTTCTGCTTCCTCCTTAAACTTGATCTCCTCCATCTCCTTTTGGAACGCCTCTCTCCACTTCATGAACGACTCTCTCGTCACCGGCTCTCCGTGGAACTTCTTGTTTTCCTCGGCTTCTACAGCCAACAACTTCTCCTCATGTTCTTTCTCCTTCACTTCCTGTCTTTGCGCAATAAGTTGCTCCGCATTTTCCTTCAAAGTAGATACCAATGTAAACACCATCGCCATCCCCAGATTTTCCTCGATTGTCTCGTTTAACCCATCGAGGAGGACTTGTTTATCAGTTGCGACGCTGAAATATGGGTGGATGGGCGCATTAGGTGTTGGGAGTAAATCTAGAATAGGTGGCTCTTCGGGATATTCTTCTGGGTATTTGACCTGCAGGAGCATAGTAGGAGGTTCCGAATCATCGCCATCTTCGTTTGTGACATCTAGTAGAATTGATACTCGATATTCCGTCTCTGATATATCTGTGAAAAGTATTAGGTGAGCTCTTGCGGAGGGGTACAAATATCGCAAAGCCTATAGCTGGAAATTGTCGCAGAAACGTACCATGAATTTCCTCGGGGAAAATACTATCGAGGACCTCCCGCTCCTCAACTTGTTCTTCTCTTCCCATCTTGTATAATTGCTTTACCCTTTTCCTCTAAACAAAAGCCTTTCGTGGGGTGAGTGGTGGGTTGAATGTATGCTGCTACCCAAGATTGGCTTAGCGCCGATTGGAAAAAGTTTATCTTTTATCTGTCGAAGGCAGAAAAAAAAAGTTACCAAGGAAACCACGAGCCAGATAAAATCAGCAATTGTACCAAAATGGCTCCAGTAAAAACTTCCAAAACTGTGGTGACGGGTATGAAGAGAAAGTCGGCACCCGCGAAAGATGTTCATGTAAAGGAAAACAAAAAAGCGAAAATCGATTCGGGGAAAAAGGGAATAGAATCAAAACCTAAGGCTAAGCCTGTGAAGAAGGTCGAATCCGAGAGTGAAGAGGATTCCGATTCTGAGAATGGGGGTGCAGTATTGGATTCTGCTTCTGCAGATGGCTCAGATAGTGATACGGAAATGAAAGAAGTTGAGGGCATACATCCAGACAGAATTAAGGCTGTTGCTGCGAACAGTAAGCTCTATTTATGCATTTCCACATGTATTCCTACTCACAAATTTCAGGTCAATCATCGAAAGAGGCACATGCGAAACAAAAGCAATTGGCAAATGAGAGAAAAGCCGCAAAACCTTTAGCAGATCAATTGGCGCGTACGAAGAAAATTTGGGAACGTTTACGCCGAAAGTCGCATGTCCCAAAGGACGAGAGAAAACAATTGGTCGAGGAACTTTTCGAGCTTATCACTGGCAGAATCAAGGACTTCGTTCTTAAGCATGACAGTGTGAGAGTTGTCCAGACCGCTGTCAAATATTCGAATCCGGAGCAGAAACGTTTGATCGCAAAGGAGCTTGCAGGAACATATCGACAATTGGCCGAGAGCAGATACGCCAAGTTCTTGATTGGAAAATTGTTGGTTCAAGGAGATGACGAAATTAGAGATCTTATTGTTCCAGAGTTCTACGGACATGTTCGTCGACTTATCAAGCACCCTGAAGCTGGATGGATTCTCGATGATATTTACCGTGGAGTGGCTACCAAGCAACAAAAGGCCATTATCCTTCGAGAATGGTATGGTGCCGAATTCGCCGTCATGGAGAGGGACACATCTAAGTTCTTGACTGGAGAACTCTCGGAAATCCTGGCTGCTGAACCTGGAAAGCGAGCACCAATCATGCGATATCTACAAGAAATGATCAATCATCTCTTGCAGAAGAAGACCAACGGTTTCACCCTCCTCCATGATGCTATGTTACAATATTTCCTCAATGCCAAACAAGGTACCGAGGAGATCACCGACTTTATCGAGTTGTTGAAGGGAGATGAGGAAGGTGATTTGATGAAGAATTTGGCATTCACTAAGTCTGGAGCAAGAGTTGTTTGCCTTGCTTTAGCATACGGAGGTGCCAAGGACCGTAAACATATCCTCAAGATGTACAAGGATACATTACAACTGATGGCAGGAGATCCAAACGGGCATATTGTCATCCTCACAGCATACGAAGTCATTGATGATACAGTCTTGACTGCGAAGTCTATTTTCCCAGAATTGCTTAGCAAGGATGAAGAGAAACAAGCTGAGAATATTGTGTTTTCTGCTAACGACCTCAACGCACGTACTACGCTCCTTTATCTCTTCCAAGGTCGCTCAAAATCCCTATTCCCAGCAAGTCATAACTCAGATCTCGAAGTTCTCTCCGAAATTGACACAATCCGAACCACCACGTCCAAGAAAGACCCAGAAATCCGTCGCCAAGAATTAATCAAGGCTCTATCCCCCTACCTCCTAAAGGCTATTGTCTCCGCATCTAGAGAACTCATTGCCACATCTTTCGGCTGTCAATTCATTACCGAAGTTCTTTTCGTCGCTGAAGGAGATAAATCGGCAGCTCTTGAATCACTCGCCGAAGCGGTATCCGGAGATCCAACATATATTCAACCTCCTGTTGAGGAGGGGGCTGTTAGCGAAGAACCACCTTCTCACATCGCAAGCACACCTTTCGGTGGAAAAATGATTAAATCTCTCATTGCAGGTGGTCGTTATGACCCAGCCACTAAATCTATCGTGCCGATCGTACCAGCTTTGAATTTTGCGGATATTTTGTATCCACATATTAAGGAGTTTATTGTTGAGTGGGCAACTGGCTCAAGTTCATTCGTGGTAGTTGCTTTGTTGGAATCAGAATCTTTTGGAAAGAAAGATGAGGTTGAGAAAGTTTTAACGAAGAACAAGAAGAAGTTGGAGAAGGCAGCCAAGGAAGAGACGGCGGAGCAAAAGGCTAAGAGAGAGGAGTTTGAAGCGAAGGAGAAGGAAAAGAAAGCCAGTGGGAAGGGTGCTGCCAAGAAAGGAAAGGGGGCGAAGGAGAGGGAAGTGGGTAATAAGGGATCGAGTATGATTTTGGGTATGATCTGAGCGATATGGGGGATTTGAATGGGAGATGAGAATATGAAGAGATAGAGGTGCCGGTGTATAGTTTGCATTGTAGGAGTATGGCGTTGTATTAAAAAGTAATCCAGAGATACCTGGATGCTTTGCCTTAGTATCCAATGTACTCAATATAATGTTGCATGACAAAATACGTATTTTCCATATAATAGGTTGCAATTTGACTGAATATGAATCTTGATATCCTAACAATTAGAGGGGAATATCGATGAATAGATTTTAGATAAACTTTCAAGTTTGCAATTGCGCTTTTGGAGTTCAGTGAGAAGATTCATGGAAGTCCAGAACTTCAATTTAGATTCGGGAAGCGTGAATGCGAGTATAGAAGACACACAAGTGAATTATCTCCTCTCCCTTCTTCATCTCCATCATCTTCATCATCGACGTACTCGAGTATATCACATGTATGCAAGAAATGGGGAGGGGCTTGTTACTTTTAAATATGTGAATAGGCTGTTTTATATATCTATCTATCTTCTATGTTATGTTATGTTATGTTATTTCTATCGAGAGTTCCTCAGTTATACTAGATGTACTCTAGTATCGTATATCCCGTATTTCTTCATCCGGGATAGGTGTCTTGTCTACACTCCGTTTTGCGGCAGCTATGCAGCTATGCATTGATTGGATTTTCCCTTTCTTTATATTTTTCTCTAGATTCTTTATCAGAATATAAAGTCGTTCCTCCCCTCTCCCCTCCCCCTTCACGCTTTCGCCGCCAAACACGCCTTCAAGCTCCCCACCACCGCAAAACAAATCAACGGACTCACCGCATAAGCTACGGTAATAAACTTCGCAATCGCCATCTTCTCCTCCTCATCCGAACCACTCACATCCGCCAACGCCGTCAACTTTGTCGCCGGCGGCCCCGTCGGCATCAACATCAACACAAACCATAATATCGGATCTTCATCCAACCATTGGGTTTTCCGCGCAATCGCGTAGATTACCCCGATGCTCACTACGGGCCATAGTATAAACCGGATGAAACATATGCTGAGCACGACGCGTGAGGGGACTTTGCCACTGGATTCCCCGTTCTTCATCCGTATGAGCGAGGAGGAGAGTTTGGCGCCTACGACGACGAGCTGGAGGGCGGCGAAGAGTTCGCCGATGTTTTTGACCGAGGTCGTGAGCCATGCTTTGAAGATTCCGCCCGATGAGGGTGATGCGAAGAATGCGGTGTGGAGAGCGGGAGTGAGGCCTAGGATGGCGCCGATCAGAGCACCAAGCAGAGGAGCATTGATGAAACTATAGATTGTGGATATAGTTTTTCGAATTTTGAGAGGGATTCTCTTCCATTCTTTCTTTGATTTCCTGGCGGCGGTATCTTTGCTTCTTGCGATACTCCGTGGGAGAAGAGTTGATGTTTCGTTTTCATATTCTTCTTCTTCTTCTGCGGTTCGTCCATTGGAGTTGGTGGGATTTGCATATTCTTCGTCGCTTTCACTTTGGGACATGCGGGCATGGTTTGCTTTTGAGTCTTCGTCGGGTGTATCGGGTGCTTCTTCGTCGTCTAGAAGTTTGGGTCCGAGGGCAAAGGTTAGACTATTTCCTACCATGGAAGAGACGAGGAAATAGGATTTTGCGCGGCTCAAGGCTGCGGAGGGTGTGTCGGTATCGGACATTGTCAGACTGGCTAGAATGCCGGCTGTATCGAGGGCTTGAATCAGTAGGAGGGGAAGTGCCGTGGTGTTGTTGAAGCATACTGAAAATTATTAAAAATTGTGGCGTAGGAAGGCAGAGGGGAACTTACTGGCAGGTACACACCAGGCGGGGAATTTAAAAGCTTTTTTGAGAAGCATTCCTATTGCCACTGATAATAGAGTATATATCAATGCCCATACTTTGGCATTATTAGCTCTACACGCATACAATTCGATGCATACTACTCACCCAAAACCGGTAAATATCTCCACGCAGTATCCGGCTTTAATTCCTCCCCAACATTGGTGATCAAAAGTGCCGGCAGGAATAATCTAACGGCCGTTTTCGAAATATCCCTCGTAGAAGACTCCTTTAACAAATTGTATCTCGATGCAATCACTCCATAGCTAATGGTTAATAATACTGTCATGGAAGCTTGAAGAGCTCCGAGGAACACGGGTATTATGCCATCGGTGACGGAGTCTGGATCACCCATACTGATGTTTTTGTATTTCACAGGAAAGTAAGGAGAGAGAGGGAGAGAGATAGGGAGAGGGAGAGAGGTATCGTGAGGAATATTACACAATATAAGAAATACTTGACTTATATACTTCACCTCTCGCCCCAAGACGCAACAACGCAGCTCAGTCTGTCGAAATCGTGGAGCGGCCAGCGGCCATTGTTTGATAAATGTGAAATAACGTCATTTGACAGGGGCGAAAAGAAAAGTTCGACTTAACTTGGAAGGGGAACATAGAAACAGGTAACAAGTCGTGCGAATGGAGAGTTTCAATCCATACAGACCCATTATCAGGAGCAGGAAACAAGCTTTTTATTCTGCATCTGGAACATTTTGATGGGGACCTGCAAGTTGCTTGCCGGTAAACCGGTGCATATATGGAATATATTCGTGCACGTGTTGTGTACATGGTTATTAATTATGAACAATGCCTGATATGTTATCAGTTGAAATTGGGATCTACCAGGCTTCTTACACGATGATGCTTTTCGTCTGACGGCCTCAAGAATAAATATATATCTGCGCTTTTTCGTAGTTAAGCTCACCGGGAGGTGGTGGAATCATTTAATCACGTGAGTATTCCACAGAGTGATCCGTGCATATATCTGTGTATTTCAACTCCACCCGTGTATATTTCATATATGGATGCTTGAGCTGGGAAGTACTGCTGATGAAGCTGCAACAGTATGAGCTTGCCTGACGGTCTCGAAAGTTCGAAATCGTCCTCAAAACTTGTGGAGTCATGCACACAGAGATGCACACACACATTCAATATGATTGTTGGAATGGCGTTCGAATTAACTAAGAGTTGAATAAAGAACTCTGTTCTCACAAGAGTAAAGATTCAAAGACAGCCAATCAAATGATACGCTGTGATCTGGAAAACACGCTCCGAATCAGTGCCTTTGTGCATCTTTTAATTATTCCCGCCATTCATTCTAACTTTGCTTCCTACCGTATCCAAACTTAAACTTCGAGAATTACTCATTATTCAAAATGCCCCCAACTCTTTACCTCGTTCGTCACGCTGAGGCCGAACACAACATCAAGGTAAGGTTGCTTCCCCTCACTACTGGTACTTTATATGTTAATGCCTAGAACAGAGTCAATTCCACATTCAAGACCCAGTCTTGACCCCTCAGGGACGTACACAATGTCGAAATCTCTACAAAACATTTCCTTATCATAGTAAAACTGACCTGATTCTCTCCTCTCCTCATCGTCGTGCCATTCAAACCACCCTCTTTTCATTTAGTAAAATACTTGCTCGGCCAGAGGTCCGTTATCTTCTTGTGCCTAATGCCCAGGAAGTTGGCACAAAGCCTTGTGATAAAGGGTTTCCATTAGATGTCTTGAGGGATGTCGAAATCCCGAAATTATTCATAGATGAGGGATTGAGCTTCGGTGTGGAGAAAGTTGATTTTGAATTGATGGGGAAGGGGTGGAATTCAAAGGTTTGTTTTCAATTTTCGCAAATTCTCTGAGACACCTTTGGAGACTGCCATATCTCCTAGCGAGATTTTAAGCATCTCACTTCTATCTTCTATGGCTAAAATATTTCCAGAAAGACTTCTATGCACCTAATCATGAAGCCGTCCAATCACGAGCTGCTACCCTTCGTGCATGGCTCTACCAGCTTGAGGCACAACATGTTGTATTAGTAACACATGGAGCATTTCTTCATTACTTGACTGAGGATGGGACAGTTGAGGATTTGAAGAAGGGTAATTTTCCCAAAATATCGCATCTTCATTTCGCAAGTTTTCTAACAATGGACAGGTACTGCTTACAACAACTGCGAATTCCGGATATTTACATTCACGAAAGAATCGACGGCGGAAGGTGCTCATGTTGTTGAGGTTGGGAGAGAGAAGCATGATATTGAGACTGATAGTACTATTCTTGCGGGATTGGATGCGCTTAGGGATTTTTGAGTATCTATTAGCGATTTCATGAGGCACGTTTCTCTTTGCTTAAAAGGCGATCATACTATCAAGATATCATCTGATGGCTTCATGGGAATTGTCTAGCCGATATTGCGATGCTCGTTTCCCCTATCTAGATAGATGATGAGAGTATCAATACATTGCCTGGTCATCTTTAGGTCTCATGTAGCACTACTATGTTGTCGTGGGACATTACAAGACTTCCAGGTTCAACGTGCTGCGGATTCGAGTTTTTTACCATCCTGTACTTCGCAACTCTGGAAGCCAGGAACGGTGCTCTCGTTAACCCAAATTCTCAGAAGCAGTATTGTTCACAATAAACTGGGAAGCAGAGGATCGAATAGAAGTCGGAGGCATGTGCAGATGCGGGATTAAGGGGACGAGAAATCCACTCACCACGGCCCCATATAATATCTAAACCTTCCTACGCCTCCATCTTGTCAAATACGATTAGCGATTCCATTTCTCTGCAGTGCAGTTTGTGCAAGCTTGAGGATGATTCGGTTGAATGCTAAATGAATGCCACCTGAAAACATGTCACGTCATTATTGTTTAGTTTTAGAAATTCGACATGCAACACGAGTTATTCCGGGAATCAAGATTGGAAAGCTTTCGTAAGTTTTGATGAATGAACTAGTGGATGAACTAGTGGATGAATGAACTAGTTAGTGGATGGAACAAGGTTTTCGATTATGGAGAACTTCATTTGAGGGCAGGCACTATCATAAATGTCTTTGGAGGTATTATCAGTATAAAAATCTGCTTATGAAAAAGATTTTATGATACTATTTGCATATACTAGGCACGTTGTTGGCGTGTGATGTTAGAGCTCATTTGAATCCCCCAATCCATATACATATGATCAATTACAAAGCATCATAATGAAGACAATACCAAAGCAAACACACCCACCAGCCGCTAAGACATATTCTCAATTAACGGTCAAACATTCAAGCACCCCCACGTCACGATGGCGCAGCGGTAGAGTTCATCATTCCCGAGAATGTTTGTCCGCCTCTCTACTTAGCCATTGGCAGGGCTTCGGTCGGACAGTGACACAGGGTATAACTTCGTGCGTATACTGATGTTGTTCATTGGGGTTTAAGAGCGTCGCGCTCTTAGGCTTTTGTCATATGGAGTGTCGAAATATACTTTTTGGATGTGGTTTTTGTGGGGCACTTTAAGGTAGGCGAGGAGATAGGAGGAGTACTTTTTTTATATTTTGAAGAAATTCTTCTTTTTCTTTGGACTTATTTTTGATTATCTGATTCAAGGTTCTTACTTTCTTTCCTCTTCCCTTTGAATTATGAGCTTGGGGAGTCAGTATAGAATTTGAATTGAGATCCACACAATGGAGTCACCGATGGAATTGGCTGTGGCTGTGAAGATCTAGACATCTTTCTTTTTTTGATATTGTAAACACGTGACAATCACAGCTTTGGAAGGAGCTGCCACGCAATATCGAGGTAGCCTTACATGCCTTCCTCCAATATGCTAAGATCAGTTTTCCTGCAGAGATCAAGTTTTTGAAACTAGTAGACTCGTACACCAAACTACAAGCAGGGAATTTTTACTCTCTCGTCTTTCCATTCTCCTCTCCAAAACAACAAAACACGTCTTCCCTCAAATTAATTTCCTCATTCATCAATTTCGACTTGTCATCAATTAGTACTTTTGAGTACACCAATGAAAGCATATTCCGAATTATCCAACAGTTCAGGCACAAATCCAAATTCTCTTATAAAACCTTGTCACGGCCAAAATGAATGCTCATCAGGAACTCCAAAGAGCTGCGATTGTGGGCGCCACCGCAGCACCTGGAAATTCTGCGGCTTTAATACATCCACAACAAGTATCAGTATGTTCCGATTCGATTCTGGTGCGCCCAAATTTCCTCATGGATAAAACTGACACATCTTCCTACTTGTAGCCCGCACTCTTCAACCAAATTAGAAACCTCAAACAAGCCAACAAAAGATTGAAGACTAAGGTTTCGAATTGTGGATGTAGGATTGCGGCTCTGGAACACAGCCTGAAGATTCAAAAATCTAATGTCCAGGCTTTAGACTTCAACCAAAAAAGCCAAAGGACGAGCATCCAGAATTTGGCAAGTCAACTAAAGTCTCAATACACCCAACTCCGGACACTAGAAATGTGCAGGAAGATTCAAGATACCAAGATCGAATTGATAGACATCCACAAAAGGCTTCAAGATATAGACATCCGGACAACTACAAACAAGCTTCAACATCAAGACCTCGTTGTGAAAAAAGTCATTGAGGGCTTTATGTCTGCCGGACAGGAATTGAAGTCTCAAGAGACCAGAATTGACAATCAAGAGAGAGATTTGAAAGATGAATTGGCTCTTTACCAAACAATTTCGTTAGAAATTCAGGAGCGTGAATTGAATGGAAAGTTTGCACTGTACGAGTCGGAACTATTTCAGAAATTGAAGCAGATGATCCCGGCTTTAGTAATCCAAGCTCACGTTGCATATTTTTTCTTTGAAATTATTCTATTTATACTAATTCTCTGGGACTTGATAGAAAGAGGAATTTTGAGAAGATGAGAAGGCGGAAACATGAATTTTTGAAGTCTTTGAGTGGACCAGGACTTGACTATTGAACACTGGTTTCAATGGAGTTGATATCAGAGATGCTGTACGAAAGTTCGTGAATGATGATCTGAACTCAGCAGATTAGGTACGGCTCTTTAATCTTTCTTCTTCCTAATAATAGATAGTACAAGGCGTGGTGCGAGTTTCAGATGTTAGGTTCTAGCTGTACTAACATCTTGATTTATCCGTAGAAAGGAGGTTTCGAGAATAATGTGATACTTTGTGCAAGTCAACTAGAAAGTTATTTGGCTCCTTGGAGGGTTTGTAGTTGTGATGGGAGCATGGAATGATGGTTGTGATACATATCGAAAAGAAAATTTGCAGAATGTGGACCAGGAGCTTAAATGTATATACAAGATCTCGAAGTTTTCTTTGTCTTTTGATATTCTTTGAACACAGGAATTTCAAATCCATAACATTTTGCGAACATTCTGGAAAATAAATTTATTCTACGGCTTCATTGAGTGAATGATGCTCTCAGCTTATACCAGTCACCAATTCACCCATATTTTCCACTTGAATTCGAAGCAATTTCAAGGGACATTCCAACCCAAAATCCACATCAAATGCCAAACAATGGATCAGAGCCTCTAGCCTAGCCTCAACTCTCAGGATCTACACAATGACCAAATCATTGGAGCTCGAAGAGAGTTTCGTAAGTTCAGCTCCAACTCTAACCTCATCTCTGCCAAGCCCCTTGAATATTCCACTTACATTCTCATTATAGAAAAAGTCCTGCGCAAACTTCGATCGAACGGCTTTCGAATTAAACAAGCAAATGGAACAGACGAGGGAGGAACTTCAGAAGCATAAAGAAAAGAACGATGGACACATCACAGAGTTAGAACGAATTCAAGAGCGGCTTAGGGATATGAAAAAGAAGTTCCGGGAGACGGCTGCCGGGCATAAAGATTGTTGTGGATTGGTTGATTCTGGCGGTGCAGATGAAGATGATGATAAGATTGTTGTGGGTGTAGATGCGGATAAAGGGGATAAAGATGAAAAGGTGAAGGAGTCTTGAGCCGTGTATGTAGGGTAGATTTTCTAACTCATATTCGCTGAGCCTCATATGTTTTCCCCAGGTTGCCCTATGCTGCTTCTTGAAGACCACTGCTGATTATTTCGTCTGATGGATATACAGGACTCAGGATAGCGTTTACGAAATTTATGTTGGGACTGAGGACTGGAGTAGATTTCATACAATGTGTTGAATATAACAGGGATTTATTATCACGGGGGTACACCTTTCAATGCAAGATTCCATATATTCTTGTGTGTTGTTCTGCAGTTGCCATATATCTGCTATCACTTCCTGAAAATACATTTTAAACAGCTAATACATCACAAACCAATTTTCTTGCAGCAGAAAATCTGCTACTTCATTAAACCCTCGCACAAAAAATCCTGGCTTGATACCAGATACTAAAAATATCTCGACCAGTACCAAAAAGCTGGTAGGATCAAACACAACCACATCCTTCTCCCAAACTCCTATTCTCTTAACCAATCTCTTATATAATACTAGATAAAGGTTCACTCCTACATGATCCGACTCTGTAAAAAAAAACCGCATCTCTCGGCAACTAGACAATCAGTACAAGACTACAACCAGCACATCAAAGATTTTAAGAAGGAACAAAGAAAGGTAGAGGCGACAGGAGACTTCACGAACTTCCAATACTACATTGAATTGGAAGAAATCATATTCGAATATAAGAAACGCGTCGAGGAGCTAGAGGATAAGGAGATAAAGCTAATTAAAATAGACGTGGAGCTTGCTGCCAGACTGAAGCAGCTGAAAACAATAATCTCTAGGGACTATACAAATGGCTCTGGGGAACAGCACGCTGAGCATACGTAAAAGTATACACTGAGAAGTAAGTTGTTCTTTGGTTGAAACATACTTGCTGCTAGCTCTCCAAAAGATGAACCTCAAGAACCAACACTAGCACCCCTATAGTGGATGTACAAAGCCGAACGACTACACGGGCTATTGAGTGCAAGGAAAAGCAAGCAGCTTGCAATCCCTAGATGTCATAGATTCCAGCAATAGTTGTTATGTGTCGGAAGGCGATCGCTAGAGGCTACAAATCGCAAGATTATGTAATTTATATATGTTGACTCCTGCTCTGATCAAGTGAATTCTTTCTTTATCGAGTTTTTACCCTCTTTAAAAGGTCTTATATATCGCACCTCAAGTTAAGAAAACCCAACTCGGCTTTCTCTAAACTCCTCATATCAAAGTTCGAGATCCCCCTTAACTGAAACCCAAAAGAATCTTGAAAATGCCTTCGAACGCCGAGAAAAATAAATTCAAAATGAAATCATGGATGGAAATTATCTCAGATCATTTCAAGAATCGCTTTCTGTAAGGTATGGTTAACCTTTTCTCTTAATAGAAGCCATCTGAAAGTTTCGCAATATAACAACTACATATTAGAGCCATAAGTTGTAGAAAAGGACATACATAAAATGGGATACGGCATGCGTTGGTTGAGCTTATAATCAATTAGCATTTTGACAGAATCAATATCCGATGACCTCTCGTATTTCCTGGATGGTTCTAGGTGTCACAAACAAATACTTTATGTGAACCATGACCGACTTGTTTAAGATTAGTTCAGTTCTTAAACAGTGAATATATTAGAACTAGCTTCATCTATTCCGAGACGATTGACTATGTGGAAGTTGGTGACACCTCATCTTCCAGTCATATTTTGAACCCCACAAAGTCTTCCAAAAACTTCCCTCAAAGGCTCATCAACATACTGAAAATCAACTCGAACTCTCTACACTTCAGAACTTACCCACCCTATTTCTTCTTCAATAAACAACCTCATTTCGCCTCAAAAATGGCCGACTTTAACCTCAATGACTTTGTTCATCGAATAACGAGACTCGTAAGCTCATTTTTACCCTTTCCCGCCGCCCACCATTACATTAAAACTAACTCGATCTCTCTTTCTCCTAGATCCAGAGCCTCGCAACTCTGCAAGACGAAACGATCAACGACCCACTGGCTGGAATCATAAGGCAGCTTGAAGAAATGGTGCACGAGGTTTCTCGAAGAGCGGAAATTATGGAGAGGAGATTGGCTGTTATAAAGGCGGTTTATGTTCTCGAAAACCTACGAAATATGGTTGAGGAGGCCAGAGAGTGATTTGTTGTGATGATGAAAGGCCATAGTGAATGAATTCGAAATCCTCCCTTAATACGGCTCGATTATAGAATCACAAAATTGATACCTCTATTTCTATTCAAGGGTTGTCTTTTTCGCAGAAACCTTCCATGTCGCAAAGTTCAAGTCCCAGCACAAAACTTTCTCTGCGATATAATCGGAATCATTAGCAAGTACCTTCCCGATAACCGAACTCTTTCCCATCACAAACATGGACCCGACTAAAAGCGCTGAGCTACTGATAAAGTTGGCAGAGCTAGTAAGTTTTACATTCCTGCTTTCCCCGAATTCCCACAACCAGAGCTAATCAAGCACTGCTTCCTTCAGAGACAATTAATGGGAAAAGTTCAAGATGTAGTTGATATCATCAGTGTACCCTTACCTGATACAGACACGGATCCTCAAATGATGGCGATGGCTAGGCTGGGAAGGGAGGCTGCCAGAGCACGCGAAACTCTTGAGCTTCTGAAAAATACGGTGGAAGAGGCAACGCAGTAATGTGATGGAATTTGGAGAAGTGAGAAAGGGGAGACCGAGATTCGGGACGGGGGTGTAAGCTTATTTCATAGTTGATTTCTTTCGGGTTAAAAATGGTAACATCGTCTATTATGTGGATGCATTCGGTCAGGCGCAAAAATACGGACTATCTCTTGTGGTTACATACGTCTGATCATAGAGAAATAAAATCCCACCATCTCCTACATTTACATAGGCAAATGTCTTATTTCCTCGAACCTTGATTGTGGTAAGGATGTACGTAAGTTGGGCTATAGATGAAATGTGATGCGATGTGATATACTAAGACGAATAAGGGATGTACAATGAGGAAGAGAGATTAAAGTAAGGGTTCCATTACAGATTTTTGGGGAGTTACAGGCTTTAACACGCTATAGCAGATATGCAACAAAAGATTTGAGTTTCTTACCACGTGCCTGCATAGGTAGTTATAATAAATCTAAAGGTGTGAATTCCTACCATTTAGCTACAGAAAATTCACCAGTACATTAGTAATTAGCAGGAAGCATCTGAAAAATCTTTGCACTCTCATTAGTTAATATCTTTGTGGAAACTAATAATAATTTCTGTAGAGTGAATTTCAATCGTTGGCTTTTAGACGCTAAGAACTCGCTTAGAGTTCGCTAGTAGAGTCCTACCTAGTTAGTAGCTTAGGCTGCTCAACGTTTGTTTTGACAACCTCAATATTAAATCACAAACTATAAGCTGCGTGGAAGACTTTTCCTCTTGACAAGATAAAATCTTCGGAGCCTGTAATGACTGACCCCTTACAATTTCGTGGGGAAAATCTTCCGCATCGGAAAGGTTGAACCAATACCTGAAATAGAGAAATACAGTCTTGCAACGGGAAATATTAGGTCGACAATAATCTCCTACTTATTTTCTTCTAAATTCATACGCAAATACTTTGGGAAGTTATTCGGCTCATTATTTTAAGTTGGCATACAATCATTGACATTGAACTTGCAGGCAGTTAGTTATCATGGTCATTACACTGGAGGCGAAGAAAGCTACATCAATGACTTCTGATAATCTTCATAGTACTGCAATGTAAGCAACTACCCCTCACTGCAACGTATCATTACTTTTTACCTAATAGTACTAATGTCATTCTGTTTTCAGATATTTAGCGTCAATGTGTGGAGAATTTTGATGGGTAAAAAGGGAAGGCTTATATTATAGTCTTCAGGCGAATATTATTACAGCAACGGCTTCTCATAGTTTAAAATTCCATTCTATACCGACAAAGCTCTCATGAACATTGACTCCAATCTTGAAAAGTGAAATTTGTATCAACACCATTCACTCAAGGTTCATCTTGTGGTACTCACTTAATCAACCCTATTTCCATTTGTCTTCTTTGACACACCCACAATCTCCTTATTTGCTTCAACTTCTTTAAACACCCCAACTTCAACACAAAAACTTAGCTTCCTCCATCTTGAAATAATGCCCCCAAAGAGAACCGCTATCGAGATGACTGGCAAGTCTGAAATGATTGATCCCTTTGGAAAGGTAAGCAGATTCTACAATTCCTTTTCCTCATATCTGCTCCAAAACTGACGCTCGGCTTTATTCTTAGGTTAGAGAAAAGCCTGAGGAGTGCCAAAAATGTATTGATCATAAGTCACTGGAAGTGCTGATCTACCAAGACATCATCAAATCTAAATCAGATGAAACTCAGAACCACAAACAAAACGTTATAAGACTTCAAGGAGAACTCAGACTATTTTGGGATGATTGCGAAATATCCAAGAATGAGCTCCAAGACTTGGAAGAAGAAAAGAAACGTCTTCTTGCAGTTAAAGACAAAGGTGAAGAGTTTGGGAAGAAGCTTTTGAAGGCCGCGAAGGAGAAATTGAATGAGATGATGGATAAGGCACTGAATGAGGTAGAGGAGATTCCATTGGGGAAAAGGAGAAAGAAGGACAGCAAAGAGATTTAAAACTAAGAGGCTTTGATGATGTAAATACAGTTCTCTTTTTGATACATTATCTGTCATGCCTTCATGAGTAAATACTGATATTATCTCCTCTTCAGATCTTTAAAAAGCAAAGCTAGAAGCTTTGGGAGTGGAACGGAGATTCGGTATTGGGAAAAGGTCACATGGAATCTACCAGCTAGTTTTGACTACAGGCGCAATTAGGACTTTAATTTCAGAAAGTGAAAACTACCAGTCCAGATCATCTTTGTTCTCTTGTGATATTCACTCCATATCCTTCATATCTTTCCTTGTTCGCAATCTCTTCAGTATCACACAATCTCTTCAACCTCTCACAGCAACAACCTCAAATCCGAATTTGATGTCTTTCAGATAGCAACTTTGCCACCGAAAAGAAGCGCCTCTGAGATGACCGGAAACTTTGAAAATGCGGAGCCCAGCCTTCTGCAACTGGTAAGTTACCTTAAGCTCCTCGTCCTCTTCATATACATGTGTCTCTCTCATACCCAAACTAACAAGAAAAAACTCATCTTCAGATCAAAGGGGCTCGCGAATCGAAGGAAGTGGCCATCGGAGAGTATTTGCAAAGCAAAAGAGAAGCAGGGGCAAGACTCTCGGAGAATTGTTGGGAAATTCAAAGACACAGAGACGAAATTCAACGACTTAAAGAATATAACATTGATTATCGACAACGAATCATGCTGAATGATGCGACGATCAATATTTTGCAAAGAGAGGCAGCTGATTTGAAGGATATCCAAGCCCAAGGAGGAAATCTCAAAAAGAAGCTATTGTATACTGCGAAGAAGACTTTGGAGGTCGAGATTCACAGTATGCTCAGAAAATTATCCGCCTGTAATGATGTATGTCGCTGCAGACAAAGATTGAGGTAGACTGAGGAAGGGGGCAGGAAGAGGGAAGAATTAAGTATTCGTTATAGTGTAAGTTCCTACCCTCCAATCCTACTCCATCATTTTCTTTAGCTTCTAGAAATCAATACTCACAATATCTCATCATAGATCTCAACACCAAAACCGAGGATATTACGTGCGAGACAGGGACCCAGAATTCAGCCTTGCTCATGGATGAGGAGTGTCACTACGAATACAATCGAAGCAATGCCATCCCATGATATTTCGTCTTGCAAATAATAACATCGAGTGGTTTTCATCTGCGTAGAAATTGCCCTTATAAGAAACTTTGATGCAGTGACGGCAATCTCCTTTACAAACTATCATTTAGTAGTATTGTAAAAGAGGTAGGTCGAGATACATGCGTCCCGATAGCACGTTGCGGAGAGGGGTTCAGGGTTAGGAATTGAATAAATCATATTGGAAAGAGTTCAAGGAGTAAAATTATTGTTGAACAATGGGTTTTGGGTTGGGTCAGTATTGGTACACAAAAGAGTGGTAAAACGATTGATTGATTCAGGAAGAGACTCAAGAGAGAGGGATGGAACCCTGTTATAGATAGACTAAACATCATCACGTGCCAGCTAACTAAGAACTAATTACGAATTGGGTGCTAACATTCTACCTTTCTAGCAATATAGCGGCAAAACTTTGCTCAGATATGTAACTCAGGTAGGCGGAAGGCCTTCACAAAAGCGTTTCTAACGATGTGGACTGCATATGCTTCTCACTCTTCGATCAGCGTCCATTAGTCTGAACGCCTGGCTTCATCATCAAGAGTCTCTTAATCAGGGGATGATATAGCTACAACCATCTTTTTGTTTAATTTTTTGGTGAGCTCTATTCACTTTTTGATGGTGACTATGATTTTTTGAGGGCAGTGTTCTTGATTGGCTTGGGATGGATGTATCCTCACCTATGGTCCAATACACACCTCACTGTCCTCGCTTAACCAATTGTTTACCAGATGTGGGTCAGCGTTTGGTCTTCATCATTCACTGCATTGTGCAAATACATCCATTGAGAGAAACATATCCCGGTAGGAGAATTTATTTATCCGACCAAACATTCACTGATCAAAACGCCGTTACTTCACTTGCCTTCATCGCTCCTTCTTGAGCTCGCATTCACATTTCTTTCAATACACCTCCCATGTCAAAATTTTCGCAACTCAAAATTCATCCCGATTTCAAAACCTTGCACATCAGCGACATTTTGAAATCACCAAATGAAGCCCAATAATAACGAGATGGCAGACAAAAATGGCAGAAAGATAGTAAGTTCAACCTCTTCCAACCACGCTTCGCAGCTAATTCTCCTACTTTTTTGGTCGTCCATATAAACCTACATCTAGCTAATATACCTCGTTTTAGTTTGAGTCTGGAGGCTCCAAAGTTCCCGCCCAACAATCCGCACGAGCTAGAGACAAACTTGCACAAACCCGACATGCAATCCGCGAACAACAAAAACAAATTGAAGACCTCCAAATGAAGATTCGGAAACACGTACAACAACTCGCGGTACTGCGGCTGGAGGAGAAGACTTTATTGATGGAACAAATGCTTTCTGAGCTTGCAGAAATGCAGGGCGAACTTACTGAAGCCGACAAGGAGAATGGAGAACGACAAGTTGGCGAAAGGAAAGAAAAGGATATGTTAGAACAACAGATGCTGGTACAGCAAGCTTTATGCGAAGCAGAGTTTTAAAGAGGTTTGATTTAATGGTATCGAAGTGTAAGGTAGTTATTTTAAGATCGTATTCTTTATATTTCATGCCTAGACCTCTATAATTTCCACCTTGTACCTAACCTTATTATTTTAGAGAGCAAGAGCGAATGACAACAGCGAATCTGCAGGTGCGATGCACAAAAATGCTATGGATAGATATGATTAAGATATCAAAGTTACTGTGGTTAGATATTGGAGATTTGGGGATTCGGGGGAACAAATAGTTTATTATTTTATTTCCATGAATGTCGAAACTTTGATTGCCAATTTCAATTTCAAACTACTTCTTTCCACTACTCTTGTAAAACAAGTCAATTATTTCTCTCTTGTATCTAATTGGGAGTAACAGCCAGCCTCTCCCTTCCTGTAAGACGGGAGTGGAGAGGATAGAAGAAGTAAAACACTGGATAGGGATAGACTAAAGAGAGATGTCATTTCCTGCTGATTTCCACAACTGCCATACAACTTCGAGACTGTTGATTTCAGAGGACTACCTCATCAACCAGGGTCAACCACAGACTTGGGATTTGAACCAGAACTCTGGCTATTTTTGATTGGATATTTAAATTTAAGAATTTCAAAAGTTTTGTTGCATATCTGATCCAAAGGGGATTGATCAATATCGATAGCCTTTATCATTGATGTCCCTCAATCTACTCGAACTCGAACTCGAACTCGAACCTGAGCCTGAACCTAAATATTATTCCTCAAACAAACAAATCAAGCAACCCAACCCAACCCAACCTTATCCCCATACCCTCCCTCCATATCCTCACCCCATATCCTCCTATTCCAACCTCCCATTTCATCCTCTCACCCACCCATCCTATCCATCCTATCCACCTATGCCACCCCCGCATTCC
>NGKH01000001.1:1175650-1324238 GCA_002162575.1 Sclerotinia glacialis | reverse complement strand
TCACACCAAAAAGCATAATTGCACAAGTAAGATATCCGAGGTATGCGAACTTTCCGCACCTACCCATCTACTCCACATATAATCCACAATATATCATCTACAACATATCAACCACCTAGAATCTTGACTACCAGTCTGTATCCCCGAGTCCTACCGTGTTACCTACCTACCTACCTAATGTTCGCCACCAGTAATGGCCGCGGCAACAACCAAGGCTAGTCATGTGCACGGCAAACGAGGTTGACTACCAAATCCATGAACATCCATCGACCAAATTCACGAAGAATTAAATTTGAATCCACGGCGGTCCCTTAAATCAGATATGCAACAAATCTAATCTGGCACACCTGACTCAACACAAGCTATGGATATAAAATATGATGCCGCTCCTTTTCCATTCTCCTCATCTTCACACGCATCACAAGAAAACAGAACGCAGTTGAAACCAGAAACCAGAGAAGAATTACCAACTAAGCATTCACCAATCCCACCAAAAAACGATTACACGTCCACGAAAAAAATTCAATAAAACTTTCTCTGAGATAACATCATCATACATGGGTATCCAATCCGGATACTATTCCCAATTTCCCCTCCAGATCCCAAATATAACAATCCTTCCATTCTCTTACCCCATGCGCCAAGCCAGACAGAACCGGCCCATTTCCCTTCAAATTCATAAAAACAAGCACCGACCCTCTTCTACGCTGCCCCGGACCATTCTGGCTAGGCTTCGTACGCCGCCCTTATCCACCCTCTAATCATTATTAACAACCCTCAATGTTCTCCTTGGATTCATAACCACGTTAAAGAAACTGGGTTCTCTATCCCCTAATAGATCCTCCAAACTACTAGTAATGCTCCCCGCACTCCCTGCACCTTTTCCATGACCCCTCCATTCCGCCCTTGCACTCTCACTTCCACTCCCCATCACCATTACCTCATCTTCTTCACTAATTTTCTGATATGAAGCCCCTCCTGGCATTATACCACCTCCATAAACATACGTTCCACTTCCGCCTCTCCTATCGTCATATCCACCTCCACTTCCACCTCCACTTCCACTTCCACTTCCACTACCCTCATTTCCAGAACCTAAAAGGTATCCTCCTTCAGATCTGACACTAGGAGTCTGTAATCCAGTCGTTCCACTAATTTCAGTCCCGAACGGACCTAACATCATAGCATTGCCAGTTCCTATCACTTTCTCCCCATAGTGTCCATCCCCACTCGATCCATCTGAGACTCTAAACATTCTATTCGCAGGAACAAAAGCTGCCCTTTGAAACACAGCCACATGATCTTTATAAAGCTTCAATTGTCTCCGATATAACCAAGTACAAAATGCAAGATATCCAGCTAAGAAAGCTAATGCCACGGCAATAACGCCTGCGATAATAGCAGCTTTATTTGTTGCTTTTCTAGCTGTATCGGAAGAAGGTGCTGTGGTTGAGGTAGGGGTAGATGTTGATGTGATTATGGAACGAGATTGTGTTACAGTGAAAGTAGGCGGCTTGCCAGTTGCTAGGGGACCAACAGTAGCTGATCCGGCAGCAGGCGTACTAGCTGTTGCACCCCCGAGAGAAGAACCACCAATCACGGATTGTACGACCTCAGGGACAGTATAACCAGTAGAGGCTTGGACGATATCTGAGTCTTGGTCTGATGAAGAGGAGGACGAGGACGAAAGTGCAGTGAACGAATTAATCCATTGAAGAGACGATGCGTTGAAGACGTATATGCCAGGACTATCGCACGATAGATCTGTTCCTACGTAGCCACCAACAACTACAATTTGTCCATCCCAAAGATTACAAGTGTGGCCCGCTCGAGCTGGCGGTTGAGATTGGCCGGACATATCAACTTGAATCCAAGTGAAGGATGGGATTGTAAGAATCCACATATCTGAATATTGAGTTTGGTTACCATAAGGAATGAGATTTTGTCCTCCATAAAGATAAACGTTAAAACTGCTACCATCAGGTGCTGCAGCAACCACGGCGCAAGGGTTGACACGGATTGGAGGAGTCGCTCCGGAGGTGCTCTGCTTGTACCAAGTACTACTTGCAATATCATACACATCAATGATATTCATCTCTGTCTGATAAATGTTAATACTTCAGTTTATCACTAAGGCTTTATGACTTACAAATGTCGCATTAGTACCACCGGCTAATCCAAGTAAAAGCCCATCAACACCCCATCCAGGGACGTATACCAAAACACCATCAGCTCTTTCTGTAAAGCCGGCATCGTCTTGCAAACCACCCTCTGTAATATTTCTGTATACACCACCAGAGCCTGCTCCTCTAGTAGTTCCTAATGAAGTCACTCCAGTGTTCGTATATCCAGGATGAGTGAACTCTAGAAGACTCTTCAGATAAATTCTAGCAACTTGATTCGACCATCCAGGTGTTGTGTACATATCTAAATATTGAGCGTTAGCTTTAGTCATCAAATCGACCATTCACAGGGGTAGTTAAAAACACATGACACTTACCCAAATGTCCACCAAAATACCAACTCCTCCCCAATTCTGGGACACTCAATCCCGCACCCTCCGCCGCCCGCTGAATATTCGCTGGCGCTAAATCCGAACCATTCCCCGCCGCAGTTTGTGGATTTGAGAACTCAGTCCAAGTTGCCGATGCAATATCATACTCCCACGTTGCTACAGCTGAAGGGGAAGTTGGTGGACTATCTGAAAATTCCCCTCCATACAAAAATAACGATTCATATGTATGCCAGAGAGAGCCCATAGCAACTGCTGGAGGACCTGATGGTCGTAGTAAGCCGGATAGAACTGCTGGAGGACCTGATGGTCGTAGTAAGCCGGATAGAACTGGTGATGCAACTTGCCAGGTCTTGGTGAGATCCAGTTTTAGAAAGTTGTTGTCTGTAGGTGGTTAATGTTTTCTCCAAATACTACGTAAGTAAACTCTTACTCCAAGTATCCGTAGTTTGCCCACTCCGCGTGGTCGCTTCTCCTCCATATATGTATAATGTTCCGTTGACATTCGCAGCTAAAATTTCCTCAATTAGCCATACATCACCATACCAAGTAAGTAGAGCAAAAAGTACTCATATGACTCCATCTGGTACAAATCGAAGTAGAACTATTCGCCCTCCCATCAATCATACTCCCATTATCCTCCAATTCTGAGGCCCCTATCACCCCCGCATCGGCACCATTTCCTTTTATGACATGTATATTATTTTGCTGCCTTCCTGTATATCCGAACGCAGGCACAACCACCCCAATCAAGAACGCGAGCAACGCAACTCTCGGTATCGTAGAAAAGGCCGTACGTGTATTCGAAGTCGCAATTATCGGTATGCCGATATTTCCAATCTTTGCTGCCCTCGGCGCATCATGCAGTTCTTCATTTTCTCTCTTTTCTCCTGAAACTGGTGAAGCCTGTATAGTCGTCGATGTTCCACCCCGCGTACTCCTCGTCCTTAAGCTATTGCCGATAGCAGCAAACTCCTCTCCCAAACTGCCCACATCCACTCTCTCAATTACTTCATCATCCAATCCCTCCTCCCTAAATCTCGATTTCCTAACTGCTCTGACCCTTTTTCCGCCAGCCCTATCTGCCACATTCGCTGGGTCCGCAACAACGCGAAAAGGCACATGAACCGTCTTCGACCTATCGATTGTAAAGCCACCCATATCGATTCGTTCCTTTCGTCACCAAACCCCTAGAAATCCAAAAGATTCACCGCACAATCGTATCGTACCCAGAAATGCGATTTGTGCACGAACCCAGTACTCCCAAAGATATAAACAATTTACCATCAAATCAATCTGGATCAAATCATAAGACACGTAAAACGCACTGATATCTTTCATAAAAACCCTTTCTCTCGGAAGGAGGTAGAGTAGGAAGAATTGGCATACACCAGATAATATTTCTCCAAATATCCAAATGTCCAGACTGCACGAAGTAATGCAACACCTACATGATCATCCAAACTCCCTCGGTCCCTATCAATGTTCTTACATCATACCCAATTTTCTGGCTTTTTGGCCACTCCCTTGCCAGGTGGCCCTGCAAATATACCCTATAAATGTGGTGAATCCACAAGGATTTCGATAATAATATTCGATATTGATTGGTGAATGTGTATGGAATTTTGAAAAGGAAAAGCAGGTTCTTACAGTGTTCGGGACGTGCTTTTAGCGAGCGAATGGGAAGCACTGGGCCATAAGCCTTAAGACGAAGTTTCTCACCGATGAAATGATTTTAGCTGTTAAAACATTACATTTGAAGATATTTCAGTTATTCACAATTAAGTACGAAATGATTCTGATAGTATCAGCCAGAGTCAAGATTCATTTTACAAGCACAAAAACGGAGAATTAATTCTTTCATTGCCCTCATTGCTCATTTTACCATCCACCTAACCCTATTCCAACCCATAGGAAAATTTCACGCCCACCAACTTAAAAATCTTTTAATTCGCTTCGTTTCGAAATGTCAGACGCCTAATCGTGTAATAGTACAAATTGCAACCTTTTAGCCGCAAGTGAAGTCATGATAGCTCATTGATCGGCTTACAACTCCTCCTTGACATAATCGCCAGCCTTTTGTGCGGCTTCACCAGCACGGTTAGTAGCATAAGTAGCTCCCTCCTTCACAGCATCGGCAGCCTTCTCACCTTGATAAGCGGCTTGCTTACGACCAGATGCAGCACCAATGGAGAGTTGATCCACAACCCATTGTGCTCCGTTGGAGAGTTTAGCCCAGAGAGTACCTTGTGGTGTGGTGGTGCCTAAATATTGTTAGTGATCAATTGCAATTAAAGGAGAAACTTGTTTCCCACCATATTTAAAGTAGTTGGCTTGGTTACGGACGTAAGCAACGAGTTCATTCTTGGTGCTTCCTTGTGGAACTGGAACACCATAGCTGTCAAGATAAGCCTTCAAATCCGAATCAGACCAAGTCTCGAACGTAGCGTCCTTAGCTGCGTCGGTTTGTTTGGCAAGATAAGATGTGACGCTCGCATATGTGTCACCACTAGCTTTAGAAGCGGAAGAATAGGAGTCTTGTGCAGCGCGGACGAGTTCATCACGAGTAGCTCCAGACTTCTCTGACGCCTTCTTGGCAGCAGCATCACCAGTCGAGGCGAGGTAAGCTTTTAGGTTGTCCAAAGTCCAGGTATCAAAAGTCCAAGCAGACCATCCAGTAGCAGCCTTGTGCTTGTTTAAACGAACTGTGGCGAGGATATCATCTTTTTTTCCTGATTGTGGAACTGGGACGCCTCTGGCATCAAGAAAAGCCTTGAGGCGGGAATCGCTCCATGATTGGATAGCGGCGTTAAAAGCATCTTCAGACTTAAGTTGAACATCATCGGTAGCCTTAGCATATTGATTTCCAGCAGAGCTAGTAGCGGCACCATACGCGGATGCTCCAGAGGAGCTTGCCTTGCTTGCAAAGCTCTTAGCGGAAGCGCTAGCAGTATCTCCAAGAAGTTGGGCCTTATGTTTACGTGCGATAGCCAACAACTCCTTTCTTTTGCTTCCTTGGGGAACCTTGATGCCATTCTTGTCGGCCCATTCCTTAATTTCTACACCTTGTTAGCTTGGAATCTGGAAGAAGGTGATGAACAAACTTACGGGAATCAGACCACGCGTTAAGAAGTTGCTCACTCAATGACTCGGTGGCAGCAGAAGCTGAAGCAGAGGCAGATGCTTGAACGTCGGCACTTCTAAGGCTAGCAACACGAGAGTTACGTCGAACAGTAGCGATTAACTTATCACGGGTAGATAATTGAGGTGCTGGGATGCCATGGGTATCAAGCCATTCCTTGAGATCTGGGAAAATGTTAGTTTGAGTACACAAAAAGCCTATTTAAGTAACATACCGGACTCCGACCAAGTTTCGTAAAGCCAGTTACCAGGGTAGGCAGCAGTCTCGCCAGCCTTCTTTGCAATAGAATCATAGTTGGAACGAATCTTTTGGAGAAGACTATCTCTTCTCCTTGGGTGCGGAACGGGAATGTGATGGTAATCAGCAAATGCCATAAGTTGAGAGTCTGTGAGGTTATTAGCGAAGTGCTGAATACAATCTCCCTGCTTTGGACAAGCTTACCAGTCCAACTATCAAATACCCAATCCCTAACATTTGACCAAGCATCTTCTGCCTTGTCTTCCGCCTCGTACCAATAAGCCTTGACTTGAGAAATCAAGCCATCCTTATTGCTCTCGGCAGTATCCTTAGTCTCAACACCCTTTTGTTTCAAGTAAGAGGTGAGTTGCTTGGTATCCCATTCATTATATGGTGATGCAACCTTGGTTTGCCAGTTCTCCTTTACTAAGTTTTCCAAATCTTTACGATCGGCAGGAGTTGGATATGGAATGTTGTTGTCTGAAAGCCATCTCTCAAGTTCGGTCTCGTGCCATTTATTATAGACTGGAGGGAGAGTACATTAGCAGGGAAAATAATTAAAGGTAAGACGAGAGACAAAACGATGTGTGGAAGCCATAGTTCAGCATCAAGGTTCCAATTTGGAACCTATGAATGGCTTAAGCATTCCCAAACTCAAAGAAGCTTGCATGTGCCGAATTGATGATGATTTAAATCAGAAACTATAAGAAGGATGAACGTACCAGCGTTACTGAACCAGCTACTAGCTATTGTAACTTCAGCTGCCAAACCCAGCACCAACAACTGCGAAAAGAACTTCATCTTATAAGATGAGCTTGACTATTCCTATTATTCTGTAACTTCAGATATCGTGAGGATCGTTGCAAAATTGAAAGGACCCAAAAGGAATTTGTGGGATGATTTTGAAGGATTTGTAAAAACGAGAGAAGATTTGAAGTGGGAAGGGTTATGTATGAATGTTGGTATGTATGTTGTGATATGTGAACCAGTAACCATGATGTGGCTGGAGTAAAGCTTCCGCAAGCAGGAACTGTGACGTAGCTTTTTCTCCAATAACCAATCAATTTATGTGTAAGAAATCAACAAAGCAGCTAAATATTTGGTTTCAAGGTAATTAATTGGTTGATTAACATAGAAAGAAATA
This sequence comes from Sclerotinia glacialis, assembly GCA_002162575.1. Taxonomy (NCBI): domain Eukaryota; kingdom Fungi; phylum Ascomycota; class Leotiomycetes; order Helotiales; family Sclerotiniaceae; genus Sclerotinia; species Sclerotinia glacialis. The sequence continues at coordinate 1,317,203 of NGKH01000001.1, read as the reverse complement.
GAAAAATCTAGATTTTGCAGGATGGAAAAGTTGGAATGATGGGATGGGATTGTTTGGCAGTTTAGCATCATCATCTTATTTCTACGCCTCTTTCTCCTTCACCCCTCAAATGTTTTTGTTGATGTTGATGTCATACTGGGATAATTGATAATTGTGGATGGTGTGCTCAGATGTGGCTTGAAAAGGATTATCCAGGATGCACGGACCGAAATGTATACCTTGCCACCTTGAAAATGTGGGGTAGCTATGGATGAGAGCTGAAGTGAAGTGAAGTGTGAAGTGAAGTGAAGTCTGAAGTGAAGTCTGAAGTGATTTGATGTCTGAAGTAAAGTGATGTCTGAAGTGTGAAGTCAACGCACGAACAGGGATAAAAAGATGTCCAGTAAAAGCTAATGAGCATCTACCTTCGTAACGGATTGAACTTGAACTCAAAGCAATATTTAATTGTACAGATAATCAATACGAAACCTCGTCGTCATACACCCAACATATCATATCATCAACCTCACAGATTTCTTATCTGCCCCTCCAACACCTATTGACGACTAGTCGATCAGCTTCAAATCATGAATCTTGATTTAACACCAGAACTCACCAGACCAAAACTTCTAATCAATCCCATCCTCAAGCCTTCTGTGAAGCTCTATCATGTCCTTCCTCAAACTCCCTGTTATGCTGCTCAACCTCAGCTTGTTTGCTCGAACTCTCGGGTCCCGGCTGGTCCTCTGAATGAATCTTGGGTGAAGCTCCATTCACACTCTTATCCTTCGGGTTGATATTCTTACCTCCTTTCTCCTTGATGGAGCCCCCTGTTGGACTGGATCCAGTCTCCTTTGCTTCCTTGGATCTTGATCCTCCAGACTGAGCCGATGCATCTTCTGGGGATTTGGCACCACCCGAACCACCTTTCGTTGGGCCAGCACCAGTTCCTTGGCCTTCAGAAACGGGCTCTGGACCAGGATGCTCTCTTTCATGCTGTGTGGTATTCGAGGCTCCTTGATCTTGTGGGTTTTCCCCCACAGGGTCGCCCTTTCCATCCCCATATCCTTGAGTTGCGGCGCGAAGTGGAGTAGAATAGAAAGCTCGAATAGAGGCCGATTGACGGTATTGAATGATTCGCATGGAAGCCATTGTGCGCGTGGCAGAATGAAGGCATCGAATGGAAGGCATGGTGAATATTGAGCTTGAATGATAAAGACAATTGGATTGTTCACTACTTTGTAATTGAATGATGAATGAGAAGTATTTACAGTGCGAAAGTTCACTTATCTGTAAACATTGGACCAGCTATCATTCTTTACTAACCTTTCGATCTATACTATAGTGCCAAATTGGGGTACAATTGTTCAATTACATCATGACCTTGGCTTTGGATCCGGTTGGCGTCCGGCAAGTCAACTTCCAAGCAGATCCTCGAAGCGAGGTTAGGCACGTGATGGTGCTAACATTCTTATTATTCATAACTACTTTGCACTAAAGGCCCCTTTAGTCCAAGCTATTTCTTCGAAGTTAGAAAATGCTCAAAATGTGTGAAACCCCTCGACCAAAAACATTGCTATTATATCCGTCTTCGAGCAGTATCGATCCGTCACCCAGACTGGTGAATCAAGGAGGGAGCAGAAAATGCTCAGAAATGCCATTAGTATGATATTTCTAGAGCGCTAAGGAGCAATTATCGATGAATGACTTCGGAACTCTCCCCTGTAGTCGGGAATTTTAGTCGGTGTCGAGTTCCCACACCTTGAGCGAAGGGAGAGCTACTAGGTAGTATCGAGTGATGAAATGCCTATCATAGTGTTGACTCGGGCACCACCGGTTTGTTTTGTTAGCCCATCAACCTAGATTTAAAGTTCCTTACATCCTTACTTTACTTGGTTTCGTTATGGTGCCTACTGTGGTATGGAAGATGGTTCCGTGTATATAATCTATTTGCCAATTTGCGAATCACTACCCTTCCAAAAAATCACTCCCTTTTTGTACAAAGGTTTATCTCTCTTCAAAATCCATCACCCAGCACCTTGACCGTTCCTTAGCATCACCCTCTTCTCATCTCATCGGTATTACTTTCACCTTGCCTGCAAAAAAGGCCAGCATGAAGTTGTCATTCGTCGCCGTTCTCGCCATTGCTGCCAGCTTAGCCCCCGGCGCATATATCAACGGTAGAATCATCAATAAGACTACAATTGACAGTCGATCCTCCAATGATACTGCCATTCAAAATGAATCTGCCAATACTCCAGACGATGGTCCTTCAACTATAAACACTAAGGTGGATAGCTCAGGCCTGGACAGGTCAACCACCGCAAGTGCAGCCATAAAATATGGAGCGGAAGTTGTAGGAGATATTGTGGAAGATACAGCAGAAGACATTGCAGAGGAAATTGAAGAGAATTTCGTCGATGATACCGACAGTACACCCCTATCACCCGGTAGACTCTGCTCCAAACGCCGCAAACCTCGATGCTGCGAAAAGAGCGGAAGATTATATAGAGATGGATGCGAAAGCCGTATGTCATCCATCACCCCATCTTTTATGTCCCTTCCAATAAAATCATACTAACAGTATCTTAGTATCACCATCATCACTCCCCGTCAACCGCGATGAATTCCGAAGCACATGTACAGATATGGGGAAAATGGCTATGTGCTGTGCTAACACCATTGATATGGTACGTTATAAATATAGACACAAACTCCCATCTACGCTACCCATCTTGTTTTCCCATTCCAGGGCATTCACTTATCATATTCATAGGCACAAATAGGATTCCGCTGTCGCAGAGCAAGAAAGTGAACAAGTGAATATTCATGTTCATAAATTTAGGTGTCGGTATAAATAGGTGTCTAAAATAGAAAGGGTCTCTCGAACCATACATAATATATTACCTATTAGGACTTCCTGTCTGTTATCGCAAGACGTTGAATGGAAAAATATTCCCATGATCCCTTTGTTGTTCTTCGAATATTAGATATAACTCACCATCGCATGGGATAGAAGCTTGTTCATGTTCACAATCGCAAAATTCAATGGAGAGATTGCCATTTTGTTTATTGCCCCTCCGGGAATTCATATCTACCCTTTTCCAATCCAACCCTTCTTTCTCTCCTCTCAAAATCCAACCAACCACGCCCCCTCCTCGAATTGCACATCCTACCACATCCTACCCTCCTACCCTAACCCCCGAGACCACCACAACCACCCTTCAAACACTCCCCAAACAAACCCCAATCCACACATTAGCACACCGTCCATCATCCATAATCTAACATTCAACACGTAAATCATTCCACAAAAAAATTTCAACAAAAATCAAAATCTTTATCATATTCATTAATTTCCCATCCATCCATTCATCATTCATCAATCATCAATCCGAATACACAAAAATAATCCTAATCCACCTAACCTCCCTAAACTTTTTTCCATCCATAGTCTGCCTATCTATCTATATCTGCATACACACCTGTCTAAAAGCTCCACGGTACTTTTTCCCCGTAATCCAAATCCAAGAATCCCTATAACTATGATCCTAACACGACCTTTTGAATGAGCAATCGATTGTCGCTATGGATATAGCGCTAAAGGGCTACGGGTAGGTCGTAAATGCGGTGAAACACTTCATACCTGTTCCACATAGGAGATAGTCTCGCATCAAAGTTGCCAGCCATGCTAGGCGTGCCAGATCATTGGAAAATATGTTTCTAGCGGGTTTGACGTTTGGGGAGTTTTGCAGTGTGCACAACGGTATGGGTTATAGTTTGTGGGGCGTGGTGCGTGTAAAGACTGGAAGTCCTCCGAGCCGTGTGGTTGACGTTCAAAACCCGGTGGCAGTGTAGCGTAGAGTCGATGTCGTCGTCATAAATGTTTCTCGCGAGATCTAGCTTCCAATCGTTGAAACTGAAATAGATGAAATCATGGATCTGAGGGCATTGGGCGGCAGTTAGACTCGGCGCGAATTCCCATCGCTTGTCTCGAAGACCATCACGTGGGATATTGGATCCAGGGACTCCAGCAGCTGTTACGGGAGACTCAATATGACCAAGACTTGCACCCCGAACTACTTATGATTTTACTTCTTTCCCATCTCGCTCTCAAACGGAATTCGAATTATCTGCGCAGGTGAAAGGCCTCGATCCCCCTGCTGTCTGATATGAGGCGATAATTGCTACGATCGACCCATATGTACCAGCAACCATCAAGAACATTCCAATAACAATGACAAAAATACTCCAAGAAGCCATGAAGATCCACCTAGACGATCTGTGAATCTTTCCTAAACTCCAATTGTCGTATAGCCACATGACACCAAAGGGTTGGAAATTGAAGAAGGTACCGAAGAGAGCACCGATGAGAGAGATGAGACCACCGAAGATGGGGATAGCGCTGGCGATTACGTAGGCGCAGATGATGACTGTAGCGGTGCAGCTGAGCCAGACGATCCAATGGGTTTTGGAGTTGCTGGTGAGATGCTTGGATCCACGGAGGAGGCGAAGGAAGAGAAATTTGGCTGGAAGCTGTGGAGTATGTTAGAGAAGATGATGAAGTGAGAGATTTGACGGTACTTACATGAGAGAGCAAGATGGTGCTAACCAAGAGACCAGGAAGAGCAAGGCCGTAACAAACTTTCTTCATAACAAGACCTGCGGAGCCGAGGGCGGGTGACGCAACATATGATCCGCAAAAGTAATAGACGACGATGCCGATTGCAATATAGATTGAAGTGATAAGACCTTGACTTACAAACACCGAACGAGAGTAACCTCTTGGATCACGCATTTCCGAATGAATATTGAAGTAACCTGGTGTTCCCGCAAAAGCAAAGACAAGCGAACCACAGGCGGATATAGCATCGGTGAACGAAGGAGAGCCGAAAAATCTGAAATCGGATTTGTAAGGACCTGGTGTAACAGGGGCATCGGCAGGTTTCCCTTGAACGCCAACGGCAATTGTAAGAGTAAGAACTTGCAGGTGTTAGTCAAGTTTATCACAAAGACGGCCGACAAGCTTACTAGAAGTGATGATGCCAGCAACTCCGATCCATGCGAGCCAGGTGATTTTACCCAGTGTCTGGATGCTGGCAAAAGTGTAGGCAATTATGGCAGCGACAGCTACAAACACAGCGGTGCAAGTAGCATGGGTCGATAAGGCATTCAAAGCGATGGAGACACTAAGCATTCCTGAAGCTGAGACGAAAATCCAGACTAGATCAATAAAATCAGAATCAAGCACACATCGGTCTAGTCGAGTGGAATCTCTCACAAACGAAGAATGCAGCACCAATGAGCTCCTTGGCAACATTTCCAAAAATCATCCCACCAACATCCTCAATACCATAGACTTCAGGATGTCGTCGCTTGAATACTCCAATCATGTACTGTGACCAGCCCGTGATAGTAGCCATGGTGATGATACAGATGAGACCAGGAATCATACCCAACGTGTCGAAGACAGCTGGGATTGAAAGTACACCTAGGCCGAGATTGGTCTTGAGCATTAGGACGGTCGTACCCAGTCGTCCAACCTATGATCATTAGCAAACATACACTTTCGTGGGTTTTCCTATACTTACAGCTCGATAATCTGGCCCATCCTCACTTATCTCACCAAAGACCGCGTCGTGATTCAAATCATGATTTTCTGCACTTTGCTGACTTTTGTTGTCATATCCTGACATTCCAGCATGGCGGGAGGATTCAAATTCGTCGTTCATTGCTCCCGTTTTCCTAGAGAACTATAGCCTATTCAAAACTAGAGAGATTGCAAGCCGCGGAAAAGAAGGTATAGACACTTGTTTGGTACTTATCTGTAATGAGTCTTGAGTAAAATATTTAATATTTTTTTGAAGCAGATTATATAATGAATCCCGAAGCATTGAGGTCAGGTAGGTACCTTGATTCAAGCTTGGATCAAGTAAAATCCGGAGCTCTGTACAATTACAAATTAAGTTCAATTGGTTGAATTAGCAGTGGTCGAAATGTCCATAGTAGCGTGTTGCAATCAAATACAAGACGCTATTATGTACAAAATCACCAGGATGGGTATAGATCGCGCTGATTCTATCCCAATTGGTAAAGACTCCTGATTAGACGAACACAAGTCCCAAGCGAATGCAAGCGAACATCAGCAGATTGGCAAAAAGAACTTGAAGAAGACATGGTTGCATGACGGTGCAGACTGCTAATCTGGGGCTGATCATGCACTTTCCGAAAGTAATTCTTCCTCCCCGCCGCGACGCCATTATTCCGGGGCAATCCCATAAATTTTAAGCAAGCTACTGCACCGAGACCGGAGATCAATGAATATTGTGGGGAACCGGTACGAGAGAAATGTCGAAGTATCCATATATCAATTGGCAGAAACTCAATTCATGGCACAGCTTCGGGATTGCACTTGGCATTCATGATTCATGCCTCACCCCTCCCCTCCAAGTACTCCTCAAGAGATGTGAACATTGAATTGAACCCTCCACGAAGATATAAAATGGCAGGAGTTATCAACCAAAATAACATTGAGAACTTTTTCAATTCATACATCTTTACCGAATTAAGTATTTCCGTAACTATAATCCATCCACAGTGATTTCAATTCAATGTTGTTCGACCCCTTTTAAATCAGAGCCCCTTGATCGGATATGAAAATAAGAAGGCTAGAGTAGCTTCGAAAAGATTTTGCAAATTACGTAATTTGACACAAATTGGTAACGAACTACTGGGTATATTTTGCCATCATTATTCTTAGTAAAGGGCTTATTGATCTGTTGGATTGTTTATGTTATCTATATTATCTATATCATCGATACCCATTGATCAAATTTGAGGGCTATGATATGGTACAACATTGATGTTATGGGATCGTTCGCTTAGACCAGTCTGTACACCCAATCGACATCAACCCAGTGCAAACAAAAACTTACCTCAACTTTCAAAAATGTTGATGAAATGACGGTCAATGGGTTTTCGAAGGGCCAGTAGGTAATCGCCCCGCGTTTTCTCACCGCAACGGCTGTCATCCATTCACTAGTATCTTGCGCAGGGGAAGCAACGACCCTGCATCAAATGATCCGCAGCAAAGGCTTCCATCTGCACGTTCTACTCTGTGTTTGGAAACAGGGTTGTTCTCGACCGGCTGAATGGCCCACTCACCCAGAACATAGGGGAGTTATATTTCCTCGACACGTGGATGCCTCGCTGAGAATGACAACGGAAAGCGACTAGAGTGTCAGCTGTGGCCGCCGAAGCCGAAGATGCACTCTGAAGTTCTCATTTTGCTCAAGTCGTGTTTGTCACCTGGTTAGTTCATTTATGGGCTTCAAAGCGAACAACGCAAAATGGCCAACCTTCTGTTCGAAGAAGTAACAAGGTGCAGTCTCTCTGCTAAGCAATTGTTATGGCCCGAAGCCTTGCGAATATCAAACCTATTGATGCCGCTAGGAAGCTATTTAGGTGTGGCACACGTGCTTAGCGTACTTTTTAATGACACGAGCAGCAGCCATACTTTCAAGGGTAAGTGGTTTGGTTTCCATAATGCATCCAGAGTCCTGGGGAATCTATGCTATATAACTGGTAAGATTACATGGGAGATGATCTTTGCTCTACTAAGTTTCTCGATAATGTTGGCACCCGTACCCGTCCAATCAATTCTGGATCTCGCCGGGGCACTATCCCTATTTCCAAGTTCGGATATACACGTTATGTGACCGGTATGTTTCCGATTCGTACCATTTGGAACCCGCCAAAATCTCGACGGAGTGATTATCCATGGGTATATACAGTGATAAAGTTCCTGGTGACCAGCATCGCTTTTCGTTGTGCTCGTTGATGTGGCACAGCAAGCTTCAAGAAACTCACCACACACAGCTACACCAATGATTTTGCAGAATGTCCATTTGACGGTAAGCCTTCGAGCTCTGTTAGCCCACCAATCTGTGTCAGTGGCCACTTCTCTAGCAAGCCGCCGGTCTGGAAACACGGAGGAGATGGGTAGTAACTAGTAGTAACGCTGCTAGCGGAAACCCCACTGCAGTAGTTTTGAAGATCCATCTATCAACACCATTCCTCTTGATTGGATCATTTTCCATGACGAGTGACCCCGGATCTCCCTTCCACGCTCCAGACGACTTTTATGGAGATACAATCGCCCAACTACTTGGCTATGACTTTACCTACCCCTCTTTACGACTTGCTCCGCTCTTTCTTCCCTTTCATTTCTCATACACATGTTTTGATCAACACCATTTATTTTCACAGTGAGACAAAAAAGTAGAAGAAAAAACGTGCTTACTAGGTATCAGGGTGTATCTGCGAGACTTGTCGAAGAAAGGCTCAACGTAAAAAATGGGAAAGACATGCATATATTCCGATTTTGGCGTGATGAGGATGTTCCCAGAGGTCTTCTTCGACTATTCCTTCGCTCTTAGACCATGCTCATCCTTTTAGCAAGACACAATAACAAGAGAGACTCGGCATATACTCATCGCTCAACCACAACTCCACAACTTAGCAGTCCTTCAATATAGATTTGTAAATGCCATCTGAATCATTGTCATCTAACTCCATAGCTTTCGTTGAATCGTATTATGCATGCTAGTATGCTGTCTAAAAACGCCTTATCACATGTCATTCCCAAGCCCCGGTTGCAAATGTTGAATTTCTCATCGCCGCCCTTGCTTTTCCTTCACCACCCTCCCATGCTCAAACCAACCCACGTATCAAGCAGGAGCAGTCCCACTAGTTCCTTTCCAATACTTCGACGGTACAAAGGGCATCTTAGTAACCTTTGCCTTCCTCTCTTTGCCTCTCACCACCACGCTCACATCTGTACCCGCCTTATGGAATCCATCCTTGATATAGCCCATTGCGACATTTTTGCCCAATGTCGGACTGGGACATCCACTTGTGATATTCCCGATTTTTTCTCCCTTATCATTCACAATATCCGCACCCTCGCGAGCTGGTGCTCCTTCGACTATCAGGCCGATTCTTCTTCTTTCTACTCCACTTCCACCTTTACTTTTCGGCGTGAGTTGTCTAAGAATAACTTCAGCACCGTGAAAGCCCCCTTCAGTTCTCCTCTCTTTTCCTACTACCCATCCTAGAGCTGCTTCTACAGGTGTAGTCGTATCATCTAAATCGTGACCATATAAGCACATACCCGCCTCCAATCTCAGACTATCTCTCGCACCCAACCCCGCCAACTGTAGCTTTTCCTCGCCGGCACTCTTCAATAACGATTCGGTAACCATCACCGTCTCACTCTCTGGTATAGATATCTCGAACCCATCTTCTCCTGTATATCCACCTCTACTAACCAACAAATTCCCAGATATCGTCCCATCGACCAATCGAATCTTCATAAACCTTGACTGACCAAACAAGAAATCCTTAAGATCCCCCGCACCTGACTCTTCAACCAAAACCTCTTTCAGAATCCCCTCACTTTCCGGCCCCTGAAGCGCCACCAAACCCCACCCTTCAAGCACCTCCCAACCAACCTTCTCTCCTCCTTCCTTTGCAAACGCCTCCAACTCCTCTCCTAAGTATTTCAAATCCTTTTCTCTACATCCTGCATTTGTAACCACATAAAACAGTTCCGGGCCCAGCCTCGTAATAATAGTATCATCCACAATTCCTCCAGTCCCGGGATGCAACAAACAACTCAACCCTCCCTGATGTAAGGCCAAATTCGCAATACTAGCTGGTGTAATCTTCTGCAAGAAGGCGGTTGCTCCTGGGCCCTCAATTCGATGTTGAACCATGTGGCTCACATCGAAAAGACTGGCATGGTCCCTCGTGAAATGATGCGAGGCGCCCACAGAGAGTCCGGAGTATTGGACTGGCATGTGGAAGCCACCAAACGGAACCATCTTTCCACCATTGGCAACATGCAGATCGTAGAGGGGGGTTTTACGGAGTTCTGTAGATGATGGCGAGGACGATGAAGCATGCCGAATAGACTTCTGCTGTGTTATCGCTACGGCAGATGTTGGGAATCGAGCAGTGGTCTTGAGTGATAAGGGAGAGGTCGCAGTGGAGGTTTGGCGTCGGAGAGCTGTTGAAAGTTGACGAGAGCATCTTGGTAATGCGCGATTGATGAATACAGCATCACAGATACCGGTCGCAGCTTTGAATTGTCTCATTTTTTATCAATCGATTGTTATCAATTTATATTGTTAAAAATTATGGGAAGCTTGTATTGACATAAGATAAAGGATAAAGGCCAGCCCGGAGTCGGCTCACTGTGGCCTGTGAAAGTGGGGTATATACCTATAAAATGTGAGCTTTACAGGCATTCACACAAGGGGATCGCAAGGTATTAACGGCCTATAGGTAGTCACTCTAGGATTGACATATAAAAAAATCTTCATCAATGTTTCTACACTAATTAAACATCTGCGAATCGACACAACCAATTGTTTGCTGGGAGTTTCACCGGTTGCAAACGCTTGAAGCTGCAGCTTCTCTCATGAGGCTTCTAGCCTCTAAATAATGCAACTAACTTATCCATGGCCATAATTACAACATCAACGCAATCCTTTACTTCGTCTCAAAGCTGTATCTCAACCATCCCGAAAGAGCATTTAAACTCTCCCATCTCACTGTCTCGTCAGGCTCCGTCATCAATTCCATGACTCTAGTCTTGAGACCCAGTTTTTCTAATTGATACCTCTTTTCCGGAACTTCTTTGACCAAGTATCCTACATCATTGCATGCAATAGCAAGAACTTGCTTGTCATTTTCCCAAGGCTTACTCATAATCTCCGCCAGCTTCTTACATAGCTCTCCTTGCTCATAATCGAGGATTTTGCGAGCGTTCTCAGCCCAAAATATTTGATTTCGATGGGGTGGTGACCAACGGAGATGACCAGAATGTACCTCTGCAGCATACTCATCGAAAGTAGTTTGAGTCTTTGTGTGCTCGTCTAAAATTTCGCTCAGTTTCTTGAGATCCTCCAAAAGATCTTCGTCTGTGAGATGGCGTCCATTCAGATTTTGTAGAAGAGCTGGGAGGCGAGCGAAGACCGCCACGGGGAGTAATGAACTCTGATTCGAAGAAAGGAGGTTGTATAGAGAAGATATCAACAATCGAGTTGTCTTTTCCTTTGGTGATAGTCTCAAAAGTTGCGTGTAAAGTGGAATAATATCGTACTCGCTATGAATTAATTAGTTGTGCCATTACAGATCCCTCATAGCCAATACTTACTTCTCAAGCCCCTCGCCAATGGCAGCACCCTCAAAGCTCAACTGCCACAAAACTAGGAGTACGTGGTAGAGCAACTGCAGAGCAACTCCGCCGCCTAATGTTCCTTCTGGTCCACTTCGAATACTTGCAGTACCACTCCACAATGTTGATTCGGAGTCGCCATTTGTAACGCCTGCAGCCGATTTAAGGATTGCAATTAAAGGTTCGATTGTGTCAGACTTCTGATTCCAAAATAGCTCTCTTGATTTTTTGCCTTGTAACAATGATGAGTATTGTAACACTGCTATATCCTGCAACCCGCCATCAGAGCTCTTTGCCAATGTTGATAAATAGTGCAGCAGTTTAGGCATTGCCTCCAAGGCATTTTGAGATGTATCTTTAGAGCCAGAGATTATGCTTGTGAGAACTGTAGAGGTGAGTAAGGGTACGGGGCTTTCAAGTTCAGGGGATTGAGCCAGTAGTGGGAGGAAGGGTCTGTATGGATCATCGTGTTCCGAAAGAGTCTTTGATAAAGTTGGAATACCTGTTCAGTCTCAGTCAGTACTCATACAGCTATCATTTGAGTGGCAGATATATTACCATCGAGTAAATCGCCCAACAGGACCAAAATATACTGAACAACATCTGGGCGCTTTGCTCTCGTCGCCGATTCCAAAACACTTGATTCTGCTTCCGAACCGACAAAAAGCTTTCTATACGCATCCGGATCTTTCTCTACAATCTCCTTTCTTTGTTCCTTTCTTACTTTATCGACAGCTCGAATCTTGCTTAATTGATCATCGGTGATTGTGCCAGCTCGTACCGCGCCATCCCAGGGTATTGGACGTTGGCGGATGTTGTTCATCAACGAATAAAGGTAGGTGGGTGGATCGAGAGACATGATAAGCTTACTACTCGGCTCCTTGGGGTATCAAGATGTTTTGGAGAGAGTATGTTATGCCTTAGTAGTTTCGTGGTTGTTGGTTATACTCGAGGATTGGTCTGTTGATTCAAGCTTCAAGGTAGCTCTTATCGAGGGAAAGCGCTAGTGGAGCTAGCCTGCTCGCTACAGCGTGACTCTTCTCTTCAGCCAAGTACAAACGGACATCACAATATTAAGAACTCTAATTGCATCTACTATTACTATTAATGTTTCGATGTAATTATTGCACTGGAGATAGAATTCCGTTACGGTACTTTGTGCGATATAATTATGTCTTAGCCATTTCTACAAAGTGCATGCACGGCATTCATATAAGTGATCCGGTTAGCTTGTCTGTAATTACTAGGTATAATGTTGCTGCGATATTCTGAAGTACTCAACCGCCTAAAGCCATAATGTCATGCAAACCATGGCACTCATTGTTTTATTCAAGTATGGGCCTTGCCTAAACGCCTTCCAAACACCTTTGAAATGCCAATCACCAAAACTTACTCACTAATGACCTGGTGGCGGGTGGAAAAATAGTCCGGCTCACTGCTCCCCTGGGACATTCCCGAACTGGAATCTCCATAACCATCATTTCCATTAACATCAGCTTCTTTGATTAGGCGAGGCACCTTTAATTTTGTACCTTCAAACATAAAACTCGTGGCTTCACGGTCCTTTTTAGGGCTTCTAAGGTTGACCATCTCCAAAGCCTCCATTAATGTAGTGCCAGTTTCATCAAGAGCTGTTAAGAATCGTGCGAGTTCTTTACACAATTCCCAATCCTCTTCGTCTTTTGCACGAGAAAGCAAGCGAACGAGTTGTTCTGAGCTTGAACTCAATTCTTCGAAAGTATGAAGGATAAGCAAGTATCCACCCGCTGTCTTTAAAGATCCTCTTTGTAATGATTCTTCGAATAGCTCTTGTGGTGGTGGTAGATATGTGAATAGCGTCCGCCATGACCTCACTTCCGTTTTACGAGTACATTGAACAACGATATCCAGGTATTGGGGGAACGAGGATAAAAATGATAACACGCCTGGTAGTAAAGCCGCCTCAGGTGACGGCGGCGTATCTACTTCCTCGTCGAGAACATTATGTAATAAAATTTCGAGTGAGTGCGCAAAGTACTCAAGTTTTTGATACTGATGAGCTAGATGTATAGCTGCTGAAGAATCGAATCGAGATAAGTGGAAACGTAGGACCTGTGGGATGAACAGATGAGTCTAGATTATATGTTAACGCATATCCTACTTATGTTTTCATCATGCTCACATACCCTTATGGTGAATTTGAAAAAGGCAAAATTAACATCGCGTCGCTGAACTAGATCAGATTCGAGGCCAAGGAGAATACCTTTACCAAGTAGAACTGATAGAGGGTAGAAATCGATTGGAATGGAGACTGTAGACGGAAGTTCACGGCCTAACTCTGATGGAGCTGAGCGAAGGACATCTTGAACCTCGGGCCATACTTTGATCTCATTTCCTTCAAAGAACCAAAGAGCGTCTCGCAAACCATTCCCTTGCCCATGATCCCCCAAGTCCTCTGTAGACTCAGCATTTCGAGGTGGATTAGCTAAAGGTTGATCTCTCATAAGAGCATAGAATTCAATATTTTGTGCAATAACTCGCATGTCGTATTTAAGTTTGCGTTCATCATTGAGTGACGGCTGCAGTAAAACAAGTTTGCCATCAACCAAGAAGAGGACAGTCGCAACAGCCACATCTTGTGAGGGGTCCCCCTCTATTATCTGTTCATCTGGCAAAATCCAACTTAGACCTCTCACTCTAGCTGGTGATCGAACAATGCCATGAAAAGCTATTTGTCCAACCTGCACAAGCTTCACTACACCATTTGTCGTTGCAAATATGTAATGATACAGTAAATTGTCGTACGTATAGACAAGTAGAGAGTCTTCACCAGATGGAGCAATGAGAACCACCGGTGCTGGTAGGTATTCAACATGCAACATGGCAGTGTTGTCGAGAGGAGCCTCGCGTGAGAATAAACGCAACTCGAAAGATTCCCCAGCTTCTACAGCAGCCACTAGAATGTGTTGATGCCAACACATACCTCCTCGTACCTGGAATTCGTTCTCCATATTTTCATTGACGAAAGTCTTCCATCGACCGCTGTTGACGCTGTAATGGGCAAGACCACGCCGGCCTGCTACTGCAACATATCGACCATCGGACGATATAACTGAACAACGTATGGGCCATTGATCAACCATATAACTGGAAGGGATTTGAGCGTTGTGCCACAAAGAAGATTCAGTTGATATGGTAGTAAGATCAGGCATATCATAACCTCGGTAAACCATTATACTCGAGGTGGTTTGAAGTAACGTGCGAGATATATTTGCAGAGGCATAGCATCCAGTAATAGCACTGCGCGCCATTTCTAAAGTCCATAGCCGATTGTCTTGTTGGCTAATAAGAAGAATCTCAGTCCCACCACCAAGCCAGACGGCTTCTTTGACACCAACAAGCCAGCCCTCATTATTCTCTTCGCATATCCTTCGGTCTGATCCAAAGCTGTTTGCTACTGGTTTACCAAATACACTCCACATTGCCCAGCCATTTTCATATCCTGCAAAAAGGCCGTATCCGTCTGGAGAATAGCTTAGACAAGTCAAACAACCAGATGATTGTCGGGAAACCGACAGACGATGAATATGTGAAGGTGGTACATTTCCGACATAGTCCTTGGCGTTGTAGACTTGTACGGTGCCATCATTACAGCCAACAGCAATGAGGGAGAATCTAGAGTTAATGGCTGATTTTATTGCATGGTTGTCTTCATCGGTAGGTATATGAAAGCAATAGCCTCGGAATAATTTCCGGTGCCCGTCTGAATCCTTGTGCCGAGTCTGACGCTGTACTGCATATGCCCTTCCATCACTAGTAGTCCAAGTGGAAAGATTCATCGGTCTATCATAAACCATTTCCGTTACACTGGCTTTCTTAGCTAGCCATTCCATCCGGCTAAAGATTTCTGTGCTCGTTTGGTTGCCTGTACTGTCTGGGGTCCATCTGATGCACTGTACTGCGCCCGGCTTTCTTGTTGCGACGACCAATTCATCATCCAATGCTAAAGCATTGCCGATACCCGCGTCAACTTTGATTACCATCCGAAATTTTACGCTCACATCCCTCACACCACCTCCTTCGCCTGGACCCCAAAGAATCCTATCGCCGCCCCGACTTCTGTGACCACTAAAATTACTTTGCCTGCGATTTGTATGATTGTCAAAATGTGGCTTGAATACTCTGGAATCGGGATCTGTGGCTAGAGTGTAAGTTATAAGAAAGCCGTTTGTTGTCTGAACGACGAAAATCATAGAGTCGGGTCGGAGGAGGAGGGAAACATTCGATCCGTATGTAGCAAGTGATTTGGAAGACCGAACGACAACGGCCAATATAGCGGTAGGCTAGCAGAGTATATTAGCAATGGTCAACCGCAAGCCCGCGGTCTTCCGGATCAAACGTACCTTTGTCTGCCATATTGTCAATGAGGTAGATGTTATGACCGCGAAAAGATGACCACTTCGAGATATTCTCAGTGCCAATAGTGGATCGTTTTCTGGCCGACTCGAAGGAAAGTAAGATGCATCCGTGAGGGACGACCTATTCCACGGTCGAATGTGAGAGTCGTGTTCGACTGGCTTTATGCCCGGGGTGATGGGCGTTATGGGTGTGGATAAACCAGAGGCTATCCCTTGATCATCATCAACTTTCTCCTCGGCGTCATCATCTGGCGCATTTATGAGAGATCCGCTGCCTTCTGTAGGTTCCCGCGACTCGATGTCATCATCGGTTTGAATAATACGATCTTTAGATGCGGCACTGCTGCTTGCTGCATATATTCGAGGAGCTCCAATCGGCCAGTACATGGCTGTCCAATGCCACTAGAAGTTTCATCCATATCATCGCATATCCGCGGAGATTATTGACATATATTTTGAGCAAGTTGCTCTTTGTTGTGTTTTCATATACAAGGTGCTTGAATCAAAAGCGCATTCTTCAAGGTTGAGTTCACTGAAAGCACGGCTAAATCTCGGCACAGGGGTGCACAGCGGAAAGTTATGCTCGATATATTATTGATCACACTACAAGTACAATGCTCTAGGTATTCCTAGCCATGATCTTAAATCTCCAAGGTTTTCATGACAAGAGTGCGCATTTATTTCTTGATTTGGGGCAGTCTCAAAAATTATTTGATATTCTACTACGTTCAGCATCCGCAACAAATCCCTAGCAACCACAAAAGATGGCGCCCCTCCGCCATCGACAGAGTCTCTCAAAGGAGAAGTTCTCCGGACATTTTAGCACTTTGAAGACCCAAAGCTATAACGACCCCGGTACAAGAGGTGCTGGCTCGCATAGGTACGTCCCTCTTCTACTTGCTTGTTTACCCGTTTATGTGTGAAAATACCCATGAAGGCACATGATAGGTATGGAATAGTGACCACTGACTCTTCGTATAGTTTGAGAAGCATTGCATGGTCTCCAATGGGTAACCTAATCGCGACTGGGGCGGCGGATAAGACGCTGAGAGTCTGGAATCCTGAGAGGCCCTCGGTGAATTACTCTACTCAACTTGTCGGTCACAGTGCTGGAATCGAAAAGGTGGCTTTCAACCCAGTTAAAGATGCTGAACTTGCCAGTGTGAGCAGCGACGGTGTAGTCAAATTTTGGGATGTCAGAACGAAAGCTGTGATCAACGAAGTCAAAGGATTAGGCGACGCCTTTACACTCGTCTGGAGCCCTGATGGCGAGAGTCTTATTGTTGGTAACAAGGTATGCATGCTTCTACCTGTATAAATATGTGTATTTTCTATGAGCACAGGGTTTCCAATAGCCCAAGCTGCAGTCTGATAATGTGCTTTTCAATTCCTGACTTCCATTGAAATATTCAATTAGTTTTGAATGTTGATTTGTTTTCAAACACTGAAAAGCTCATATCTAGTCTGCGTAATCGGGGACTATTGGACACCCTGTATGGACATAGCTACGCAGTTACCTGACACTATCTAAGAACCCTTGAGATCTACGTTGTATATTTTAGATGAAAGCTAATCATTACTAGGCTGATAACATCTACATACTCTCACCAACACAGTCAACTCCTATTGCCTCACATCAGCAGCCAGTGCAAACAAATCAAATTGCTTTCTGTTGGAGTGGCAGCAAAATCTTTCTTACAACGGGAGAAGGTCGTATCAAGATTCTATCCTATCCAGACTTCAAACCTGTCTTTAATATGACCTTTGAGGCTTCACATCCTTTCACTTTAAATGGACATACATCCTCGTGTCTCTCTGTAGAGATGCAGCCAACGGCAAGATTCTTGGCAAGTGGGGGCTCAGATTCTATCATTGCACTTTGGGATACAACCGACTGGATATGCCAACGTACTTTGATTGATATGATAGGCCCCGTCAGGAGTATAAGTTTTAGCTTTGACGGAAGCTATATCGTTGGAGGTAGTGATGAAGGCACAGGATTGGAAATTACCCATACTGAGACTGGAGAGCATGTGTACACCGTCAAAGGTGGCCCTTGTCCGGTTGTCGCCTGGCACCCACACAAATATGTTCTAGCATATGTGGAAAACGGTGGCTTGAAGATCATTGGAGTTGATTTAGAACGGAAGTAAAGACGGTGGTCTCAAGAAACTGCTAATAGGCTTTCTGCAAAGGGTTGACACCCATGATGGCAGTTCGGGAAGGCATCCACGACAAGAGATTCGGTTGAAAAGCCACGTCAAGTCGTTTTCACCAACGGGAAAACGAATCATTATCACGGTACCGACATATATGTATATTTATTTGAAGTATGTTGCTCGCCGATGACCTTGGCACGAACTTGTCCTTCGGAGGATTGGGATTATATGTATGGCAATCTGAGGCGATATCGTCCAGACTACAAACACGGTTCAAAAGCATATATATAGCAAATATCTGAGACTCAGACATTTTGTGTTCTTGGCTCCAGCGTCTTGGTTTATCTGC
This sequence comes from Sclerotinia glacialis, assembly GCA_002162575.1. Lineage (NCBI taxonomy): Eukaryota > Fungi > Ascomycota > Leotiomycetes > Helotiales > Sclerotiniaceae > Sclerotinia > Sclerotinia glacialis. The sequence goes on along the minus strand of NGKH01000001.1, from coordinate 1,299,077 downwards.
ACGTCATTTTAGTCTCCTCGATATAAACATGAGCTTTCCCAGAGATGTTTGTGGAGAATATCCGTATAAATTGGTGAGTCGGGCAAACATCTCGCCGGATGACTACTCGTTTCTTCGAGCTTAACGGGTTCCAGTTCTTCCACAAGGCTAATGTGCATCGTAAGCGGGCGGCATGTCTGCCATTCATGCTATTTAAAATGTTAGAGGAGTAAAGGGGGACATTCCACCAACATGACCATAGGTTTATAAGCTTACGAACAGCAACTTGGTGGGAGTAAACATCACATGTCGTTATTAACTAACTTTATATTGTTATATCGCTAGCTTCCAAAATAAATTAATTGCTATCTTTCTATTATTTTATCTTTTGTGCATTGTCATGTCATGCAGTCAGCGTTCCCCTGGTTCATTCCCCAGGTCCCACTCTCTCACTCCCTCAGTCTCTAGAACGGGATAACCCCTCATTTCCAAGACCCCAAACCTTGTCATTATTAATACAGAAATCATATCTACCGGTAGGTACCCGACTCATGTCTACCGACTGGCCATTTAGTATTATTGAAGAAAGAAAAGATCACTGCAGCAAATTTCCCGGACTTCCTAATATAGTAGCATACGTAGGTATCTATCCTGACTCGAACTGCATCCGGATCAATCTAACAGGCACTAGATCTCGACCTCAACCCTCGACCCTCTTAATTCTCTTATCAGGAAGGCTTGAGTTAGCAGGGGCAGCTTTGGTTCTTTTTTGCATCATCTTCTACTTTTACCTGCATCCATTTGTTGGCAGCACATGCGACTAACATAGCCTGATTCCTCGAATTACTAATTATCTCTGTGATTTTATTTCTTTGGATCATGTCAAAGTTCAGCGCGACTTGAGCTGCAAGAACAGGTTTGACGAGTTACTCCCCTGCGGACTTACGGAAAAGCCATTGATTGGTTCCGCTCTATCAAACACGGGCAGAGCCCAAACCATTGTGTTCAAAATTGAAACACTCTTTCGACGCGAAATGTCATCAGCCTTGAATACGCCTCCCGAGGACTTCTTCAACGATCTCTCACAACCAACAGGCAACGTAAGACCAAACAGCCTTCCGAGGGGTACAGGCGACATGGCAGGAAGAATTGATGGAAATGAAGGGGACTCGATGGTTCCAAGGCCGAAGAAAATCGCATGTATCATATGCCGAAAAAGAAAACTTAAATGTGATGGCTCGAAGCCAAGTTGTTCAACATGTACGAGATTGGGACATGATTGTGCCTATGATCCGGTGCGGAGAAAGTCTGGCCCAAAACGCGGCTACGTGAAAGCATTGGAAGAGCGATTAAGTAAGTCTTTAGGCATCAGGGTCCGGGGGGGAGGGGGTTCTGGAACGGGTGATGCATACAGTATCTCTTGGGGCTGGGCTAACATTTCATGCCATCAGAACAAGTCGAGACCATGCTCAAATCACAAGAACCTAATACTACGAATCCCAGCCAAGGCACAAGCAATGTTAGCGGAGAAAGGTTACGGACCGTCCCGGAATTCGACATTTCTGGCCCATCTATCAGAGCAGATGGCGAACGATGGCGCTATGATAGTGATTCTGAACCGCCGTTGAGTGGAATGGGATTCTCGAATACTGTGGGGGTTGGAATGGGGTTAGATGATTTTCCCTCTCCATGGGAAATGATTGGGCTTGGAATCGAGGAGCCATTACCCCTCCAAAATGCAGTAGATGAGTTGTATGTTTTTCTAGAGGCCATCTTACACATGAGCTTATATTGTTCAGGCATCAAATCTACTTCGATAATATTCACCGTTCTATTCCAATCATTCACAAGTACCGGTATCTTGCTGCAATGAATCTGTGAGCAATCCTCGCCCCAAAGCCTAATCGTATGTCGATCTAACAATTGTTCCATAGTCCACCGAATCAACGACCCCCAGTTTCATTGCGATATGCAATGTGGACGCTTGCAGCTTCTATTTCCGAGAAATACATGGATCTCAAAGATCACTTCTACCAGCGCGCTCGAAAATATCTCGAAATAGATGCACTAAAAGGATTTGGAGAAAGCATACTTTCTATCTCACATGCACAAGCACACATTCTTATAGCTTCTTACGAGTTCAAAATGATGTATTTCCCTCGAGCTTGGATGAGCACTGGAGCTGCCATCAGATTATGTCAAATGTTAGTATTTCCTACGTGTGAGAGGCCTTTCGCTAATCAGCTCAAAGGATGGCTCTACATAGACTTGATAAGCCCGGTCTAGAAATAAAGCAATGTCTTCCACCGCCACGTGATTGGACAGAGAAAGAGGAGAGGCGCAGAACTTTCTGGATGGCCTTTTGTGAAGATCGCTATGCTAGTATTGGAACTGGCTGGCCTATGACGATCGATGAAAATGACATTGCATCAGACCTACCCTCCTCGGACGAGGCTTTCGACATGAGCAGACCAGAGCGTTCTCAAACTCTTGCGGAAGCAATGAGTCCTCAAGGCGCTTCTAAGCTATCACCTTTCGCTGGGATTGTATTGATGGCTGCACTATTCGGCCGAAACATCTTACATCTACATCGTTCCGATGCGGATGATCGCGACAATGACTTGAATGGAGAGTTCTGGAAGCGACACCGGAGTATGGATAATATTCTCTTGAATACTTCCCTCTCTTTACCTTTTCACCTTAGGCTACCTCACGGAATGGCCAATCCTAATATTGTGTTTTTGAACATGAATATCCATGCTTCTGTCATCTGCCTACATCAAGCGGCGATATTCAAGGCTGTAAAACATCGATTACCTAATTCTGTCGTCCTGGAAAGCAAAGCCAGAGCCTTTACCGCTGCAAATGAGATTACAAATATCATGCGTACGATCTCGCATATGGATTTATCAACTGTAGGTAAACCACATAAAGATACACCAGATTCAGCTAACACATTGATAGATGAATGCATTCATGTCCTTCTGTCTCCTTGTGGCAGCACGTGTTTTCGTTCAATACCTCGCGGATGTACCAAAAGATACCCAAGTTCTTGACTCTGTGAGATTTCTTCTATATGCCATGAATGCTTTGAAGAAAAAGAATCCTTTGACGGAGTCCTTCCTAGTACAAATAGACGTTGATTTAGATGGCATGGGTATGCGCAACAGCAAGAAATTTACAGATGCTCCTTGGAACGAGGGTTTGGTACGTCAATAGAATGTATTTTGTTATTCGTAAAGCTAATGCACATAGATGGGATCCAAAGAGATTGTGGTCAGATCTTGTCCAACTTCCGGTGGGGGAAGTTTTCCAGCTGGGTGTAACTTTCTCATGCGGCTCCCAAATGATGGAGGTGCCAATGCTTCCCCAGTGGGAAACGACAGTCCGACTAATTCCCAAGAAGCATCGTGCAGTATTCCGGCCGACGCCGAACAAGCAGGTGGGAGAACAACATCAAGCTCCGGAAGGACCCCGCTCCCACCAAATTTCGACATTGAAAGAAACAACTGGCGTTCGTTAAACGAACACGCAGGAGCTCGGGACTTAGGAAGGGGTGTATCTATTAGTCAATATAGAGATACAAGCAGCAATCCCAACAGCAATGGAGGTCTCAGTGCTACCACCGAAGCCAGTATATCACCCAACGCCTACAATACCTCTAACCATTCGACGCCCAGCTCCTCGACGTCTGGTACTAGATCATCTACTCTCCCATATGCTCAAGGTAGCACGAATAGTAGTCCAGCCCCAAATACAAATCGTAGCATGGATGCGTTTTTCTCGGCTAACCCCAGTTATAATAATACTCCAGCGGGGATGGCTGTGACACCAAATTCATTTAGTATGCCGGAGACTCAGGGGAGAACGTATTCGATGCCGGGATCGCGGGGTCAGCCGGTGACGACGGGGACGGAGTTGACGCCAATTGGAGAAGGTTTTTTTAGACACATAATGGGGCTGGGACCTTCTGTATCCCTTGATCCGATGGATATTTGGGATGGTTCTAGTTGAGTTGGGATTTGGGATTATGGTTAAGTGATGGGTTTGGGTGTAAAAACCTGGTGTTGGGGGTACTTTTGAGTGTTTGGTTGGTTGGTTGGGAAATGATATGATATGGTTTGATGTGATGTGATTGATATGTTACTTCGATCACACGCGGATACAAACATGATACCATATAGGAGGAGATTTCCGAACCACCATGGTTTATATTCGCTTTAGCGTTGGTGTTGGAATCATGTTTGGAATCTGGATTCGCGAAAATGATTTGTGTATGATAATAAACTGTTCGGGGGATGTCCGCACTTCTTGTGTCGAGGTAGGGTGTTTTGGGGTTTTAGATTTTGGGTTTAGAGGAGTTGTGATGGGGTTATTGGTTATTGGTTATTGGCTGGATATATGTAAATTAAATGAATGGTTGAAGGTTGGGATATGTAAATTTATGATACTTTAGTTTGAATTTCGAAAAAAGCTTATCTTCTTTGTTGTTCTTTTTGAGGGGGAAGAGGGGATGGGATGAGTGTTAGTGTTAGTAAGTGAAGCTATGATGATAATAGTGATGGAATTGCTAATGGGGTTCTGTATACTTTGGATATCTAGGTCTAGGTATTCAATGTTCATTGTTTATATTTGAGATTGGGATTCGAAGGCGTGGAAGGTGTTGTTTCTTGTTTCTTGTTTCTGGTTGGGGTTTGGGGTTTGAGTTTATATGGATGTGAGTATGAGTGTGAGTGTGAGTGTGAGTATAGATAGGTAAGGCATGAGTATGAGGATCATGAGAATTCAAAATTGGGAAAAGATGCACATGAGTATACACAGGAGCATTTATAGCGGGTTCAATGTTTGGAGGTTGGTGTTGGGTGGGCGAGGGGTGGGGGGAGAGGGGGGTATTGTGATGGGATGGGATGGGTTGGGATGGGTTAGATATGATGTAGTGAGGTGAGCGGGAGTGAAGGACATGATATATGTGATGTATGCTATAGGGGCTGGGTTATCTGATGTGATGCGATGTGATGTGATGTGCGAAATTAGGAGCATGGTGAGTTGATTGAGTTGGCGATTTAAATAGCTACTCTCGGGGATTTCGGATCCTTGGAATTGGGGGTGCAATGCAAGATTGTGGTGAAGAGTAGGGTATTATACTGGAGGTATAGAATGAGCGATCGTCAATGATTGTGTAGAGGGAAGTGCAAAGTAGCATGTCAAATGTGGAGGATTCGTAGGCATATCTTTTGTTCCGTGTTTAATATTGTACATGGCGTGTAAAGAATACTTCCTTTTGCAATAGGGAAGGTATTTAATCTACATATACAGCTTCAATACAAGGTATATCATACTAACTGAGCGTCTACTTTGTTCTTCTCTTTCCGTGATTTCTTTCACGAGGAGTTACCACCCATTTATTAGGCTTGCGAACCTTTCTAGTTTTGTAACCTCCTTTGGCCTGTGGGTAATGTAATGTTAGTGTGTATCTTTGAGGTTGGAGGATGGAATACATACCGGTTGACCCCATGGACTGACAGGGTCGACGTTACCCTTTGATTTACCTCTTCCTCCTCCGTGTGGATGGTCGGCTGTAAAATTGGTGAGTCTTCGACACTAAAATTGTAATTGAAATATAAGATACGTACCGGCGTTCATAGCAAGACCTCTAACTGTTGGTCTAATGTTCAACCATCTTGAACGACCAGCTTTACCAAGTTGTCGATGTTGATGATGAGGATTACTAGCAATGCCTACAGTTGCGCATGCATGTATACTAACCTTTCTCACCTCACCACTCTGCAATCGTACAGTGGCATAGATTGGTCCCTTATCTTTATTGGATGTCTCATCATCTTTTGACACCACAACCGCATATGTTCCTGCGCTTCTACAGAACACAGCACCTCTTCCTTTCGCTGATCCAACATTGTAAACGCTTGTACCAATAGGGATCATGTGTAATGGTAAACAGTTTCCTCGCCAAGCAGTCTTCGCAGCCAGCACACCAGGATCTACAAATCCTCCCATACTCTCTAATAAGTCTCTGGGTATACCGGCTCGATAACTTTGTACTTTATCTCCAGCCCTCATGCCTTCTGCGGCAACGATATAGCTCTTTCTACCGGTAGCTTCTTCGTTCAATAATGCAATATGCGCGCTCCTTCCTGGATCATGTTCAATACGTTCCACTGTATGTACTCCCGGGGTCATTCGATGAAAGTCCACGGTACGAATTCTTCTCTTATGACCACCACCTCGATGTCTAACTGTGACTCGACCACTATTATTTCTTCCTCCCTTTCCATGACCCTTCTTAGCGAAAGTTAAAGGTAAAAATGGTCGTCCCTTCCATAAGTGGTCATTTATAGGTCTCTTTAAATGTCTGACACCAGGTGTTCTTGGCTTATATGTTCGCATAGCAAAAGTAGCACTGCTGCTATCTGATGAGGATACAGGAGGTGCAAAAGCCGCCGTTACAGCTTGTGCTGCAGGGACTTCAGTCTGTATTGGCTCAACGACCGTTGCGTATGTGCGGGGGAAGGATCGAATGATGGGTAGGTAATTGCATGTTGCCCTTGGACATTGTCGCGCAAGTATCCTAGGTTGAAACATGATGTATGCTATATATCGAATTGATCACCGCAATTCGATTGATCTTCTCGCCACGGCGAGGGCCTCCGGAAACAGTGGTTGGGAGTTTTGAAAGTCGATGTCGTTCGTGCTTGAACGTATCTTAAACTTCTTTCGAAAAGGCTATCTCCCGATTGAGTTTAGTTTGAGGATTTGGATGCAATCATATATAGCAGAATATGAATAAATTTTCTATTACTTCAGATAAAATATTCAAAGGAGGAAAGGATGAATGCTATGACAATACAAAGAGTTTTATAGACTTACCAAGGGTATAATATAATGTAATAGATTAAGTATGACGAGGTTACCATGAAGTGAATTGACCCAATATCAAGTCGGTTGAGTTGAGGTTTCATACTTTCTTAGGTGCCAGCTCTCGGAATGTATCACTAGCCACATTTTGCCCGAGCCACACAGCTAAAAGACGGAACAAGCCGCCCGAAGCCAAAATTGTTGCTTAGTGGTTGCCTAGGGCCAAATGGAAATCAACAAAGCAATCGGCGTCTAACTGGCTTCAACATGTCAATTGTGGATAACATAATAAATCCCTACCATAAATCTTGAATTATTTTAGAAAAAATCATTTCTATAAAAGAGATTCTTTTTGGAATTCAAATTAAACTTTTATATCGTCCATCCCGTTGGCCTTTTCTTTCTAAGTAGCTTCGATCTATCTATCTATCTATCTATCGAACTATCGAGCTATCCATCTATCGTTCTATCAATCTATCTGCTCTTCTAAAACCTTGTTACCGTACCAGCCCAAAGGAAGCACGACACACTAATAAATCCCACCCACAACAAGCGAGTGCCTAGCAACCTTGGAAGCTCTGACAATCTCTTTAGAAAGACTTCCTCACACATTCACCCTTCATTCATCATCCACATCCACATCTACAACCCACAAACATCAACTCATCCTACCCATAAACAAATCCAAAAAAAAATACTACATTTCGATCCCTTCGGCCTTCATGTTCTTGATAACCTTTCACGTATTTCGCCAGCATTAGATCCATCTCGGTATCTTGTTTGTTCCATCGTTCAAGTTCTTTGGTTTCGTGTCCAAGTTCCCCCCAAAAAAAAGTTCAATTCTTCATCTGTCAACAAAGTCGATATATCACCACCCATTTCTTCATATCGTCAATTACACGTCGGGATTTATTGAAGGTCTAATACATCTTCATGTGTGTATACCCTTCTACTTTATACATCTTGTTGTGGTCCTCACTTCGCGTCCTCTTGTCGTTGTCTTCAACATTCATCACGCGCTTCCAACATCTATATACCGCGTCTTGCTGACCATCTTCTTGTTAGCGACCCACCCCATCATTCTCTCCACAACACTCCACACATAATAGTTAATACAACACATCGTCAAATATGCCAGTTGTATGTACCCCAGATACCACATGGTTCAATTCCAAAACTATGACTTCGTTCAATTGGTTACAATCATCCATTGATTAGTGCTAATCATGTGTACCCATAGAGTCGAGCAGCTAGCCGTCGGGCCCCTACAAATGAGAATGATGAGAACGTAGCTGGTGTCACAACACGTCTTACCAGATCCAAATCTGCAGCTTTTACCACAGAGGAGGTTGTCGGTGCCGTAAAGAAGCCACTTGCAAGCAAGAAATCAACCACCAATACACAACCACTCCGAAAACGGGCCGCACTGGGAGATGTAAGCAATGTTGCCAAAGGAGGTGATGTCGTTGAGGCGAAGAAGCCTGCTGCCAAGAGCGGGCTAGTTTCAAAAGCTTCACAACCAACTGGCGTCACCAAGAACAGTATACGATCAGCCCTCGGAGCCAAGGATGCAAATAAGAAGTCGTTGAGTAAGGCAGCTGGGTCAGGTGTAATGAAGAGAAAGACCGCTGCAGCCGCAGCTACGATAGCAACCTCAGTCAAAGAAGAAACACCCGTTGAAGATGAACAACCATCCCGAAAGAAGGTCCACATTGAGGTAGAAAAGCGAACCAAGCAAAGTGAAGTGGTCGAGGAGAAGGAGAACGAAACAGAGGCTATTGTTGAACCAGAGGCAAAGGAATCTGTCAGACTTGAGTTCGCCGAAGGTGTACGCGACTTGGATGCCGAAGACACGGATGACCCCTTGATGGTGGCCGAGTACGTCGTTGAGATTTTTGAATACTTGAAGAAGTTGGAGGTCGCTACTAAACCCAACGAAAAGTATATGGCACACCAAGAGGATCTGGAGTGGAAGATGCGTGGTATCCTCATCGACTGGCTCATCGAAGTTCACACACGTTTTCACCTTCTCCCGGAAACTTTGTTCCTTGCTGTGAACATCATCGACCGCTTCCTTTCCACCAAGGTTGTTCAACTTGATCGTCTTCAACTCGTTGGCGTTACTGCCATGTTCATTGCCTCCAAGTATGAAGAAGTCCTCTCACCCCACGTTGCCAACTTCCGTCACGTCGCCGATGATGGATTCACCGAGGCAGAAATCCTTAGTGCCGAGCGTTACCTTCTCAGTGCTCTAAACTATGATTTGAGCTATCCCAACCCCATGAACTTCCTGAGACGTATCTCTAAGGCTGATGACTACGACATCCAAACCCGTACATTAGGCAAGTACTTGATGGAGATTAGTCTTCTTGATCACCGGTTCATGAAGTATCTCCCCAGTCACGTCGCCGCCGCATCCATGTATCTCGCCCGCCTTATCCTTGAGAAGGGTGAATGGGACCCGGTGTTGACTCACTACTCTGGATACAGTGAAGATGAGATTGAACCTGTCTTTCAATTGATGGTTGATTACCTTGCTCGTCCTGTTGTCCATGAGGCATTCTTCAAGAAGTATGCTAGCAAGAAATTTTTGAAGGGTATGTATTTCGAAAGCATTTTTACTCGGATATGACTAACATTTCCTTAGCTTCAATCCTTACCAGACAATGGGCTAAGAAACATGCATCTCTTTATGGTATTGATGTTACTCAACCTTTAGAATCTTGATAGAAAATATGAAACTTACCATATTACTACTTGTTCATCCCCTGGATACACCCTTTGCATTTTGTTTGGTTGGGATACGAAATGGTACTTACGACGGATGATCTTATGGACCGGACTACCCAATATACCACACATTATCCTTGTCAATGGTCTGGCTTTGGTTTATGTCGATGCTTCTCGAGGCGTTGAGTGATATCTTTCTTGTTCAGTGGGGTTTGTTGCACTCTTTTTTTTTTAACATAAATCTGGCGTTTAGGTCTGTATGCAATTGGGTCTTACAGTATCGGCGTCTAGGATTTGATATTTGATTTCACAATTGCTTGACGTCTTGCAGAAAATTTTCTGGCTACAAGCATATAGCAGAAAATTCTTGGCAGTTTGGCTCCATTGCTGTCATGAGGTGTGAAAGCTGGGGAAGGGGGATTATTTCTTGTTGTCGGTAGCATGAGGTAGCTTTTGTAGATATATTTTTAGGCGCAAGAATAACCATGACGATTATAAATACATATGAACGGTCTCTGGCATTTGGTTCACAGTGTATAATTGAATCATCCGTACAACAATGATTAGGGGCCAATCATTTACTAATTGCTCTTTCACTACTCAAACTCTCGGCACTCAACTTATCGAAAGGCGTGAGAACGATTATCTAGACTAGATATTTTAGTTCCGATCGGAAGGCCAACCCTCCTTTCTTTCATTTACCTGATTTTCGTCGATTAGATGAAAAAGTTAATTCAACCATCTCACTTTGACTCTAGCGTCAAGGCGACTTCACTTTAGTTGTTCGTCTACGCTATACTACACTGGCGCTGTCAATCAACCAACCAACTTTCCTTGGTAAGATATTTTCTTGGTTACAGATTCCAGAGCTCCGTCACATTTGGAAGTTGTGTTTATTCCTTTTTGCTACTTGCTTGCTTGCTTGGCTGCTTGCTCTCTAAGGATTATTACCTATCGACAAATTCATCCACCACACGGGTGCTTGCAAGCAAGCCTTTGTTCCTGACCGACCGGCCAACTCAACCTGGGTAATACCAACTTAAAATGTTCCCGCTAGGCAAGTGCAAACTCAGATATCGATGTTGATATCATCATCTTGTTTAACCTCTCCACCGGAAATCAACTGACCATACCCAATTCACTCAACTTATTTGCGCATACATAATCCATATGCCATGCGCACTTATTTTTTTCGGAGCAGGAAAGATAATTTTAATAGGAAAAGGGGGAAAGAATTACTATGTGCTGCTAGTGGGAAGGAGAAAGAAAGTATTATTCCGCTGCTAAATATGACTTCGTCGAGCTTGAGGCAGGGGAAGAATGGGCATGATGAGACGAAGAATAGAGAGGTTGAGGATTCTACATCTCCATCAGGTAAAATTGTGGATTCATTCTATCTCTTCACTCATTTTGGACTGGGACATACAAGAGAAATTGTACTAATTGAGGGCCTACAGACAATCCAAACGATGGTAGCATCTCCCCAGCCTCAAAGATATCGAGTGGCGCCGAAGCATTGGCCAGCGATTCCGTTTCAGATGGCTTGTCAATTCAGGATAAGAAAATCTTGTTGGTTGCGGCAGAAATTGACGAGATGGGGATGGGAAGGTATCAGTGGTATATATGGGGATTGTGTGGTTTGGGATACTTTTTGGATCTGCTCTGGGCGCATGCATTTGGCTTGATTGCACCAGTGATGCAGAGAGAGATGGGAATTGATGGTATGTGACACCAGGCATTGAATAGTCAAGGGAAGACTTGTACGACCAAATACGGTGCTAACCCATCCATGCAGATGCGCAATTGGGTCATTTATTCACAGTGGTCAATGCTGGTTTGACAGTTGGAGCTCTAGTATGGGGGGTTCTGGTCGATATGATCGGTAAGTGCCCAGCCCATATGATCTTGCATTCTCCAACAAATTCATCTTTCAGGTCGCAAATGGGCCTTCAATGGCACCGTCTTTATTACCTCGGTCTTTGGACTTTGCATGGCAATACCGAGTTCGTACGCCGGTCTTCTTGTGCTGGTAGCTTTTACTGGTTTTGGTATTGGAGGAAACATTCCCATAGACACAACAATTGCTCTGGAATTTCTTCCCCAGGTGTGCCCCCACGCGACACTATCTGAAGAGCAGCATTTAACACTCATCACTAGAAAAATCGATTTCTTTTAGCACTCTTGTCGATTTTTCAACCGATTGGAGTTGTCGTTTGCAGTGGCATAGCTTACGGATTCATACCTAGATATTCTTGCGCGACAGACCTACCATCATGTAAAGCAAAGGACTTGACACCAGGGGCTGAATGCTGTTCCAAAAAGGACAATATGGGATGGAGATATCTATTGTACACTCTGGGTGCAATATCTTTGTTCATATTCATAATGCGGTTCTTGGTCTTCACTTTCCAAGAGTCGCCTAAATATCTTCTTAGCAAGGGCAAGGACGAAGAAGCCTTGAAGGTGTTGCAAAAGATTGCAAAAACGAACAAGAAATCTTTGAACCTCACCATCGAGGATTTCAGGGCCTTGGATAATACCGAGGCTCTTCTGTCTCCCACCCCGACTACTTCTGGTGACGATCGTCTGCGAGGAAGGGTTATTCCCAAGGGTTTGAGTCTGCGTCAAAAGACTAAGAGGGAGATCAAGAGACTTGGGATATTATTCAAAACAAGGCATGATGCGCGAGTTACCATTTTAGTATGGTTAATATACGCATTTGACTACTGGGGGTTTTCCGTCGCAGGTATATATACCCTCATCATTTTGGTTATAAAAGAACGTACTAACATCCAGAAGGCGCATTTCTTCCCATAATTTTGGCTCGCAAAGGCTTGGAACACAAAGTCGGATACGCTGAAACTTACCGCAACTTTGTTATCATATATATGCCTGGTATCGTAGGCGTAAGCTTAGGGGCTCTCATGGTAAAAGTGCCTCGAGTAGGAAGACGGGTTTCCATGATATTCTCATCTGCATTAATGGCTACATCATTCTTTCTCTTCGCGGCGGTCAACACTGAAGCAGCCAACGTGGGACTTAGCGTCATGGAATACTTCTTTCAATCCATGTTCAACTCGGTATTATATGGTTGGACACCGGAAGCTTTCCCGGCGTCGGTAAGAGGGACAGCTAGTGGAATGGCGAGTTGTTGGGGAAGGTTATTCTCTATTTTTAGTCCTCTAATCGCGGCGAAACTACTGGCGATAAACCTCAATGGCCCGTTATTCCTGGCTGGGGCGGGGACGTTCGTTGCGTGTTTGGGCGTTATAGGGTTGCCAGATAATGTTATGAAGGGGAATGAAATTTAGGAAATGGGATGGGAATAGTAATAGAACAGAACTTGATAAAGCGAGATGGGTGTCATTATGAGAATAGACCTAGGGTAGAGAGAGGTGGCCGTCGATATGAATACTCAAACATAGTTGAAACCAACAAGATAGCGTGGAACCTCCATACGGTGGGAGGGCGATTCTCCCAGGTGAAAGCGAAACAAAACAGGCAATCCAGCATTAAGAAGGGTTCTGATACAGAGCAGAGCTTGAGATGATGTTGTAATTCGAATGTCCGAATCTAACTTCCATTGCCCGGGTCAGTTCTAACAAATATGGACTCTTCCACCAACCACCCCTTCGTGTATATTCTCTTGAATACATGTCATCTGTAAGATAATAAATAGACAGCACTAGCTATCAAGATGTAATGCAATGACCAAGAGCTTTATCATTTATGAGAAAGTCCATTTTAGATGATTTTAAATCTGTACCGTAGCTGTCTGCTCTATATATAAATTCTGATTTTGATAAAGGGGTTCGGTCCAGCCAATATGAATTCATTCTGAGAGGAAGAAAGAAGTCCGTGCATCATGACTTTATTTCCGCCTTTTACTGCCCCTCCAAGTAAACTAAAGCAGAACCACGACAATTCAGCCTTTCCACCTTTCCACCTTTCCACCTTTGCAAAATATTGACCTGGCAAGTGTGCTGAGAGAAGCACATGCATGCATGCTATAGGTAATTCTAAACCATACATATTACTTATTATTTCCTGAACGACATTTCTCCAGCAGCGACGATTTTATCACCAAGGGATTTTTATCATGGACGATTTTAATAGCGAAACCGATAGCGATTATACTAGTTACTGGAGAGATTGGGTACGTATTATTTTTTATTCCTTTGATTTGTGATGTTTGGATTCTTGGGGGATTTGGGATGGTCTGCGATGGTCTGCTTTGGGCTCTGGGGTTTGGAGTTTTGTGCCATTTTGTGCGCATCGCTCTTCCGCTTTTATGGATGAAGGAATCGCTCCTTCCTGTCGACTACGATTCTCTACGAAAAGGCCTATGGTTTGCGGTACGGATGATGTCAAGGAAGGTATCGATCGATCGATGTGGAAGGATGCAGGAAACTTACGATAAAAGTGAATGGAAATCATGGCTCGCAAAGATAATCTTCTGCGAATTCGTTTTCAAACTGCTATCTCACCGATCATTGTGAAAGTGGGAATACCATCTCTTCTCGACCACGCATGATGATCTTCGGTTCGTTTGATACGGGTGGTCTTCAGATCCTAGAATCAACGCCATCACCAGGTCCTCTGCCAACTCTGTCACGCCGACGGGGCAAGAAGGGCAAGAGAGGCAAGAAACGTCGAGCTTCAGAAGCAGAGGGTCTTGAGACTCCAATACGCAAGTTATTTGGCTGCTTTCATTCGAAGACAAATATTAAAGCAATGGAGAGCCTTCTTGATCTTTTACCAGCGATTTCCGAACGTGCCTTTCATGCAACAGCGCCACTAGACCATGCCCCGGCGAGTTTTGAGCGCAGCATTGTATCAAATTACGGTATCTTCGAGAAAGATTCCAGCTCTATCTTCGTGCGCCTACCTTGCAAACAAGGGGTTCTTGGCCATATTTCATATCAATTTACGTACATGGAAGGGTACATTTGCTAATGCTTTCTCCTTTCAGTTTATTTCATCTCGCGGTAATGAGTACTTTTGCGAAATTGACGAAGATTATCTCACCGATCGATTCAACCTTACAGGGCTTCAAACCGAAGTTCAGTATTATCAATATGCGTTGGATTTAGTGACGGATGTCTTTGATTTGGATTGTGATGATGAGATGAGAGAGACCATTGAGAAGTCGGCAAGACATTTATATGGTTTAGTTCATGCTCGTTATATCGTCACTACTAGAGGATTGGCCAAGATGGTGAGTACTTGATTCATCTTGACCGTAAGACTATGCTAATCATAATCCTTTTCCAGCTTGAAAAATACAAGAAAGCCGACTTTGGAAAATGTCCTCGAGTTATGTGTAAATCGCATCCACTTCTTCCCATGGGCCAAAACGACAATCCAAATGTCAAAGCTGTTAAACTTTACTGCTCTCGTTGCGAAGATATCTATAATCCTAAATCCTCTCGACATTCTGCAATTGATGGTGCATATTTCGGAACTTCGTTTCATAATATTTTATTCCAGGTTTACCCAGCGATGATCCCAGCGAAGAGTTTCGATCGATATGTACCACGAATCTATGGATTTAAAGTTCATGCGCCTGCGACTTTGATTAGATGGCAAAATGGAGAGAGGGATGAGATGAGAAGACGATTGAGAAAGTTGGGCATTGATGGCGGATTTAAGGATGAGGATGGGGAGGAAGTAGATGATACTGAGGAGGAGGAAGAGGAAGAAGAAGAACTTGATGCATTGGAAAAGACTTTGGAAAACGGACAAGCTGATGGGGACGTTAGGGTGGGGGTTTAGATTTTATTGTTTTGAGAGGACATTCGAAACGAAATGAAGGAATATGGGTATGGATATGGGGGAGGAGAGGGGAAAAGAAAGAGATAGTGAGGATAAGAAAGGAAATTCGTCTGTTTTTATCCGTGTCGAAGGAAGTAATGTCTTGACTTCTTGAATGTTTCTAGGGAAAGTATGGGGTCGCCATAAATAAATAAATAAATGGAAGGATGGATGGAAGGATGGATGGAAGGATGGTGGGATGCATTACGGGAGTCTAGCTTGGGCGCATATCATATTTGTTCTTCTTCGTATGGTACGGTATTGTACCGTATCGTATCTTATTGCTCGGATGGAAAGGAAGTTGTAAGAGGATGAACTTGTGGGTGGGAGGGAGAGAAGGGGAGGGGGGAGACGGAGAAGGATTGTGTTCCTAGGAAGATTGAGGATTGAGTTATTAGAACGTTACCTACATAAAGAAGATAGTATCAATTGAGATGAATGTTTTAGTTTTTTTCAGTCTTTTTTGGACTTATTTTGATATATCGTTGTTTTTAAGGATGTGTGTGTAGGTTTTGGGGATGATGGATGCTGGATGCTGGATATGTCGTTTGTTTCCTGTGAGGTTGTGTATAGCTCTATGGATATGGATATGGATATGAAATCTGAGGTGGATATATTTGGAGGGATTGGATTTGATTAGATTGGATTCGACTGGATTTGGGGTGGTGGTTTATTGTTCTATTTAGATACTGTGTTGTTTGTAAGGTTAAAGTGGTTATTTTTTTAGTGTAATGTGGCTTGCTTTTGATATGAGAGGGCGGTGTTGTATTATATTACATTGTATTGTATTGTATTGTATTGTATTGTGTATATATATATATATTAAAATTGATATATGATTTAAGACTTTGACTAATCTATATATCGTAGGGTTCTCATTTTGGGTTTGCTGGATCTATCTTTCTAGATTGAGATGAGGAGCTTGCTTTCTATTGGTATTGAGGTGCTCTTTTGCTTTTCTTTTCGTTTTTCCTCTTCCTCTTAATCTTCATCTTCCTATTCATTCTCAAGATCCAGCATCCGAGTATCACCAATCCAACCTTTCTATACTTCCAGCCTTCACATCAAGTAATCCTCCTTATTGAGAAACCTCCCCATTTCCTCCAAAATATTACGCTGACCAAAAATTCCCCCTGCTGCGCTCTTTTGCGATTCTGTAGCGGAGCATGGGAAACTTGAGGTAAAGAGTGATATATGGTCTAAAAGATACCCAAACCATGTATTGTCTCTATAATCCCACTTGATATGCGGAGGATCGTTCTCGGGAGTACCACCATGCCGTTCTTGTGGGAAAAAAGCGCAGGACTGAGTGTATGAGAGAGACGCCATAAAAGTTTCCAGGAGTGTTGGTGGTTTGAGGATAGATAGTTAAGCGAGTAGAATGGTTGTATGTATAAAACAGCAAAAGAAAGCCACTAAAAACAGGGCGCAAATCATTAACATTTAGATCCATATGTATATATTATCAACTTCCTCTTCCTATCCCACCCATCCCAATTTCCCCTTACTTTCTTTCTCAAGCCATCCTCACCTCCACCTCCTACCCTTCTCCACCTCGGCCCCAAATCACCCTAAAGTACTCCCTACATCAATACGATACCAATTTTCTTTCGGGTCGCCTAAACACGTGCCCACCGTCACGGGTTTGTATCCTTTCGCGATGGCGCCTTGGAGGATGTATTCGATGAGGACGGAAGAAGTTTGGTTGTGGATGTCGTGGGTTATTATTACTAGGGGAGGGGGGTTAGTGTGGTTTGGGTGGAAAGGGCNGCGGGGGGGAGGAGAGGGGGTAAACTAATGGTTGGGGTTTTTGTGGATGGGAAGAAAGAGGGGCGGGGTAAAAGGGGAAAGAATGAATTATACTTACGAGGGTGATCGGTTTCGGGGTCCGAAGCGTTGATTGCGGTAGAGAAAATGTTTTGTGAGTTACTTATTAGAGTTGGCGAATCATTAAGATAATCTTGAGTATCCAAAGACTAGGAAAAAGATATTAGTCAAGGGATCTTTCAAAAAGAAAGAAAGGGAAAGAAGAAAAGTAGGGAAGGACATACAAAGTAAGTAGTATGATACCCCAACTCTTCCATATCCTTCTCACATCCACACTCCGCTGTACAGCTCGAATATGGCGGTCTCATATACGTTGGAATAACCCCAATTACATTCCTCAACGCCATTTCATTCTTCCACATCTCATCTTTACGTTGTGCACTTGTTATGTTACACAAATCGGCATGGCTCCATGAATGAGAAGCTATTTGATGTCCATCATCATACATACGTTTTATGAGGGATGGCCAGGGGAGAGATGTATTGTCAATGTGACCTTTGCCGAGGTTGTTACCGGTTATGAAAAATGTTGCCGATGCGTTGTATTGGGCGAGGATATCGAGGATGTGAGATGTGTAGATGTAGGGACCGTCGTCGAAGGTTAGTGCCATGTCGCCGGGGGTTGCGCAATCGTAGATGCCGGCTGAGCCATATAGGACAGAACCCAGAGCTGGACGGGCGATGGTGGAGGTATTGCTACCCATGGGAATGGCGTTGGCGTCGCAGGCGGGACCATAGTTGAATTGACAGTCGGGGGCGGCGCAATATTCTAGGGAGTGGTTAGAAGCTTCAGATCCAATGTAACTTGAAGGGTGAGTAGATACCTTCGGTAGTACCACAATATCCGGCAAGAGAACAACATTCATCTGATGCACAAGTACCAACACCAGCTCCACATCGTTTATCTGTGCCGCTTCCTGCATCGTCGCATTTTCCATATGCTGATTGACATCCCGAAGGGGCAGAACAATAATCCGTCGTGGTTCCACAATATCCACTAGAGCCTTGTTAGTATCTAACTCTTCAAACTCCCCTTGATTCCTTACTTTTTTGAACAACATTCCCCCGTTGGACAAGTATATCCCTTTGTTCCAGCATAAGTAACCCCACAAGTTTCATCGGTACTCACAACACTGGTCCCATCGGCGGCGTCTCCACTCGTACAGTTGCCAAATTGAGATTGACAACCATTGCTACTCAAACAATAATCATCGGTTGTACCACAAGTACCATTCTTGGAACAACATGGAAGGGTTGAGGGACATGTATATCCATCTGTTCCTCCTCCATTGGTCGCGTTGACACCACAGGTATTATCTAGGGAAATTTCTCGGGGGTAGATGGAAGGAGGATTGAATATACTGGCTGAGGTACTAGATACGAGGCCGAGTAAAACGGAGGAAGAGATATGAGGAAGATACATTGAACGCTTGTGTTAAAGATATCTAGAATATCCTCTTACTTTGAGGTCTTCTTCAAGAATTCTAGAATAGGAAATATAACGATCGAGACAGAAAAACGAATGTGTAGGTAGATTAACGGGAGTAACAATCAACCAACGGAAGAGAAAAAAGAAGCAGAAATAAAAGAACGATTAAAGAGAAGGAAGGTCTTCTACTCTGTACAAAGTAGTCTCTTTTCACCAATTGCCAAGCTTACACCAAAAGCCTCGTATAAAAGATCCAAGCATTGTATTCGAAACAACTGCGGTAGGCGGGAAGAAGATCCTTTTGACCATCTAAGATATAATATTTTCTTCTGAATGAGAGAGGAAAGGAACTGGAAAGCTTAATTCGGTGTCTGGGATGTAGAGATTCGAAGATATATGGGAGCATGCAATGAATGAGCTTTGATGTTTTATATTTGTGGGTGGTGATACTTCTTGGGACTTTTGAAAAGATCTAAATTCTGTTTCTGTTCCAACCTATTGATGACGAAGCTTTGATTCATGAAGATGATGGAATTATGGAAATTCCGTGGTAAATTTCCTTGTAAATTTGATGAGGATATATATAACTGTGAGGTTTAATCGATGCGTCTTTGGGAATGAAGAGGAATTCTAGCTGGTGAAACGTGATGATAATAACTAAAGGAGTGCCAGTTGTCACGAATAACTTGGCATCTAATCTCATTTTACATGTAGTCTAATGCTGGTAATTGTTCTGAATTACTGCCATTGACCTTTTCCTCAGTGAGGTTGGTTTGTCGAAGGTCCCGGTGAGCGTGATTTTTTTTCTCGAATTTATTGTCCCCGGTGAGCCTTCATTCGATTCTGTGACTAATCCTCCCGAGTGGGGATAGCAAAGTAATAAATCGCATCTGAGTTCGAGAAACTCCATATACAAATAAAAGCCAAAACGTCATAGGATCGACGAAATGGATTTCAAATCACCAATCCTTATGGCATTTACGTCATAGAAGTCATAGGAGAGAGAGGCAATGGGTAAGTAACATGCTGTGAAATGTAAAAATGTAGGTGGATTTTTATTCATCTTTTCCTCCCTCATATTAGCAGCAATGTTCACTCGAACTCTCCCTTCAACACTCAGAACATCTTCACGATTGTCACAAATTTCATCTCAGATTCAAAGACGAAGTATGGCCTCAATTATCACACATAAGCTCAATACTGGAGCTACCATTCCCGCCATTGGCTTTGGTACATGGCAGGACAAGGATTCTCAAGAAAAGGCAGTTACAGAAGCATTGAAGGCGGGGTATAGACACATTGATACAGTATGTATAGTCGTTTGGATGAACAAGTGTTAATGAAGAATTTGCTAATTCAAGACTTTCTTCAGGCAAGAGTATACGGAACAGAATCAGCATGCGGTGCTGTAATCAAGGCTTCTGGCATTCCTCGATCCGAACTCTTCATCGCCACCAAATTATGGAATAACAAGCACAAGCCAGAAGACGTCGAACCAGCTCTCAATGAGTCGTTGGAAGATTTGGGGTTGGATTATGTCGATTTATACTTGATGCATTGGCCATCCGCATTCAAGCCAGGCCATGACCTATTCCCTAAGGTGGATGGCAAGATGCAAACGGCAGATATCTCATACGTTGATACATACAAAGCTCTGGAGAAGCTTATTGAGACTGGAAAGACCAAGGCCATTGGTATTTCCAATTTTTCGAGAGGGGAGCTGGAGAATCTATTGAAGGAGACTTCGATTGTTCCTGCAGTTCACCAATTGGAACTTCATCCATGGCTTCAACAAACTGAATTCTGTGAGTTCAATAAGAGCAAGGGAATTCACATTACTCAATACTCTCCATTTGGAAATCAAAATGAGATCTATGATAGTGGAAAGGGTGTTGACAAGTTGATGGTAAGAATATTCTAGTTACAGTTTCTCCGAAGCTTTGCTAACATGTGTTTAGGATGACCCAACAATCGTCGAAATAGGCAAAAAGTATAACAAGTCTGGTGCGCAAGTAGCATTAGCTTGGGGTATTGCACATGGTCATTCTGTCATCCCTAAATCGAAAACACCTTCACGTATCAAGAGTAACTTGGAGGGGGATTTTAAACTTGAAGCCGAAGATTTGAAGAAATTAGATGGTTTGGATAAAAATTTAAGATTCAATGATTCTAGTGTATCATTTCGATACAATTTCTATTCAGACCTTGATGGTAAAAGAAAGATTTAATAGGAGGAACATACCACATGTAATATATCAATAGTGCTTTTTCATCAACGGGGTCATACATCATTGCCTTGGGAAAAGGTATGGCAGGATTCAATATTTCAGCCCCAACGCCCATGTCTCAACGCCCTATCAGATCTGAGAATAGATCTAAGAAAAATGTGTTCTCTAGTCGCCATACATCACCTCATGCAAATACTCATAAATATGTCACGAAAGTTTTGTCAAATCCCGCAATAGTAAACACCACGTCCCGAATTCCCTTTTCACTCTCGTACATGGCAATCCACACCCGAGCCGCACCTTTCCACCTGCATAAAAGTCGAAAACCTTCCTTTTCGTCAAAATCAATCATTGGTCAAACAAAGCGTCACGACAGATCCAAAAACATACGAGACATTTCCATTCCCGTTATTGGGTGATGGTCAATGTAAATAGTCGTACACAGCTCGTGTTTATTTCCAGGGGCTCGCACAACCTGCGTTTTTGTGATGGGGTGTTGCAAAATGTGGAGATTTGAATGAGATGCTTGAGGTCTATATTGCTAATTTCTGGGGGTTTTCTCCCTCTTTCTTCTTCTCTGAAGTTTGCTCTTTTTTACTCGCGCACACGAAAGGTTTTTGGGGATTTTTTCTTCTCTTGGGAATTTCGAAAATCATCACTTTCGCTCACTCTCGTTCAGGATTTGCAATATGTATACCCATCTTTTGACGGTGGCTAGTCTTTGTGCGGTGGTGCTTGCGGGGCCTCAGTTGAATAAACGGCAGGATGTCGATACGTATGTTCTCCAGTCTCATTTCTCCATTTCCATTCCTTCTTCCTCCCCTTCCTTTATCAATCTCCACCCCATACCCCCTCAACTAACACCTCCCCTCCCAGTTCCGCCATAGCCTCCAGCCTCTCCTCCTTCTCCTCAGTCCTCATCCCCAACCCATCCCTCTTAACCACTGCCACTGCCACTGCCACCGCGCCACACGCAACCATCACGGCTCCAGTCACGGCTATCCTAAATGGCACCGCGGCAACTTTGGTTCCTGTGGGGACGGGTGGTTTGACGATTGCCAGTCCTGGGGGGAATAGTACGGTGACGACTAGAAAGTTGTCGGGTACGGTGACGGCGACGGCGACGACGGCGGAAACGGAGACGGAGACGAGGACGTCGGACAAGAGTGCGACGAATGGGGCGTCGGGGAAGTCTACGCCGAGCCCGATGTTGAGCTCCAGTAAGGCGGGGGCGGCGCAGGTCACGGGCGCGGCTGGAGTGGGGTTGGTGGGATTGGTGGGCTTGGTTTGGGTTTTGTAGGGTGTGGGGATGGGGATGGGGATGAGATCTGAAAAGCTGATGGTGGGATTGGGATTGGGATGTGATGGGATGGGATGGAAGGTGATGAGGGAATGTGATGATGAGATTGTTGCGAGATTCGAATGAAAGTGAGAATGAAAATGATAGTGGAATACTGAATGTAATTTGGTGCCGTGATCAGCAACTCAACTCTTCAGAGTAGAACGCGTAGATCTTTTTTAATATATCTTCGTTTATCTTCTTCTATATCTTTAATGCAAGGCTTGTTTTTGATTGTGATTGTGATTGTATCTCTCTTACGTGAGAGTCTGGTAGCGATTAGAAATATGTCTCTACGAGGCTCATGACTAGTTTCAACGCCCTATATGATATATGAGATTTGGTAGGGTAGTAAAATGATCTTTCACCACACGGTTGCCAAAAGTCCCAATTGAAATTTGACCATCGTCAAAGAACCTTACTTTCACTTGGGCTTTGGCGGTCGACTTTTTCCTCCAATTCGAGAGGACAGACCCTGGGTATACGTACGTCGAAGCATGATAGCAGCCATATTTGGAGCCTTCGATGGGAGAGAAATGCCACATGTCACAAGAACGGAGATGCAACCAAATACATAAATCAGATCTTCCTTTATTTTTCCGTATTACTCGACACCGATTTGAAACCCTGAAAATATCCCTTCCTGAAAGGATTCAACTCATCCGCCGTAACGCCCGTCCCGCCAGCCTTCCTCTCACGGATCTGCTCCGGATCGACCTCTGAATCCGGTATTCTCGTATATGTAATGAGTCTTCGTGACCCTACTACAGATTAGTTATCCGCCATTGCGACTAGGATGGGAAGTTGGGGTACTCACATCTGTTAAAGGCTTGTGTGCAGACGCTTGTAATGTGTAAGCAGGGATGTGTTGGGATTTTGATTTCTTGATCTTCGTCGTTGGCCGTGGGCATCCAGAAGGATAGGCGGCCGTTTTCTACGAGCGATATCGCTGCGAAGTCGAGGATGTCGTCTAGCATGGCTAGGAATGAATATGGTTTTTTCGGCGGGATATATGCTTCTTGTCTAGAATTCGTTAGGATCGTTTTAGAAACTCATCATAGAGGGGGAATTCGTACAAATGATGAGGTTGTGTTTCGCCCTCTAACATTATTGGTACCTTGGGTTTAGTAGGATCCCTATTCCCCAGCACCTTTAAGCCCTCTCGAACACCATATGGTGGATCGCATAATATACCATCGAATAATCTAGCACATCTTAAAGGGGTATTTGTTAGATCCGCCACGAAAGTATCTCCAAATTGATTCGTAAGACCGTATTGCACGAAATTAGAATGTAAATTCCTCTGTCCCTTTCCTCGAATACTTCGTCCATCGATATCGCTTCCGAATGCAAGAGCTCCAAAATGTGCGCATGCAACTGGGAAACTACCCGTCCCCACAAATGGATCATAGAACAATTTTCCTGGTGCTGCTAATGTGATATTTGCAGTGACCAATGCAAGTTCAGAATCCATAGATGTGGTACTGATATATTTCCTTTTCTTGAGATCATACTTCCCCACGATATCTCTTTCGCTAGCGCCGAGAAATCGACCAAAGGTTACTTGTGAAGGTGTGTTGATACCATTAGCAGCAGCATCAAGTTGCCATTCTTCCGAGATACAAAATTCTTCATCAGCTCCTTTCATCTTGATGGGTCCTTCAAATTCCAGATATCGAAACTCATTGATGAGTGCACGTTGCTCGGTAGTAGATCTGGTATTTTGAAAACAATCCACGGTAAATTTAAAGGAGCTCTTTTTATAAAGAGGCCATGATTCTTTTGTATGTGTCTTTATATCATCATGAAGATCTTCATACGTAGAACCTGTTCCCCAAACTTCGTAAATGGCTTTGGAGAGAATGCTTCTTTTGATAAGTCGTGCAGCTGCTTCTGCAGACGGAACGTCTACGAAACAAAATGGTGACTATTAAATACTTAGAATTGACAATTGATGAATTCTGATAGATTCCACCTACATTCGAAGCATAGTATTCAACCTGTAAAGGAATATTCTCAAGCTCTGCTAAGGCTTGGATCTCGGCGAGACGAAACGTTTCGTGCGTTTGCGTGAATCTTATTAAACACTTCATTTTGAAGTCTTATTGCTTGATTTCTCCTCTCGATGTTCCAACGAAAGTCTCACAGATTTCTCCTAGTCTCACTCCTACAGACCCAATACACTGGTATGGAAGCCTTGGGGAAGCACGAGCAGACAAACGGTTGCGTCAAACTTCCAGGGTCTTGCGGATTGGAAAGGTTGACCGTTTTGGTATACGAGGAAAAGCGTTTAGTCGAGCCTTAAGTAAAATCAGCTCAAAAGGCGATTTCTCTAAATGGACACCAAAAATACCTGTATGTAATTGTCGATATCACATCCACGATATTTTTCAACATGACTCCTTACAAAAAAACTAACCCCTCCAAAAATAATTACAAGGGCCAATTTTAGCGTATTCTAGCCCATGCCACGCACGCTAAACCCAACAAAGCACTATCAAAAGAAATCCTCAAATTTCCCATCCATCCAATCCATTCATCTATTTCTCCCCAAACAATCTCCAACCCATCACAATGTTAAATTTCCCCAAAGACACCAAACACGAGCCAAAATGCTTCGTGACACATGGTACCATGGGCCATGTAGATCCCAAACAAGCACCTACAAGAAGGAAACCATTTATGAATATCCTGGGACATAAATATATCAACAAGGTTGAGATGATATTACCCCAGGAGTTGTATGAGGTGATGAGACGGGAGATGGAGGAGGTGTTTGCGGAGAATGGGGGTCCGGTTTATAGTCGGGTGGTGATGTCGCTGAGTGCGTTGTTGGAGGGAGAGTTTTTTACGGAGTACATTAAGAAAGGTGAGGCGGGGAGGGTGTTGGAATGGGATGGGATGGTTTCTTACGGGGTTTTTAGGAAATGTTTTGATGCTTTCGAAGGGGAGGATAGGGGTTGATAATGTGTTTTCGTTGTGTGAGGGTAGGGTGTCTCAAGTCACAGAGGTTCCAGCGCATGGCATCTACTGACGTCCTTGTAGGAATTTTGACCTTACATTTAGACAAGGAAACTTATGAACGCTCGGGTTTAGTAGGCAAACCTGAAGGGGTAAAGGGAAAACGAGAACATCGACCTTGGTGGAGTATGTACTGTCTTGGTTGATGAGATTAATTTACTGATCAGTTTATAGTTGTTGAGATAAATCTACGATTACCATCAATGTTACATGGCAAGAAAGGCTTTCGAAGGATTGAATATGCATTCAAAAATGTATTGACCACTCCTGTAACATGGCTTTTCTGCGATCTGGGAACTACAGGTGAGGATCTATATACACCTCTAGCTGCAAGGCTGATTCTTTCGCCAGTATTGCCATCTGACCCATTATCTTCACACCATCCACATAAGATAACGTGTGCTCCAAGAGTATTGAGTGGAATTCAAGTCAAAAGGCCTGAATTGAAGCTTGCAGCAGAGAACAATAGCAACTATGACGAAGACTTTCACGAATTTTCGGTCGGAATCCATGAGTGGCTTTCGTTAATCTCATTAGAAAGTCCTCGAGTCAATTCAACCGACAGTATCGACACTTTTCTATCCCGTTATGATCCACCGATAGGTTCAGATGAGGCGGAGGAGTTGGTGAAGGTCACATGGACCGGATTCATTTCCCCCTCGTGGGCACATAGTACCTTTATCCAAGCTCTGCTCACAGCACCAAAAGATTCGTGGCTTTCGTATTATGTTGGAGGCTTTAGTGAAAGCTGGAATGGTGATAGCAAGAACTGTACGATATTGAAGTTGCCTGATATCCCAAACGATTATGTTTTGTGGGAAGTGGAATAGATGTATCATCATTCTGTCCTTTGACGAACTTCTCGTCCTTCTCCTACTTCGCCCGTAATTGCCTCCGTGATGAGCTTTCTTAACTCTTCTTGTCCCGCTGGTGTTTGGAAATCGTCTCGAGCGGCCAATTCGTCAATACGTCGTTTAAACTCGGGATCGATGACCTCTCCTACATCCTCTTCTGGATTCATAGTACCAATATCAACGGATATTCCTTCGGGTACTGGTGGTGGGTGGCTATTCGACGTCACTGTAGGCGCTGCCCTATTTGATTCCGACAAGCCCCCTTCGGCTTCAAGCTCCTTGATTCGAAGATATACCGCAACTTCTGGAAAGTCCCCTTCTGCCTCGATTCTTTCCCTCGCATTACATCCATCTTCCGCACTTCTAATTTTGTAATTGGCATGCAATTCCTCAACCAGTAGCTTTGCGCAATCTATTGTTTCGGTCACGAATAATGCTGTATCTCCATCTTCATCTTTCAAATTGACATTGACATCAAACTCGGTGACAAGAGCTCGCAGAAGGTCCAAATGATTGTAAGAAGCAGCAGCGTGCATTAAAGAATATCCATGTTCATCTTGGGCAGAAGCCAAGGCGGGGTTCGATCGAAGGAGGGGCAGGAGATCTGGAGAATTATCGGCAGCGAGAAGGAAAGGATTGGGTTGAGCAGAAGTCATGGTGTCGTGTAATGTTACTTGTGAATCAACAAATTTCGTATCAATTTCTTTTCCGTAAAAAGTGAATATCAAAATATTAATATCCCGTGCTGGGCAATTAAATGTTATGAGGAGAAGGAGGGGAGGATTATTGAATTTTCTAAGATTGAGCGGCCGCATCTCCCGACGTGGGAATTTTTCACGGTGCACAAACTTTACTACCCACTACTTCTCCCTACCCACTACTTCTCCTACCCACCACTTCTATTTATCATTCTACCATTTACACAATTTACACAATTTACACAATTTACACTATTTACACTATTTACACTACCCACTAAATACTTTACCCATTACATTACCCAGCACTACACTACACTACACTACCCAGAAATACACTACACTACCCAGAACTACACTACCCAGAACTAACTACACTACCCACCATTCTACTATTATAAGTCCTAGTTACTACTTTGTACCTAGATAGGTATTCGACCGACTCTTTTTCCTCTTGGCGTTATTGAGCGAGATAAAAAAAAACTACCAGCTAGCTACCAGCTAAATACTAGGTAAAATACCCATCCATCCATCTCCTTATTTCTTCGGTATGACTGACTTTTTGGTGGATACTGCTTCTCAAAAGTTTGCTTAATCATACTTACTCCCGTAGTAATCAATCAATCTTTTGTTATACTTTTGTCCAGCAGACTATTCGACCCAGGCCTAAGATTCCTTTCAACTACTTCTATAAAAAAGAACTTTTCATCCTCCAAATTTACCTTAAAACTATCACAACGTTTTCTTAATTCATACCCCTCCAACTCCACTTTCGCAAATTTACGAAAATATTCCGTCGCTATGGCCAAAGAAGGAAAAGTTCCCTATAAATCTCAAGATGTAGAGGAAGTCCAAAAACTTCTTCGACATCTCAACGATAGCGCTGGCAAGGGAAAGAAACAAGGCTTTAGCTGCAAGAAAACTCCCTTTCAAGTCGATGGGTCTCCAGCAAAGATTGTTGTTGAGTCTTGGCGTTTTCAAGATTGGGACTACAAGCGTGATGATTTACCAACATACGCTCGAGGTCTTTTTACCAGCAAAAATGAAAAGGGTCAGCCAGAGATTGCAGTGCGTGGTTATGATAAGTTCTTTAACACGGAAGAGGTCAGTGCCACGAAATGGACCAATATCGAAGATAAAACCCAAGGTCCTTATGAGTTGAGTCTCAAAGAGAATGGGTGTATTGTCTTCATCAGTGGACTTCACGACGGTACTCTATTGGTTTGTAGCAAGCACTCCACCGGCCAAGGAAGTAAGCCAGAAGTAAGCCACGCCAAAGCTGCCGACAGATGGGTCGACAAGCAACTTCAAGCTATTGGAAGAACTCGAGAGGATTTCGCCAGAGAGCTAAGGAAGAGAAATGCTACTGCAGTCGCTGAGCTTTGCGATGATGATTTCGAGGAGCATATTTTAGCCTATGGTAAGGAGGATGCCGGACTTTATCTTCATGGTATCAATATCAACCTCCCAGAGTTCATGACGTACCCTGGAGATCAAGTTCAGGCCTTTGCAGCGGAATGGGGATTCAAGAAGACCGATTACCTGATTATGGACGATATTCAAGTTGCTAAATCTCTCCTTGATGAAGTGGCTGAAACTGGATCTTACCAAGGACGTGATATCGAAGGTTTCGTTATTCGCTGCAAGGCTCGTACCGGATCAGCAGAATCATATTCGGATTGGTTTTTCAAATACAAATTCGAGGAGCCATATCTTATGTATAGACAATGGCGTGAATGTACCAAGGCCCTGATTGCCAAGAAACCTCCTCGTTTCAAGAAGCACGCCAAGATCACCGAAGAATACCTTTTGTTTGCACGAAACCGACTTGCCGAGGACCCAGAGTTGGGAAAAGAGTATGAACAAAATCATGGTATCATTAAGCTGAGAGACGATTTCCTGAAGGAAATTAATCTGAAAGGTTCGGATATCATTCGCCAAGAATATTCTCAACTGGGAGGTTCACCGAATGAAGTGAGCAATAATGTGATTCTAGTTCCAGTTGCTACCATTGGTTGCGGAAAGACAACTATTGCGCTTGCTCTTAGCCATCTTTTTGGTTGGGGACATGTTCAAAATGATAACATCACAGGAAAGGGTCGTCCACCTCGATTTACCCATGAAGTTTTGACACAGCTCGAAGAGAAACCTGTTGTCTTTGCTGATCGAAATAATGCGTCAAGGCATGAGCGAGCACAATTAATTGAAGATGTCCATCTTACGCATCCACACGTTCGATTAGTCGTGTTAAACTTCGTTCACGATAAGGTATCTCGCGATAAAGTTCGCCAAGTTACTCAGGATCGAGTACTGGCACGAGGGGATAATCATCAAACTCTTCAAGCTGCATCAGATACGAAGAAAGTCGTGGGCATCATGGAAGCATTTGTACATCGCTTCGAACCAGTAAACATTTTCGTATCACCTGATGATGGATTTGATTCTTCTCTCGAGCTGGATCCTACCAAGGACTCACGAGAAAACCTTGAGACTGTTATCGGACAGCTTTCAGCACGATACCCGAAGTTGTTTACCGATTTGCCTACGAGCGAGGACCTTGATAAAGCCATTCAACTTGCAATGAGTGATTACAAGCCAGATCTCAAACATGACCTTAGTCGTGGACCTAAGAACAATAGGAACCAAGAGAAAGACAACAGAAATGTACGTGAAGGAGGAAATGACTTGTGACAAAATCGTACACTATCGAATAATGCTGACGGATAATAATCAATCATAGTTACCACAGATGGCCAAAAAAAAGAAGCCATTAGAATACGTTTCCATTTCCCTCCCACGAAACGAGATCAAACAGGTACTTGATGATGCCTTTGGTCGTGCATCCTCGGATAAGGCTAGATTTTACAGAATCCTGGAGCAAACTCGTCGAGTTCAGCCCGAGTTTCACGTCACCCTTATACATCGATCCAACTCCAAAAAGTTCCCCGAGTTATGGCTGAAATATAGTGATATGCACCAAGGAGTAGTTGCAAGCGATGGTCGAAATCCAGGCAAGTTTGGTGATTGTCAAGTTATGCTAGAGAGAGTACGTTCTATTTCTTTTTCACAGTCCATCCGATGAGAACTAACATAACTAGCTCGTGTGGGATGGTCGCCTCATGGCTATTGTCGCCCGATTAGTCGATGATGGTTGGGAATGCACCAATGAAGTAGCACATATTACGGTTGGTACCGGAGGAGATCATATTAAAGCTAAAGAAAGCAATGATCTGTTGAAGCGTTGGCTTAAAGAGGGTAGTGGTGATCAGAGTAGAATTGGGGAGATTGCTATCGAGGGGAGGAAAATTGTTGCGGGAGTTGTTAAGGGGGTTATTTCTAGATGAAGGATGGGGCATGGAGGGGAAATGAATATGCGTGAGGACGGATGGATGAATGGGTGATGGGATGAGGAAAGTGTCTTACGGAAAGCGATACGAATATGATATGATACCAGAATATCTCGACTCTCTATTTACAAAGAACATGATGGGAACTTCCCCCGATACATGAAAATATCAAAAATTCTCCTCTTAACAGCCTGTTTCCCGTGTACCTTGATTACTTTACTTCTCTCCCGCATCATCAATGACTGCACGAGGTAATTTTTTACAGAAAATATTATGTGCGCTGCAGTTTATTTATATAGATACAAGTGTACAAGTATTATATATATATATACATCATCTCTTATAAATATTAGAATAAGTTTATTTTATTTTATTTGTCTTCGATTTCTGATTTGCAATTTGCATTCGCGTATTTGATGCTGATGCTGGTATGTTGGAAATTGTTGGGTGGGTTGGTGGGTTGGTGAATAGGAGGTAGGTAGGTAGGTAGGTAGATAGATATTATTTCTTCTGGAGGTTGAAGGTTGAAGGTTGAAGGTTAAGATTGAAGATTGGAAGTTGCAGGAGATGGTAAGAGTTGCGAATTAAGAATAAAGATATTTATTATTTATTTATTGTGAAATATGGAGGGATGGAGATATGGAGGGAGGTATGGAATATATAAATAATTGTATAGATATAATGATATATTTTCCAATGGGGTGTTTGAATATATTAATGTAGTGGCCAGCGACGACTTATATTATCGGTGATGCATTATCCTTTTCATGTTCGTTGATTGGTGTAGTATGATCTCAATATCATCATCATCATCATCATAATCACCATCATCACCATCATCATGGAAGACATACCAACAACCACAACCACAACAGCAATCACATAACCATCACATCACATCACACTCAACCTCCAACCAAAAATTCACAGAAATAAGCAAACTTATCAATTAACTATCAGGAAAAATGTCTTCAGCGGAGCCCATTCCCCTCCATAGAACTTACGCCTATGCCCATCCCCATAACATCAAAAAAGCAAAAGAATCCATCCATCCATCCATCCATCAACCATCCACACAACCCATCTATCATATCCTACCATTCATCAATCAATCAATCTACCCATTTCCAATCCATCTATCCTATGATTCTCAATCCAGCTGTAAAGGAAAAAAAATAAAAGATAAGATATCTTGACCGGATCTAATCTATCTATGTACTGCGAGAAAAGATGCATAGGCAACAAATTGTAAGATCGAGACTGAGAAGAAGACAATGAACGCAACAAGCGAAACATGCCAGATGTTGTTTGTCGGAAGCTCTTGAGATAGAATGGATTGGAGTCGAGTCGGTACGAGATGCAATGAAATGAGACGACGAAATAGCTTCTTGAAATAAAAGGGCGTGGTAAAAAGGTGATGAGGCAAGGTCGCTTTGTGCGAAAAATTGAAATGCAGACGTAAATTCATGTAAACATGTAAACGATGCTTATTTCGTGATGAAACACAGGAAAGATTGTCGTGGACTCGTGAGAATTGAAATGATTGCATAGAGTTTGTCGAATATAAGAGTCGCCATGGTGCAAATCAAATCAGATCAATTGCTTAAGCATTGACAACGTTGACAGAGGGGTGACGAAGTGGTGGGAAAACATTGATGCCATATTGACCGCCCATGTTTCCTAAAGTAAAGGTTAGCAAAAAGATAGAGATACAGAGGTAAAATGAAGAACTAACCTCCTGGATAATAGTTGCAGACAGTATACCAAGCTGGCATATTTGGCCAAATATCGATTGGTTCACAAAGTTGGGTAACACAACCAACAGAACTGGTAGCAAGCCAAACCATCTGAGTGAAATGACCCCACTTTTCAAAGGTGGTTAAGTCGGGATTATCATGACCATAATAGGAAGGAAGGTATGTAGGTTGTTCTCCATTGTACCACATGTTTGTAGCAGCGACAGCCATCTCCTTGTTGGCACCAAGAGCCTTAGCATTAGTGGAACCGTATGCAGCAATGTTTTGTCCATACCCACCGCCATTGATGTTCCTAAAGAGAATTAGTCTTAGTAATACAAGGTGACCCAGAAAAGTACTCACATGCTGTGACCCCACTTGCATGTTGCAGCAAGAACCTGAGCGGATGCAACAAGACTTGTGTTCCATCTAAGGAGAGGAACAGAGTGATTGGCACGATGGATATTGTGGTGATACAAAGCAGTCGAAACATAGTCTGTGGGAGTTGCAGTCGGAACTGGTGCCAGGGTAGTGGAAGGGTAGACGGTAGTGGTAACACGAAGAATGGTTGTTGCAACTGGCTTCCCATTGGAATTATAGATGACTTCAGTAACATCGTAGGTTTGAACGATTTGGCGCTTGATACGATGAAGAAGGTCGGTGATTGGTGATGCTGTTACCATCAAGGCAAATAGCATAGCCAGGGCGAATTGCAAACGCATCTTGACGATGCTGTGGGATTTGATATATGTGACTCTGGTAGATCGACAAGATGTGAATAAGACGTCGAAAGAAACGAGGGAGGAATGAAAGATATCTAGGTATCAAGCACTCGAAGAAGAGCTTGGCAAAGACTGTGGAGAGAGATTTCGGAATCTGGTTGAAGGAATGTATTGTTGAATGAAGAAGAAGAGAAGAAAGACGGTTGAAGTTTGTTTATATTCCCAATATTTCCACGTGGATTGATAACAGTGTCGTCTTTTGGAGAGATTACTTCGGCTATGTGCCCCAATCAAGACTCGAAATAGAACAAAATCTGACGAGCAACCTTAATCGAACGTTCGATTCACTTTTGGAGATATTATGAAGTAAAATAAGGGAAGATTGAGGGCAATTTGAATGGAGATTGGATGTGGTAATGACGTATTGAGTGCTGAAATTGGTGTTACTTGACTGAAGTGATTCCGAGCGGGTGTCTTACAGTCCGTGAATCCTAACAGTGATACCAGATTCATTCCTGTACTTATAATAATTCGGATGTTGCTCCTTCTACTTGTGAATCTTATTAGGCGATATAGGAAAGTGCAATCGCCATAGGAACCAATATACGCCATTGCCTTGGCTGGAGGGGTTTGGATCACTGTTGATGAATCCCAAAGAATGGAATAATGACTCCCAAATTCTTCACTCACTTGTGGCTTCAAGATGAATCTCCTTACGACTGGCATGTGGACGCCACATGGCTAGTGACTTTATTGAATATCAAGAAAGCTTCGTGCCTTGAAAAACATTCGACAAACGAAATTACCTAGACGGGTATGAGAAGACGCCGAATTAGATTACAGCTTGTAATGACCTCCTAATTTCCCTCTACACAAGCATGAGGGAATGATATTACCTATTACAATTGAAGTATCTGCTATCCGCTGACCGAATTCCATCTAACAAATGTGGTTTATTGTTGATTTGTTTCTCTATTTCCATGCCCCCACATTCCTAGAACTTGACCAACTTTAAAAGCAATCCATCCCCAAGACTCTTGGGCATGAAATCTCCTTCTGTCATTTCAATACATTCTCCTTCGCCACAATATGCTTGAGCCAACAATCTACACCGATTTGGCATCGGCTAATAGTCTTGATCTTGGAAAGATCTAGAATGCGGAAAACGTAGACTCCATTGCCACAAATATCATAGACCCTCGGCGGAATAGCTGGAATGTGGCTCGGTCAGCAGTAGCCTTCTAAGCCATTTTCAAATGCATCACTCTACCCGTTGAATGATACTTTGAAGTCCGAACTCTTACGGTGTGGATGACCCCGAAACTCAGATATTAAGGGATGATATGGATGAGAAAAGGGCATGCAACCCACTAGGGCGCACTTTCCGAGACCATGAGTTGAGAAAATTCAGAACGTCAATATACGAATGCAGGGGATCTGCAGAAGATCAAGCAATACCGGACCTCTCATGGCCCGGTGTTGTGTTCAAAAGCTCTTGAAAGAATGCAGTCAATGACGAACAAGACAAATCCTTGACAAGCAGAAACTTCAATGGCAGGATGGCAGGTGCAAGCAAGAAGCCATCTTGGAAAGGGCAAGAGACCAAATTTTTTCCAAGTACAAGGCAAACAGAAATGTATCAAGTATCGATGAACACTTGTCATTGAAGTAGGGTAGTCAGAAAGGAGAAGAGAGACTCCTTGTTTTCTTTGCTTAGTGGTTGTTTATTAGTCGTTCTTTCCCAAGTATCATTATACCCCAGTTGTTGTTCGTCAAAACCCGAGATCCAAGTCTGTTTCGAAGGAGCCTAGAACATTATTATATTGCCTCCAACCGTTACATGCACGCCGTTCTTGTGCGTCCTACCCCATTTGTACAATTTCCTTTACAACCCCAGTCGATCTTTCGCTCTGATCCATTAATCAACAGTTCCAAATTCCGGATAATTCAATCTTCCATCTAAGTCTCGGATATTCGTGGTATATTCAAGCTCCGCTTCTATAATTTGCCCTTCCCAATCGCCTCGATCTCTCTTCCCAATTCCTCTCTCAAATCTGCCGCTAGGACCTTAGCCTCCTCCTCATCCAATTCACTCCTCTGCCCTCTCCCAAACATCGTAAACGATCGATTGCGCAACTCGGGAGTCAGTCCCGGTCTCGGGATAATATGAAAATGTACATGCGGTACCACCTGCGCTGCAGCAGCTCCTATATTTATCACAATCGCATTAGCATCGATTTCTTCATTCCTTTGTTGCACCATGTATCCTAAATAGACCTAGCTATAACTTTAAATGCGCTGGATCTTCCAAGACACAAATCCCGGGTAACTCACCGTTGTTTTGAACGATATTCCAGTCCCACACACCGGTGACCTTAGCTAAGATTCGAGATAGTCTCGGAAGCCATTCACCCAATTCTCGCGCTTCTTCTACACTCACGTCCGATAGCTTCTCGTTATGTTTGCGGGTGGTGACCAGTAAATGTCCTGGGGAAAGCGGCATAATATCGAGAAATGCCATGCAGAGAGGTGTGCTGAGAACTACAAATGCGGATGGAGTGGTAAGGTCCGGGTTTGCGAGAGATGAGGATGGTGGGTAATTGGATGATATGCTACAGAATGGACAAGCCATAGTGAATGCGGCGTCCCTTTGAGAGGGCTATGATGATGCTATCGTGATATGCGCATTGTGAGCTTTATAGTTGATGATTGTAAATTGTGGATGTAGGTGATTGGGCATGGAACTTGCACTTTTACCGAGGCTTATGATGCAGCTTGCTTCTTTATAGCAGTACCTATCGCGACCCCGGATTTCTCTTTGAAGGTCATCAATTATTTATTTCGCGACAATAATTGCTGAGATCATTTCCAAAGTCAACAATGGTAAAGTACGAGCCGTTTATCGAGAACTCTAGGTTCTTCATCGGCGAATGGCTGTAACACGTCTTCCAGAGCACAAACTACAAAATGGTCATGTGAAGCTTGATATTCAATTACTTATGGTATCTCTAAATTATAAACAATTAATCCTTTACTCATCATCGCCGAAGAAAACCTTGATAGGTAACCATGCATCACCGCAGACCTTGAATCTATCTTGCAGGTTGTCCAACTTCTTAACTTCCTCAATAGTCAATTCCCAACCATCAAGCTCAAAGTTCTTCTCAACGCGCTCCTTGTTCACGGACTTTGGAATAACAGACCATCCTTTTTGAAGACCCCAGGCAAGTAGTACTTGTTGTGGGGTCTTATCCTTAGCCTCCGCCATTGACAATAAGGTCTTGTCCTTGTACAGAGGAGAGTTTGTGCTACCGAGACAGGAGTAACCGGTGCTATGGATACCCTTTGATGTGTTGTATGCAACGAGCTTGGGGGAAGGGTTGTTTGGGTGGAGCTCGATTTGGTTGACGGCGGGAACAATCTAGAGAGTAATTAGAATGGAGGTACCATTGGCAGGAGCTGGATTTGGGCATACTGTGGTTCCTGGGTCATTGAGAAGCTTCTCCAAGTTCTTGATGCCAAAGTTGGAGACACCAATGTTCTTTACTTTGCCAGTGGCAGGGAGCTTTTGCATTTCATGCCACGTCTTAATGAAGTCCCAATCTGGGTAGTGCTTCTTCAAATCATCTGGGTCGGTCGATGATGGCCAATGCATAAGATATAAATCGACGTAATCGGTACCAAGAGACTTCAAGGAAGAATCAATTCCCTCCGTAACTCTTTTGTGCCATGGGTTGTCCAGTTTGGTAGTCAACCAGATCTCTTCTCTTGGTACGCCGGAGGCTTTGATACCTTGACCAACTTCTGACTCGTTTCCGTATGCAAGCTATTGATCGGTCAGGACTTATTCGACACCACAATGCATTCTTCAACTTACAGCTGTATCAATGTGTCTGTAACCTCTGCGAAGAGCAATCTCTACGGCCTTTTCAACTTCACCAGGTGGGGATTGCCATGTGCCGAGACCAACAGCTGGAATTTTAGCACCAGTGTTGAGTGTGTAGGTCTTTCTGGATAAGGGTGAGGTGTGTGAGCTTATGATACGAGTTGGTTTGAAATGGGATGTGACGGTCGCCAGTCTTCGCAGACTTCTGCTTTGACGTGAATTCATATCAAAGAGTCGATAAAGAAAGAACTTACGAGGTAACGTTATTTGCAGACATTGTTACGTTTTATGGATTCGCTGAATGTTCTTGAATGAGGGATTGAAGGGACAAGTGAAGAAAATGATTAACGATGAGGGGGAGTTAAATACTTATACCTTTATTCCTACTTGACCCAGCAAGCCATGCGTAAAAAGTTATTTGATGCAGGATGACGAAAACCTTATGAAATTTCCACAAAATACTTTACACTCGGATAAATCTAACCCATATGGAGAAGTTTAAGCTGTCGATATGTTGCAATCTAAAGATAATCCGCTGCACGAGGAGGGGCTCTGGTAGAAGGTTCTCTGTCACTTTAGTGGAGAATTGAGGGGCAATCTCAATTCAGGCTAAAAGGAATCAGAGGAAGTTCCAATATGCGCGCCAATCAGGTTTCGCAATGTCGTTTGAGATTACCTATTCCTACGTTGGAAGGCCTCTATCAAAGTTCGAAAAGCAGCCTTACTGTTTACTCCCGTATGTAGAAGGCGAATGTCGAATTTGGTGCTGTGGGACAAGAGATGTTATAATATGAATTGAAAATAAAAGAACTTTAAGCCTGCAACTTGTAGTCACTCCTAGAATCTCAATGATATGAATGGAACTTGAAAATTGTTGAATTGGGAATTTGCTCCGTGGCGGGGAAAAGGCGGGGAGTGGAAATTACTATACACGTGACACCAATGAATTCCCGGCGCATCAAGTGCAATCTCGCCCACCCCGTACCATTCGCGCGCATACAAACAAAACCACAATGTCCTCCGGATTCGTATCAGGTGGAACTGCAGATGCTCCAACTGAGCGCAGTGATGAATGGCTAGCCGCTCAACAAGAAATCGAAGCCAATAGACAACGGAAAGCCATTGAAGCAAGACAACAAGACGGAAAGAGCTTGTTCGAGATCCTAGAAGCAAATAAAGGTATAAATCTAGGACCCTTGCATTCGCAACCTTGCTGTTTTCCTAGACTGATCACGTAGGGGTGCGTTGAATGAACCAGCTGCCAAACAAGATGCATTCGAAGAATCCAACAAACTCAAGAATCAATTCCGATCGTTAGATGAAGACGAGGTTGAATTTCTGGATTCGGTGTTGGAAAGTACTAGGGCAGAAGAAGATAGGGTGAGGAAGGAAACTGCGGAAGGATTGGAGCTATTCAGGAAACAGCAAGAAGAGGCAGACAAGAAGGCGAGAGCGGCGGAGAATGATTTAGCACAAATACAGGAGGGTTCGCCAGTGCGTGAGGATGAATGGAGTGCCACGAGCCGGAAACGTAAGCGTACAAAGGATAAAGAGGTATTGAAGGGAGTAAAGGTTAGGAGAGCTTCGTCT
The DNA here is from genome assembly GCA_002162575.1 of Sclerotinia glacialis. Classification (NCBI taxonomy): domain Eukaryota; kingdom Fungi; phylum Ascomycota; class Leotiomycetes; order Helotiales; family Sclerotiniaceae; genus Sclerotinia; species Sclerotinia glacialis. The sequence goes on along the minus strand of NGKH01000001.1, from coordinate 1,261,004 downwards.
TCCGCAGAACAAGCTTCTTCCTCCTCGTCTGCCAAAGACTTGCCAACGAAACCTTCGAGAGACGAGCCTAGCTCAGTTGCAACGAGCACCAAGCCACAGACTCCTCAAGATTCTGCCAAAGTTTCGGAAACGCAGCCTGCAAAGGTGCCAGCTCAACCGGCGGCAATCAAGAAGCCACCGCCTTCTCCACCCAAAACAGGACTAGGATTGGTAGATTATGGATCTGACGAGGATTGTGAATGAACACTGCCAGAGACGTTTTTGGGGAGTTTGGAGTGAAATGAATATAGACATTATGTCGGTACGAAGAGCAAGAACGCTCCGATGAGCAGAGGACTGTCACGAAATGCAGAATACATGTAGAAAGTGAACATATTTCTAAGCTAAAATGTGCTCAATCATGATCGTTCATGATACAGCATGCCAGGCCATTACGAGATATAGCTATCTATAGACAAAAAAGTGTCATCTGCTCGCTCAAGAAGAGCTATATAAATTCTCTTTTCCTCTATATTCTTCAAGCGATGCCCCAAATGAACAAAAATCCTTACAACTTGAACCTGGCAAGGTTCGAAATCATCTCTCTACCAGTAACCCAGATAGTTCTCCACAAGGTTGGGAAATCCAGAGTACTAGTCAGAGTATCTGCAAAACCAAAACCCAACATGGGTGGGATCCAACCTCTAGCATATTCAAGAGCAAAACAAGCTGCATCCATCTTGTACTGCTTAACGGTACCGCGACGGAGATGATGAACACTTCCTTGGGGATAGACTTCAGGTTCGAAGTCCCCAGGAGTATAGGCGAGCTGGGTACCGGCTAAGATGTGGAAGTAATCATCAGCTGTATGACGACCAGTATGTCCCTCAGTACCAATTGTAGTTCCTATTCATAGTCAGTGTCCCCATTCATACTCATGGATCTAGCCATGTGAAAACAAACCAAAAATAATCAAATACTCCGTAATACCTATACAGTCAATTAGTACTCTCGTCTCCTCGAACTATTCTAACATCAACCCGTGACTCCCACGGAAAACTTACTCGCATGAATAATATACATAGCACCCATAGCCCCGCCAGCATTATTAAAAATCCATTCCTGATCCAAATTGATATAACCGCCCGGATGCTGCTCGCTCAATTCATCCACAATGAACTTCACAACTTGGGCGGTATCATTACCATGAGCGCCAATGGCGCGTTGCGAGAGATCATTGAGTTGAGTCGGTGTGAAAATGTAAAACGATTCAAGATGCGAATCCAGAAAATAGTAGAGAGCAGTGAGGAGGCCAAAGATGGCTCCGTAAGTGAGGATTTTGGTCATGACGAGAAATTATGAATTGAGTGAGTGAGTGTATATTTCACTTCTTGTGAAAAATAAAAAGGAATGTTGATTCTTATGTTGGTCTGACAATAAATTTAATAATTTCGCATGCCAGGTACGAATATTTAATGTGGAGATAAGAACCAATCGGATTCTCCCGTGATAGCTGGCAGGACAGCACGCTAGCTAGGAATTCTAGGTGTTAATTCATGAGGACGGCTAGGGCGGAGACAGGGAAGCTCCCGAAGCTTGGGAAGAATTTCCGGTGGAAAGAGTCGAGAGCAATTGATTTGATAGTCAGACAGGAAGAAAGGTACTTGCACTTATATCGTCGAGTAGTTTATCATTAATCCTAATATAACATTGCATCACTAACATCCAAACCCCCGTCTTACCAATGAAGGTACTTGTAGCCAACATTATGAGCTTCACCTCAGTAGTATAATGATATAAATTGATTCCTCACTCCCAGATTAATCATCCTATTCTGAATCTCCATGATCCTCATCATCTGCTTTCTTCTTCGACTTCTTGAACTGTTCCTTTCCATCCGTGATATAAGCTTCGACCTCTTGGCCATCAAACTTCCGTCCATTCATCAGCTTGACACATGCTTTCGCCGACTCCATGTTTGTGAACCTTACGCTAGCGACTCCGTCTTCCTCCAAATCGTATAGCACCACATTTGTTACCTCGCCGAGCTTACCACACTCATCTCGAATGTCTTCCTTGATATCCAGCATTGCAGCTGGGTCCTCCTCTAGCTCCTTCAAGGTGAACATGTGTTTTAATATAACGACTTTATCCCATCTCGAGCTGGTTTCCACAAGAGCTGATGGCTCATCATCACTCCAATCTGCCAGTCGCGCATCCAATTTCTGCGTTTTCTTGATAATTTTTTGCTTATCCTTCATGCTGGTCTTGGGCTTCTCTTTCTCCTTTCCGTCCGCGTCTGTTGGTTGAACCTTCTTGTAGCTTGCCTCTGCAGCCTGGACTCTCATTTTGATCCTCTCCTTGGATACACCATTTTCTACCCTAAAATCCGTATCGTCCAGTAACATTATCGCCATCTGCACAGATGGTGGCTTGAAAAATACGATAAGAGCATCACCCTTGAACTCTCCCTTTTCATCTGTATAAAGCTTGATTCTAGGTTTTCCGCTGTCGATTTCTTCTGCGATAACACCGCACTTTCGTGAAAAGACTTCGTGAACTTCCTCAACAGTGACATCCGATGGCAGACCAGTAACGTAAACTGCAGTATTTGCTCGTGGGGGTAAAGGCGCTTTGGCTTTCTTTGGGGCTTTTACCATTCGGCCGCCCTCCTAGGTAGAATTAGCATTGAAGATAACGAATGAAGTAAAGATGCAGACAAGTGCATAAGCTCCAGATATGTTTCGCATACCAAAACGAATATAAAATAGATTTAAGATGCTGAGAGCGACCCATAAACGAGTGCACAATCATGGCTCCATTACATGATGAAAGCCTAAAATTGACTTACTTCCTCGCCATTGACATACTCCTTCTTCCTCTTCTTCTTCATGGCATCGACCGGTTCACTCTCGTCCACTCCGGATACTCTATAAGCCTTCTGTTGCTCCTCCAATAATGCTTCATCTAATACTGGTATCCATCGTTTGATGGCATCGTCGAATTCAAATTCCGTGCCATCGTATTGCACGAGTAAGTATTTCTGGTCGAGCTTTGAAAAGGATATGCGATCGTCAGAGTCGAAGTCTTCTGGGTTCGTAGGAAATGGTGCGGCTGCACCTTGAGTTTTCTGCCTTTGCTCCATGGTTGATGTGGTATGATGTTTTGTTTATGGAAGAGCTGAGGTGGGAGTTGATGTGGTGATGGGTCGCGAAGCTTGAAGCTTAACGAAAAGCTTCGCGAAAGCGATTTAACCTCTTGGTTATCTTAGCATCATCGGCATAAAAGTTTACCAAATTGAACTACAACCATCACTTTGAAGTTGCAGGTTTCTGTATGGAAGTTTCCTTTAAAAGTTCGTTGATTCTATTCAGTCAGTCTGCAATCTTACTGAAGTCGACCGATGAGTGTATAGTGCCTCATCTTGAATATGCGTCAAATTAGTCACAGACAAAGACAAGCTTGAACCAATCTTCTCATGTTAGTCACAGCTGCCAGTAACAGCCCCTCATTACAATAACCCCAGTGCTTCCGAGTTCTATAAAATCATCATTGTTTCATTCAGTACCTAGCAATCCTCAAGCATACTTCACTCCGGTTGATGTCAAAAATACAACCTAGAAAGCCGATATAGTGAATTCCATGGATATTCAGTCCACTTTCCTTCTCATGTCCTCGATTTTAGTATTTGAGAATCGCTTTCGTTCTTTTGATTGCATCTTCTTTCTCCAATCCATACATCCTTTCTGAAGGACGGTCTTACTTTCAATTTTGTCTTGCTTCACAACATCAAATACGATCGTCGGATTGGCAACACCTAAGCCATACCTATCGCAATCATTTGCATTTTCGCATCCATTGCGTTGTTGTCCTGTCCTGTCCTTACCTTCGAGAATTACACTTGGTATTAGGATCTGACCATATCAAGTATCTCTATCGGCCACTCTGCTGTGTTGTCCTCCGTCTTGAACTCCAATAAACGCATACAAAACCATTGCTTTTCATCAACGTCTGCCATCAAGTAGTCTTTTACTGTAATCATTCAGTTCGATCTAGTCTCGTCGTACATTTTCTTACAAAATCGCCCATCCTAAACCATGTCTCAATCCCTCTGAATCTGAAAAGTATGCTACCTCCCTTCTTTAGTCGGTCGACCCTGATACGCTCCATTTCCGTATCTTGCCAACACTCAATACAGGAGCCTGGCCCTTTTATTTCTCGAGATTTTGAGACTCCGAACATACTATTAACTTTCATATCCTTTCAACATCGCCATCTGATGCGTCCTTTCACTTGCTTTACATCCATCGATCCTGAATAAGACCCACGGCGCTGATATTCATACCACTACCATGGGTTGGATGCGTTGTTATTTTATACAAAACCACAAAACATCGCTTCACTTGGCGACAATCAATTTTAATGAGCCACGCAAAATCATCGACATCGCGAGCTGATTTTAGATGGCTAATTAATTCAATGCTTTACAATACTCAACGTGACATATGCATGATTTGGATTGATGCCAGTGAATGGCATTGCTCTAGAGCCTCAATATAGCCAATAGGTAACACCGAACGTTGCCGAGCACGGCGGATACAAAGACACCGCGTCCAATGCTGTGTATGAGTAAGTACCATGCTTATTTGGCTACGTTCAATAAGGTTATAAGGATAAATTTCAAGTGCCGTTTAAGATAAGCTGGACGAGAGGAAAATTATATCGACCGAGTTTGAAGATTGGTGGTATCTCACCTGTTCTACCGAGATGAGAAACACCTGGTCAAGTGGAAACATCTTTAGACAGAAATAGTTGTTGTTCACGCGATAGAAAGCGTTATGCTGTGAATATAGCTTCAGGCGGACGAAGCTATCATGATACAACTGTTGTACCAGACTAACCTAATTACATAAAACAGGTTCCTTTGAATGTCTATTTCAAATATGAACACTTAATACTATTACCCCAACTCTAATTTCATGAGATATGTTTCTGTTGCATATCTAGGACTATTTTATGAGACTTCAATATGAGTGCCTCCGAAAATCTAGCTATAGTATTGTTCACCTCCCAGCCGTACCCCATATATCTGTTGAAATGTGCCATATCGTAGAGTTATAGTACTGTTCTTAATAGACCGAGTAAGTGTACTTTAAATTGTTGAAGTGGAGGACAAGGTGAAGGTTAGTTACATGAATCAATTGCATTCAAAGGTCAGGTGATGATTCAATGCAAGCGATGAAGATGACTACTTCCCAACCATATAGAAATGAAAATACAGTAGATATATATCTAGAGATAACAATCGCTCAATGGCACTCCCTGGCTCCATAGGTAGGAACCGTATCGTTTGAATCTTTTTGGTCCAAGGTGAAACCAGTTCTCAAACAAACATATCCGTTGCTTGTTATTCTGATACTGCATAGGTATAGTTCTTGGTCCCGGCTTGATCGACGCCACTATTGCTATCCGAGTCTAGAGCGGATTAACTGTACCGTGGCCGCATGCCACAGACCTATGAATATAATGCAAACGAGACATGTAAAAGATCTTAGCATACTGCTCCAGCGTTGAGCAGATCTCGGTCTCATCGAGCCCGCACACCGGCTGAGAGTATAACCTATATTCTTGAAGCCTCAGAAAGGAAAATACATTACCAATTAGATTAGTCCTCATGTGAACTTGAAATACTTTTTCCGCACAGAGGGCATAAACTACACCCCAATGAAGTTGCAATTCGGACTCTGTTGGACTGTTTTCAAGACCAGACGAAATGACAACATAACTTTTCCAAACAGTAAGAATTCCAAACTGACTTGTTTGTTGTAGGCTCACTTGAGCAAAATCCCGTGCAATTGCAACAACGCAGCAAGAGGCGGAGCCTCTTGCGGGCACTGTGGCCCACATTTGAAATAGAGGAAATATAGCAGCTTTAGCAATTTTTGATCAGCAACTTGCCAAGTAATGAATAGGTATGCGTAGCTGAATTCGTCAAAAGCATAACTATCAGGCAAGATTTGTAGAAAGCCATTTCTCCAAAACCATCTACTAAAAAGCAATCAGATGGGTTATGCACGGGCTATCCTTGCAGATCTCTTAGTCATGATAAACCACAACCCACCCACTGTGACAATCTTTAGCAAAACTTTCCTCCACGCTTCGGGACACAGAAAAATCGCCCCAAAAAAAAGACTTGGAATGAAAAGAACAAAAGATAATATACAAACCTTAGCAAGTCCCAGTTTCGATCTGGGGACCTCCGGGTTATGAGCCCGGCGCGCTTCCACTGCGCCAACTTGCTTGTTGATTGTTTGATGTTAGATTGATGCTAATTTTAGTCTATGAATCATATCACAATCTAAAACCACAAATAAGAGATAAACATCTGACCTTCTACCGACTTTCTACCGACTCCTTGTTTATCTTTCATAGACAAATTAACGTCTGAACTTTTAGAAGTTGTCAAACTTTGACCTGTTCCTGCTGAAAATACAATTAGACATTGAGCTATCACTATTCTACCTCTTTTTTTATTTTATATCTAAGGCCAAATATGACTAAACTATATTCTACTTTGCTAAGAACATGATACCCTCGGGGTAGTTTCTTGCTCATAGGTCGGCCAGGTACGACCACAAGCCTGTCACTTTATATGAATCTTTACCAACAAGATAATAAGACATGGAACGGGACAACTACCAGTATAACCATACAGCATCTACACAATTAGATCATCTTTTTACACCTGCACAACCATGACATTAACGAAACTAACAATACGGAATATCTCCACAACTCCACTCGAGTTAAAATTACTGGAACGATTCGAATCTGCAGAAGGGAAAGCAGGCGGGGTAAATATCACCAGGATAACAAGAAATCTCACTGGGTTTATGAACATCACCAGCACTCCAACCTCACCACAATTAGCAGAGAAAGCCGAAAGCTTTAGTCATCAAGATGTTTCTATTCCAATTGCTCCATTGGAGTCCAAAGTTACAGATATAGAAGTTAAAGGGAATCAAGTCCTACGATTGACATTCGAGATAAAAGGCGAACGATATCGAATTGATACCCCAACCCCTTTACATCGGTCAGCCGTTCTCACACCTCTTTCGCACAATCCAACCTACGAATTTACAGGTGTATATCTACCTAAGCATTCTTTTCTCGCAATCTTCTCCTCAGCGAAACTCTCATCTTGGATGTCCAACTTCAAAGACGAGACTCCCTTGGCAGCTCTTAGTATACCCGGTACACATAATTCCCCAACCTACCACGCCGCATTACCTTCCGTACGCTGTCAAGCTGTCAGTGTAAAAGACCAACTAAACAATGGAATTCGTTTTCTCGACATACGGGTTCAACCACAAGATCCAGGTAACCCTGCTGCAGAGGGTCTAATTCTGGTCCATAGCGCTTTTCCAGTTTCTTTTACGGGCAATAAATACTTCCGGGATTTGGTCAACCATGTGAAGGCATTTTTAGTTGCGAATCCTACGGAAACAGTCATCATGTCATTGAAAAGGGAAGGGATAGGGAAATCTACGGATCAACAACTCAGTCAGATCCTCAACCATCATTATACTCAAGATTCTGCTCGTTGGTTTACAGGTAACCGCATTCCAGCTCTAGGCGAGGTTCGTGGGAAGATTGTGGTGATACGTCGATTCGGCCTAGACGACTCGTTGAAAGGGGAAAATAAGGGAACAGGTCTATACATCGACGCAGAGAGCTGGCCGGACAATTGTACAGATGGCGTGTGCACCAGTGGAGAAATCCGAGTGCAAGACTTCTACGAGGTTGCCGTGTCTACAAATATCGAGAAGAAGATTGGATATTCAACGGATCAGCTGGAGAGAGCCGCGAAAGCTGTAGCTGTACTTCCTGAGGATGTGGGTGCTGCAAGTACGGAATCAGCAAAACAACCTTTCTTTATGAATTTCTTGAGTGCTTCGAACTTTTGGAGAGCGAATTGTTGGCCAGACAAGATTGCTGAAAAGGTTAATCCCGTGATCGTTGACTTTCTATGTAGAAAGCATAACGAATCAACTCCGAGTGAACATCCAGATGGTGCAATTATAGGAGATGGGAGTACGGGGATTGTGGTTTGTGATTGGGTTGGAGTAGGTGGTGATTGGGACTTAGTGAGGTGTATCTTGGCAATGAATGCAAAGTTGGAGATTAGAGAGAAGGAGCCTCCTTCTGATGCCCCTTCATGAATAGGGAACAGGGCATAGAATAGAAGATGTTATGATTTCAAGATTTATGATGCAAATGGATAGAACAAGGTTCAGTTTACAGATATAATACATTCCGTTGGACGCTTATCCATTATTCGAATTTGATTTACTCCTTAGGAGGTTCCTCGGAAGGACCCTTTTCCTCATCTTCTAACATCATCCTTCTACCCTCAACGGTGAAGTATAAACTTTTTCCAGCACCCTCCAAGATATTTGTAATTCCACCACCGACACCTTGTAACATAGCCATCAATTGGCCTCGTAAACCATCCAGGCCTCCCTCGATACTTCCGACCCATTTCGTGCCATCGACATCAAACACTTTACCTTCTACTCTCGCTCCTAGTAATAATAACTTCTGTAACCCACTCTGAACAGTAGGATCATGCCATCCGGGATTTACCCTCTTTTTAGGAGCAGGGAACAACGGAGCGCTAGGTGATAATATCGTCAAAGCCGTCTTCAAATGCTGAGGAGAGACACCAGGGAACGTTAAAAGTACAACTGGACCCGCCAATAACGGCGATAGATCGTGAGCTTTTTTAGTCTTCTTAGCCGAAATAGCCTCGTAAGCGGCACTCGAAAGTGTATGTGTTAACCCATCACCCTTTGTATTCACAACAGGTAAAGTCGCAGATGAAGGGATTGCTGGATGCGTAGGATCTAGCGTTGAAACTTGGCCGTCTGGTTTGTAAAATTCGACGATTCGGAGTGCGGCAGCTAGGATTCCTGTTTGTACGATTTCGAGCTTAATGCCTTCTGCGAGATTGAGGTGCGGCTGTCCTTCTGCCTCTCGTGCTGCGTCGACCTTACGGAGAGCAATGGCAAGTTCGCGACGTATGGATACCCATTCCATAGCTTTGAGGTTGTTGTGTTGGAAGAGGAGCATGAGGGGTGTAGAGCGAAGTAGAGCGGCATATTTTCTGAGGAGTTGGGATTTGCGGAACTCGGGAGGTTTGTAGGATGGCGGTTGGGTTGCGGGAAAGCGGGATATTGGTGGCGATTCTCTGGTCATTTGCTCGTGTGAGGCAGCTGGTGTGAATGCTGCTGCTGCGGTGGCATATTGTCGATTTCGGAGGGGTGTCCTTTTACATCGGAGGATGGAAGCTATCGCCTTTGAGGGCGTATGTATTCGTGGACGCATGCTACGAATTTCAATTAGTATACACGATCGCCTTCAGCATTCTTGTAGCACAATTGACTGTACTCACCTGTAAAATGGACTTGTTGAACAAATATATGCGGGCATATAATTTCGACGGACGAGCTTGAGAAATTCTAAAGAGGACTAGCGCCATTGATATTAATGCCATAAGTATAAGGCGAACATATAAAGTTGAGGTGACTCAAATCCAAGTCCCTTAGCCGGAACCCGAGTACTACATGAGGTACAAAGAATATTGAAAAAGTTTTCGAAAATATAATCTCTTCTACACATATAAATTGAGTTTCGAGATCTGTTCGAAAAGCAATCATGGCTGCTCCAACGGAGCACAATGCATACGCACCTTCTCCTCGGGATATCTCAATCACGCCCCTACTCAAACGGTTATGGCCTTCGCCTGGAGAAAATAATGTCACGGCATCGGAAATTGCTTCGGCAATCTCGCATATTTTTACGGATTCATTATCGCCAGTTCAAACCGGTGCATTACTCACGTGTTTGCATTTCACGGGATGGGATCGAAAAGCAGATGTTCTTGCAAAATGTGCAGAAGCTATGAGAGAAGCTGCGTCACCCGTTGACAAAGAAGCCCTGGACAAAGTTGTCGCGGCTGTTGGGAGACCAGAAGGCGGTTACAAAGGAGGCTTGGTGGGTTACCATGGACAATTATTTTGGAGTCATTTTCTGATCTACTCTAGTGCGATATTGTGGGAACTGGAGGAGATTCACATCACACTTTCAACATTTCCACCACATCCTCAATTCTGGCCTCATCCCTCTTACTTTTGAGTAAGCATGGAAACAGAGCCTCTACGTCTAAATCAGGATCAGCAGATCTTCTCAACTCTACGTTACCTACGGCACCAAACTTGTCGGCGGTGACACCAGATACTATCACTAAAGTCTACCAAAAAAGTAATTATGCTTTTCTGTTCGCACCAGTCTTCCATCCTGGTATGAAATATGTTGCTCCTATCCGAAAGGAGCTCGGCTGGAGAACAATTTTCAATCTCATGGGTCCTCTTGCCAATCCAGTCGAAGGCAGCATTGAAGCTCGACTCTTGGGGGTTGCTAGACGAGACATCGGACCTGTTTTCGCAGATGCCCTTAAAATGAGCGGTGCTAAAAAAGCCATGGTTGTTTGTGGAGAGGAAGACCTCGATGAAATCAGTTGCGCAGGACGGACATTTTGTTGGAGATTGGTAGATAATTCTACAGATGAATCTTCCCTTTCCAACGATGTCGAGATCCAAAGCTTCACAATTTGTGCTGCCGACTTTGGACTTCCATCACATGACCTACAGGATGTTTCCCCAGGAAAGGAACCTCATGAAAATGCCGCAATCTTGATGAACCTACTCCAAAACAAATTACCAGATAACGATCCAATTTTGGAATTTGTTCTCATGAACACTGCAGCTTTGTTTGTCGTCGCTGGAATTTGTGATGCAGATACTAGTAACATGGGTCATGGAGATGATGGAAAAGTCATTAATGAGAGGGGACCCGGTGGAGGGAGATGGAAGGAAGGTGTACGAAGAGCTAGATGGGCTGTTAAGAGTGGTGAGGCTTACAGACAATGGAGGCAATTTGTGGATATTAGCAATAGTCTCTAGGTCTGAAGGCCATATCTTTGAAAGACAGTTCTTGAATGAATAATGAATTCAAGGTTATGATATAGACATGGGATTCGAAGGGAAGGTCTAATTGGTATTGGAAATGGGGGATGGAATAAAAAGTTCTTGATACAACTACCAGTACTCACTTTGAAGATAATTGTATATGGATATGTTTGGATCTTGATCTTGATCCGATCTCAATTGTTTGGGATCTACAACAGTGGGTGGGTCTATGATGTTCAAATTGGTCATTAGGCGTCCCCCCCATCTTAGTAGTGTACTCCATACTGACAGCACTCCGAAGAATCGCCATGATGACATCTGCTAGACAAACAAGCAGCCTAGTGATTGGGGGAAAATATTCCTTCATGCGGAAATTCAGATAGGAACGGGTAACTAACTTCATTGCTGTTTTTAGTAATTAAATTGATGTGACCTTTTTAATCCCCATGTTTGTCTCTGAACCCCCCTCCACCCCCCACCAAGAAGAGTGTTCTGCCAATAGCCCGAAATCGCACTTACTACTAGGGGGGAGGAAGTAGGAAGTAGAAAGTAGAAGTGGAAGTAGGAAGTGGAAGTAGGAAGTGGGAACTAGATACTAGGTACTGGATACTGGATACTGGATACTAGGTACTGGATAATGGATATAGATAGATACTAGGTACTACGTACCACGTACTACGTATTCACTCTATACCCAAACTCAAGCTTTCTTTCTCAAGACCTACCTACCCCAAGTAGATACATACGGAGTAGTCAATTGTAAATACTTCCATACATCCGACAATCTACAAGGCTTATCGGTACCAATCTACCTCCACTCCTACCAGCACCGAGGGGCATCCATCTAACCCCACCACAAAATACCTAATAACTTACACCCCTCCAACCTTTTTTGTCCTACTCAAGTATCTTCAATCTTCACAATGAGTAAACCACAGATTCTTTTGTTGGGTGAAATTGACCAGTAAGTCACTATATAGCCTCTCCCATCTTCAAACAATTGCTAATGGAGATACCCTTTTTCACAGTGCCAAGAAGGAATGGAGTGAACTTTCCAATATCGGTGAACTCATCGAACCTAAAGCTCGATCCCGTCAAGAATTCATAGAAGAGTGCAAAAATGGCGTTTACGATAAAGTGGCGGTTGCATACAGAACTTTTACCAGTGTCTCTATTACAGGCTTGATTGACGAGGAATTGATCAGTGTGCTACCAAAGAGCTTGAAGTTCATTGCTCACAACGGTATAAAAAGGACTCTGGATTCAAGAGAGGATGGAGGCGCTAATAGATGGTTGTAGGAGCTGGATATGATCAGATTGATATACATGCATGTACCGCACGCGATATTCGAGTTTCAAATGTCCCAACTGCGGTTGATGATGCAACGGCCGATACCAACATGTTTCTCATTTTGGGAGCATTGAGAGGATTCAATATATGTTTGTTTCCAGTCTCTCTAACCCGTCACGTCGTTTGCTAACATACCATAGCAATGATGGCTTTGAGAAAGAACCAGTGGAAGGGAACCTCAACACCACCCCTAGGTCATGATCCTCAAGGCAAAGTCCTCGGTATATTGGGAATGGGTGGCATCGGACGAAATCTCATGAAGAAGGCAGTTGCTTTCGGCATGACGTGTCAATATCACAACCGTTCAAAACTTTCGGAAGAATTGAGTGGAGGTGCTAAATACGTTAGCTTTGATGAATTATTGGCTACCAGTGATGTTCTGTCTTTGAATTTGCCCTTGAACGTGAGTTTTCATAGCAATCACAGCTTGAAAGTTCATAGTCTAACAGCGTTATAGAAAAACACTCGCCATATTATCTCCACTGAGGAATTCAAGAAGATGAAGAAGGGTGTTGTCATCACCAACACAGCCAGAGGTGCAGTAATGAATGAAGATGCTCTGGTAAAGGCACTTGAATCTGGTCAAGTCTGGTCAGCAGGTTTAGATGTTTTCGAAGAGGAGCCAAAGGTTCATCAGGGATTGATTGACAACCCACATGTCATGTTGGTACCGCATATGGGAACAGTAAGTTATATTTCTTCATCGATGGTTTTGAGATCACATGAGACTAACGTTGGTGTCATAGTATACTATCGAGACTCAAGCCAAGATGGAAGTCTGGTGTATCGACAACGTACGAAGTGCGATTGAGAAGGGCAAGTTGATGAGCCCAGTAGGAGAGCAAAAAGAAATGTAGATACGATGTAAATGAGATTATAGAATTGGGGAGGTTGATAGCCATTGAAATTTATTTTCATGTGTGTATTGGTTCGATATATTTGGTACATTGCAACCTTATCTCGATGAAGCATTGGTTCCAGATATTGGGTAGGGTTCCGTTGGTTTCCTGGATTGATACCATTCCTCTCTAGACAGTAAATAGATAATACTTCCTTCCATCTACGGATCTACTAAACTCTCTCCCTTCACATTTCTGACTCACAGCTCCTCCCAGTCTACGGATTTCTTCTCAACGGAAAAAGAACCTTGCCCCCCCCACCGCGACTTCAAATGTACACTATCCGAGTCATGTCCTCGACCCCCACATCATCCAATGAGTCGTGTTGTCCAGTCCTACCAAGGAACTCGGACTGCTTAACCATCCAAACACCCACGGAACACCGACCCAACTCTCAGATACCAACCACACAATACATGTTTTCAAGCCGAATTCTCCTACAAAATCTTTGACTTGCTATCTGGTCTTGGCTCTTGACCGATTTCTATCACTCACCATTGTATTCACTCTTATGTTAGAACTTGTTTCATATATCAAAAGAGTACACCAAATCAAGTCACCATACTATATGAAGGGACGTCCGTAACATCAAATATTATCAAAAAAATTATCTTCTAATGTGAGATCAATTCCGGACTAGACTACCATCATCTTCCATCTAACTTCTGCTTTTTGTATACCATGCTGCACACAAGAGATGGCAAGAAACAGAATGCAGAAAATGGATGACACCAGAAAACGCACGCAAAAAAAACAAAGAGGAAGCCCCACGGAATCATAGCTTAAACGAGATTCATAGCCATGATAAGACGTAAAGAGCTTAAATCATCATACAGTTACCACCCTTGCGCCTCTCATTGATGTGGACCGCTGAAGACACAAGAATAAGTTTGAGAGATGCACCAATGACCAATTTGGAGGAGCGGTGGAGATATGGACGTTTCGATTGGTTTTGTAGTATCTTGCAAACACAATCGTGGTATAAAGGTTGAGGATCGATATTGTACTTAGTTGTGACCAGTCTTGCGGAGAGTCGTTGCGAGCCATTCCAATCCCTCGTAAAGGCCATCTCCAGATGTAGCGCAAGTAGATTGAATGTACTAAGAATATATTAGCAGGGGTGCCATTAAAAACAGTCATTGCACGTACCCAGGCGCGTTGTCTCAAGCTGTGGAGGCCCAATTTATCTGTAATTTCTGCGGCGTTCATGGCATTCTATTTTCTCAGATTAGTCATCGTATGCAAATGTCGAATCCCAAGGTACTGACTGGCAAATCTTGTTTGTTGGCAAAGACCAAAAGAATAGCATCTCTAAGCTCGTCCTCATTCAACATTCTTTGCAATTCCTCACGAGCCTCAACCACACGATCACGATCGTTGCTGTCTACAACGAAAATGATACCCTGAGTGTTTTGGAAGTAATGTCTCCACAGAGGTCTAATCTTGTCTTGTCCACCAACATCCCACACGGTGAATTGAATATTCTTGTACTCGACAGTCTCGACGTTGAAACCTATAAGAGTAAAGTTAGTGATGATCTCATAGTCTGCTCATGATAATGCAATCGATGAATGGGTACGTACCAATGGTTGGGATAGTTGTGACAATTTCACCAAGCTTAAGCTTATACAGAATTGTAGTTTTACCAGCAGCGTCCAAACCTACCATCAAGATTCTCATCTCCTTCTTTCCCCAGAGACGGTCAAATAACTTCGAGAATGTCAAACCCATGATTGCGATTTAAAGATTGTGTGTCGAGGGTGGATATGGATTTGGCCTTTTTGCTTGGAAAATGATTCTAATCGGGAAGCACAGATATTAGCGACTGCGCGATAGATGCAAGTTGTTTATATGATCATGAACTAAAGGACAGTTTCTTAGTGGAGCCACATGTCGGTGTGAGATCCTTGATCGAATAGAGAATAGGCTGCCGTTCTGAACAAAGGACACCTGCGGCTTTGGTATATTTCTCGAAGTTCTTTGGATTTGTATCGGTGAATGGGCACGCGCTGCGCCGTAGAAGAAGACTTGCCACACCTTCAAGGGCTACCAAGAAGGCTATCCAGATTGATGAGGAAATAAATGAAAGGAGGGCATCATACTTACAATTTCCCTTATTGTTGAGATCAATACAATGACCAAGTGGAGATGGAATTGAAGTTATTAGCGAGATGTTTTTGGATTGACAAAAAGATGGGGTGTGCTTAAGAAGGAGAAGGGGACAGCGGCGGGCGGTGATTAGAGACTCTGTTCTTTCGGAAGTTTTGACGCTAAAAGCGATTACTGTAGCCTATCAGAGTCTCAAATAACTTTCATTGATCCAGATTTTTAAGGCTGTTGTTGTAAACTTTACGCTCCCTCTCCACCTGCAATTGACCATCTGGCAATAATTTAATCGGAAAGCTTGTGGTATCAATATAGATTGATGAATCTTTGAATCAGGGAGAAGTACAGGACAACTAATTATCTATCCATCTGCGACTTTCGATTGTGAATCAATTACATTAGTACAACAGGATTTGGTGAATTATTACCACCATATTCATTCATATACCGGTAGTCTCACACGATTCCCCAAAGTGGTTATTCACACAGTCAACATGCGCTTCTCAACTCCAGCAATCCTTTTGACAATCGGCAGTCTCTTTGGGGCTGCTGTAGCTCATAACATTCAACTTGCAGCTCATGGCAGAGAGTGCTTTCACGAACAACTTCATAAAGATGACAAAATGACGGTCACATTTCAAGTTGGAGACAGGGAGTTTGGCAGTGCTGGCAATTTGGATATTGACTTTTGGGTGAGTAAGGCTGAAGTCGAGTTTGCGCATTTGGTGTGTTTCTGTTACGACTCTGGTACTGATTGGAATTGGGATTTAGATTCAAAACCCCGCCAACGGATATGAGGCTCATGAGAGAGCTGTATCTAACGGGGATCACTCCTTTACTGCCAATCACGATGGCAAATATTTATATTGCTTCAGCAACGAGCATTGGTCGGCAACTAGCAAGGACGTATCTTTCAATGTTCACGGCATCGTCTATGTACCAGAGGCTGAAGCTCCATCGGATCCTCTAGAGGCGGAAGGTAGCTAAACCATTCATCACATCCAAAATATTTGAAGCTTACCATCGATGACAGTTCGACTATTGTCCGAGCTCCTTGCTCAAGTGAAGGATGAACAATCATACATTGTATTGCGTGAGAGAACTCATCGAAACACGGCAGAGAGCACAAACGGCAGAGTTAAGTGGTGGAGCATCTTCCAGATGTTAGTTCTGGTCGGTGAAGGTATCTTCCAAGTCTGGTGGTTGAAACGATTCTTCGAGGTAAAATAGCTACAGTACCGAACGCTTCGATGCTTTGAGCCGGTAACTGATTGACTTGCGTAGGTCAAACGCGTTGTTTAAGAATACTCAACATGCATATTTCGTTCAACTGGTTCGGCGCAACTTTTACAATCAATGGAGTGTGATATTGGGAAATTGGAAAAGCGATGTACTAACATTATTCGATTCGAATTTCCCACTGGGGCTTCTTGTATTTCATACGCGTTTCTATGAGGTACTGGGCAGCGCGCCCCTTTTCTAATTTTTCGACGCTTCTTCGTGTTATGGCAGCGCACAAGGCGGGAAGGGAACTCTTTTATACGGGATATCACGCATCGAAATCACCAGTAGTATCAGATGATACATAACAAAATCCCACGGATTTGTCAACTAATGTTCATCTCAATCAAAGCCTTAGCGGCTAAATTGCAAGGCTATTTTATTTGTGCAGATGTCGACCCAGAATCGTATTCGGATTCATATTTTCGTACTATCCATGCCGCAAGCCTTTCCCCATGATTGTGTTGTATGATTGTGTTGTATCATACAACACAACGCCAAGCAATCACGCTTCGAGGGCGTTTTTGTGTATGGTTTCAGTACAGAAAAATTGCATTGTACCCAGGTACAAGGTACATTGTCTCATATACCAATACTTTGTGACCATAACCATGCTTCCAGAAAGACACCTTTCCTATGAGTTTCCCCTCCCTTTGGCTGAAGTAACAGAGACATTCGCTTGGAAGTATGTATGCACTGTATTGTAAGGGATGGGTCAAGAATGGCATGGGGGATTTGATCAAACAAGTATATCATTGGTTGTTGATAAGCATCTTTACTCGGAAAGCTCTCGAGCCGATGAATCGATATGAATGATACGATTTACAAGGAAGAGTATAGAGAATAGAGGAGTTTATCAAAGTAGGTTATCAAATTAGGCGTAAGATGTTAATTTTCGTCATAAAAGTATTTGGAGATGCGGCTGCTACCTCGTTTAAACATCATCCAGGTGAAACCCCTGCAGATCATCAACATGTACTCTTAGGTCCGGAGAAAGGTTATCATAAAAATGCGTCTGCAGAAACAGATACGCGGACAGTCGAGAACGGTGGAGTTGTTGGAGGAACACAAGAATCAAAAGGAGAAGATGATGATAAAAGCATTACGTTTCTGGTGTGCCACGTATCAACCTACGTTAGACCTTCAGTTGTCTTGCAGGAAATTCTACTCCATGATTCTACGGTTATATCGATACAACTTATCGTTTATCGGGCTTATTGGCACAGTTACTTAAAGAGTCATACTAACAATCCATAGTCATCGCCACAGCTATTCCAAAAATCATATCTGTCTTTAACTCTCTAGACGATGTCGGATGGTATGGATCCTCCTACTTGCTTACAACAACCGCTCTCCAGCCATCATTTGGACGTATATATACCTATTTTGACGTCAAATGGACCTATCTTTTTGCTCTCGTCCTCTTCGAACTTAAATCTATCATCTGTGCTGCTGCAAGGAATCCAGTCACGCTTATTGTGGGGAGAGCAGTTGCCGGCGCGGTCTTCACGGTCGGCGCCGGACTCATCTACACGCTTCAAGTAGGCTCCAGAGTCGGTAAATGGGTAGGTTGTCAATTGATCTGCGGTTTTGGCGCAGGTATGGGAGTACAAATACCGTTCATCGCCGTACAAGTTGTTCTCAACGCAAAAGATATGCCCAGTGTAAACGCCATCGCTATCTTCTTCAATTCCCTCGGAGGAGCCATTTCCCTTTCTATCGCTCAAAACGTGTTCAGTAATGGACTCGTCAAATACGTGCCTCAATATGCTCCGGAAGTTAGTTCGGCCGTCATCTACAAGGCTGGCGCAACACATCTCAGAGATGTTATTAGTCCTGCTGATTTGGTGGGTGTATTGGTCGCATATTGTAAAGCTTTGGATGAATCACTTGTTTTGGCAATTGCAGTTGGTGGAATCGCGACGATTTGCGCCTGTTTTGTGGAGTAGAAGAGTGTCAAGGGAAAGAAGATCGATCATGCAGCTGCTGCGGCTTAGCGGTTGATTTTGGAGATAATACTTCTTGTTTATGATTGGGATGTGGCGTTTCTTTTGTGGGGAAGGATGTTTTCTAATTTGAAGGGTTTTTTTTGGGGGGGGTTGATGGTGGCATTGCAGACGCATGGTGGTTTGAAGAGATAAAATGCATATGGCAGAAAGAGAAGATGAGAGTTGGAAGGAGAAGGGAGGGAGATCTCATGAATATACGAAGACTACACATATATATATATATACCCAAAGCTTCGAAAAGAAAGATGGCCGCATCTCACATCTCACTATGAGATGAAGTCTAATAGATATTATTTGATAATTCGAGAAAGAAGCGATGATGGAACGCTGAAATGCGGTGTATGAGATGTTGAATTTACGCAATATCATCGCATCAGAGCTATCTGAAAGGTAAAATCTTACGTATGATGAGAGAAAAAGTATTCAAAGAGGAAAGAGAGTAACCAACTTGCCCAAGTAGGCAACGAGACGAAGCTAAACCATCAACGTCACTAATACATCACTAAAGAACGAACTCCCCGCCTCATTTCTTTCAAGAGGGTGAAGATCAAATCACAACATCCCATCAACTCAACCCAACTTTCCTTTTCACTCCCTCCATTCTCATTCAATCCCCGCTTCGAATATTTACACCCACCCATACCTACCGATCTATGGGCCTGCTTACCCCATGCAAGCGAGGCAATATCAATATACGCCCTTCTTCTCTGAAGTCGACAGGCAGGTACAGACAGACAGACACAACACGACATCCCGATTCCGTGCTCATACATTCCAACTTCCTGTGCGAGCTTTGATCCAAGTCTCATCTCGTCGATCCGTATAATAGTTATCTATGATATCCCCAAAACTCTTAGATCACACAAGCATGGTAGCATTCATCCAAGTCGCCGTTATCTTGGACTCGGAGCAGTACCGCGCAATCCACGGAGTGCGTTGAGGAAAACTATCCATGAACCCGACTCGGTGGAGGGAAGTGTTGGATTCATGTGCAGTGATACTTATCTTGCATTTTGCCCAAGTCTCTAATGCCGACTCCCTAGATTGGTAGAAATCCTGATGGGGGAATTTCGAGTGTCAATGCCAGTCTTCTCATTTTCGTAACCAAATCATGGAGATAGATGATGAGATACGCATCTCGAAAATAGAGATAGTTATGAGTGTGTTTCAAGCAAGATGACACAAACCCCAACCCGACTCCGTCCCTACTCCCTGCTCCTTACCCACCATATCCCAGCCCAACCCAGCTCCACCAACCCACCCCCTCGCTTACCACCCCATCAACAGCAAACCCTTTACAGAATCCTCCCATCCCTCCTTACATCCCCGAAATCCACAAACAAGCACAACGCCCATGAAAATCAAGATCAGAATTAAGAACCAAAATATCACGCCTCAGGAAAAACATCAATTTGCCCGGCTAGCTCAATCGGTAGAGCGTGTGACTCTTAAATACAAATCACAAGGTTGGGGGTTCGACCCCCCCGTTGGGCTCAATTCCCTTCAATGACTACTTCACTGTATATACATGGTTGATTTTTTTAAATTTTTGGATTTGGATTTGGATATAGATTTTTGACTGTGGGTAGGAAGGATATTGAGGAAATTCAACACAGGGCGAAAGGAGAGGAAAGCGAGGCATCTCGGAAAGTAAAACAGGGAGGGAGGGGTGGATATCGATGGATGGTGGGAAGAAGGAAAAAAAGTTTTTTAGGGTTTGGTCGGTGGAGTAGTACTGTAGAGGAGGGGTCGTCCTAGATATTTAAACGAGTTTCCCCCTTCTGCTTCTCCCGTCCCATCTATAAGGACTCACTCATAGCCTATGATAGGTATCTTATCACTTCACCTCACCCTAGGTACTCCACCCAATTCTACCCCATTACATCTAAATCCGTCCGCCCAAAGCCCCCAAAAAGGGTCCGGATTCTCTATCTAAAGTATCCAATATAAAATCCGATGAATTTTAATTTTTTATTTTTATTTCTATTTCTATTTCTATTTCTTTTTTTATTTTTATTTCTATTTCTATTTCTATTTCTATTTCTATTTCTATTTCTATTTCTATTTCTATTTCTGTTTCTTTCTTCTTCTTCTTCTTCTTCTTCTTCTTCAAGTAACTAAAGAATATTAAATCAAGACACTGGTGACTATACCTACCGCTATTGTACGTATTACAGATTTCGATTCCGAATTCGATTTTGAAAAAAGAAAAACCAAAAGAAAAAAATCGAAAATAATCTTATCAGAATAAATAGATTCTGATTATAAATTAGTAAAAGAATGAATCTCTTTCTTTACTTGTACATCCATCCCTTAAAGGAAAACATAATACCTCTCTCTCTTTTCTCTCCCTCTCCCTGCAATTAATCATCAATTAATCATCAACTAACCATCATCTAATAATCCCATCCCAACCCAAACAAACCACCAAATCCCAATACCTAGGTATGTATATATGACTATTGAATATCTAAATGGTAGACAGATAATACTTAATTTTCATTTCGGAGTACCCAGGCAGGCAGCAAGTGCCACAGATATTATAAGTCTTATCTCGAAACCATGGATAGATAGATAGTTAATGAATATCAATGTATGAATCAAAAGAACCTTGATATATATCTCACCCAAGCCAAACTGAGCCCAGGAACGCTCTTCTAGTATGTAGTTATAATATTTGCTTTAATTAATTATATAAACCAGTTCACTATTTACTGTATAAAGAGGAGGGGGTATAACTTTAAAATAAGATCAAATAACAAATCGCCGATAAATGAATGAATGCAGGTAGGTGAAAACCAACCAAGATATTTCAGCATAGATTCGCTCCGTTGGCTGAAAGCCTATTCCTAGAACGCCAACCATGGGGGTATTACCCAAAGGGGGAAAACAGAAGCCTGTTGATAATTCGTCATGTCGTTTTCAGAGATCTCATGCATCTCCTATGCACCAACGCCATACGCTGAGTGAAGGGCCAGCATTATATACAACCTCGTCATGGATGTCAAGTTATCATTGCTTTTTGGCTGATTCAAGTACCCAAGCATTGACAATGTGACCTTCCACCCAGCCTTGTGCTATTAATGATGCATTTTCTTTAAGGAGCTTGCCCATATAGTTGATTTTAACATACTTGGGTGAAGAGACCTAGTGAAATTGATTAGCTTTAAATTTCAAGAGAACCTCTAAAAAATACGAACCTCGAGCTTTTGTGCAATCACTTTGACAAGTGAGCGCACCGGATCGTTCTTTCCAATTTTGAACACTATATCTCCATTGATACCATGTTGGAACCTCGCTTTTACGACTATCATTTCTTTCGCTTTGGCTTTGCCTTTCGTTTCTCTCCTCCTTAGAACCTCCTCATCAACTTCTTCACTTTCTTCCGCCAACTCTCCTTCATCATCACTCTTTCCTGTCGTTCCCGTCGTATCGTCATCTAAGAGATTCGCTGGATCAGAAACAACATGTTCAGGTACTCGATATAATGCACCTGAACTATCATAACATCCCCTAACCGCCATGTCTCCATCAGGTAGCGTTATTTCCGCCGCATTTAAAATCATTTGGGCAGTCCCTAACCCTCCATCTTCCTCACCAGCTTCCCCTCCCTTCCACATCACTTCCAATGCAGCTTTTATGGCTTGCCATATTTCAGGTCTACCCGAAACTCGAGTGTCGAAGAATTCTGCTCGTGCTCGATCTATTTCTCGCCGTGTCCATAGTTTACTCCCACTCATCCATACGTGAGGTCGAAGGGGTTTGTTTATATGTTCATCGAGGGGAACACGATGGTGATGCCGTGGAGGGTTGCTAGTAGTGGAGGCATTGGTTGATGGTCTAGCTGGTCCTGATCGTGATTGAGGTCGCGAGGAGGATGCGATTGCTTGGGAAGAAGATGCACCAGCTCCTGCGGAGTATTCAGTGCGGGGACGAGAGAAACAACAACCCTGAGTGAAAGATTCATGTCAGTTTTAAAGTCTGGGGTAGGATACGAAAGGTATATTTGAATAGAGTGTAAAAAGAGAACATACCATGGCGCATCATATGCTAATCAAATTGCAACGTGCACGCACGTAATATTCCACTGATTGTGTAGAATGATGGATGAAATAATGAAGAAGGTGTATGAAGGTTTGAGGGTATTCCAAAAAAGAAGATGGGATATAATCAGATTACCACAGCCTGATGAATCATGAAATCGAAATTATTAATGTAGGATGAACGAATGCGTGTATGATAATGGATAAAAGATAAATAGCAAGAGATGGTGAGAGAGAAAGTTTAGGTTATTCCATGATTGAGCGCGACCAAATTCGACGATTGCATATATTTAATTTTTATACTTGGGTGAAGTTGTTTGATGAGAGTACAAACACAAGATATAGAAGGTGGAAGGTGGAGGGATGGAGGGATGGAGGGATGATCTGATGTTCAACTTGAAGTGAAAGTTTAAGTTTGTAAGTCTAAGTTGTGTAAAGTCTGGTAAGGGCTAGATGCGGAATGACAAGGATATGAATGGATAGATAGACTCTTCAAGTAGATTTAATTTGGAAAGGGATCTACTTATCTACAAGTGAGTCCGTGCAAATAGAAAGCTTAAATCACCAAACTTGGACAATCAATTAATTTGAATTTAATCAGAGATCATAATATATATATATATATATTATATAAGATTATCTATTTTGATAAAAAGAATCAATCAATATAAATTTAATCTTAACTTTTGTAAACAGAAAGATGGAGTTGGTATTTAGATATAATTAGAGATTATAATATATATTATATAAGATTGTCTATTTTGATAAAAAGAATCAATCAATTTGAATTTAATCAGAGATCATAATATAAGACTATCTATTTTGATAATAAGAATCATTCAATTGATTTCCTCTCGTCCCCCCTCTCATCTCCTCTCATGCAAACTATATCTAGGCATGTAAATACAGCTGGAGCCCAATCAATGCAAATGTCATTCAAGCAAAACCGTTGGACATTAAAAAGATTACATAAAATTTCAAATACCCAGCTAATTTCCCGACTAAAACACATCACATCAATAGTACAGCAGGACCAACAAACTCCAAACTTCACTCCACCAGTAACTAACCGGTACCTACCCCTCCCGTTCTCGAGATTTCATGCGGAGAATATCACCACTGTCACAATAGGACTAGACTTTTCCCCCAAAGGAACTCTTTTTGGTTTCGGCTGTTATATGATCATGGCTATATATGTATGGAGAGGTATCATATATATTAATATTTATTGATGGTGTTCAATAGTTCAAGTTATTCCTCTAATATCAATCGACTAACAACTGTATAAAAAAAATAAACGAATCAAAAAGGGAGCTCAATACACTCACATAGGTGCTTGATATACTCGCGCCTTGTAAATATTGAGAGAAGCTTACCTAAGATTGAGATTTATCGGTAAGGCAGTATTGAATACCACTAACCCAAAATAGTCTAGACCACACTCAATCAACAAGACCCCACAATAATTTCTCAGCCTTTCCAATCCAAAATAATAAATGCATCTTACCTATCTCTCTTTATAAGAAAATCTTCCCACCACCACCACAACCACAACCAAACAACCAAACCCACCATCACAAAAATGTCCGACGACTACCAAGTACCCACCTCGGTCCCCTCCACCAATCCCACCCAAACCCCCAATCCATACAGCACATCCGGGATCCTAGGCGACGGCCCCGCGATCAAATATCTCTGCGGCGACTGCAACGCGAGTGTCATGTTGAAGAGAGGTGACCCGATTAGATGTAAGGAGTGTGGTCATCGAGTTTTGTACAAGGAGAGGACTTCTAGGTATGCATGATTCGTTTTTTGGTGGACGGGAGTTTGGAGGCTTTTTTGAGGGGATGGAAACTGATTTCGGGAATAGGATGGTGCAGTTTGAGGCGAGATGATTGGGCTTGGTGGAGGGAGTGGATGGTTGGTCTGAGGGAGATCTTTATGGGTCAGGATATGGGAGGACGGAGAGATATGGAGGGGGATTGGGAAATGTTGATATGATTTTGATGAAGTGGTAATGGTTATGGTACGAGACATATCTCGAGGCGCATCGGAATAAAAAGATTGTCACTACTCAATTACCGGCGTATGATAGAGGGCTAGGGCAGAGATATCGTGTATATTGAAATACATTTGTTTTACTGAAAGTTATATTTTGATATCAAGATGCGCCACTAATGCTATACCCCCTAGGCCTAAAACTCCTTTGTCCATATTCCCAATTTTGCCCCCGTTACATTTTCATTGCATATTGTTCATTTGACTTGCCCTGATATATCGAGTAAAGCTGTGATCATCCGCATTGGATGGGCCTCCTCCATCTGCCAAGGCTGCCTTGTATCTTGAACTTAATCCTTCAACATTATCCCCACCATCCTCATCATCATCTCCACCGGCTGCCAAGTCATCATCAGAGTCCTCCATATCACTTAGCGTATCCAAATCAGTAGATGGTTTGGCGTTGGATGGACCCTTGGCCTTAGATGATGGTTCTCCCGAAACGGCCATATCCTTCATCAATTTGCCCAGTTCCTTCTCTCGATTTTCTTCCTTCTCGGCATCTCTCTGTTTTCTTCGTCGCTCCAGTTCTGGCTTATAATCTCTCTCAAACTCCTCGGCCTTCTCTGAAACAGCTTCGAAAAACTCATCGATACCAGCACCAGTCATGGAACTGACACCCACCACACTCAAATGGCTATAAAACTCTTCCAGCATCAAACTCATGCTATTGAGTAATGATCCCATATATCCACTGCCACCACCTAATCCACCAGCACCTCCTTCTAGACCACCAAAACTTCCTGCATCCTCCTCTTCTCTAAGAGCAGCCTGGAAAGACTCAAAGTCCGTCATCCATTCCTTGGCGAATTCGGCGTCCTTGACATCCGTCTTATTAAATACCAAAATCATTGGTAATTTTGTCTTATATAAAATACTGCAAGCATACAGCATGTTACTCATAAAAGTACTCGTAGAAGATGTTCTTGGTGTATCAATGATATATGCGATAACTG
This sequence comes from Sclerotinia glacialis, assembly GCA_002162575.1. NCBI lineage: Eukaryota > Fungi > Ascomycota > Leotiomycetes > Helotiales > Sclerotiniaceae > Sclerotinia > Sclerotinia glacialis. The sequence continues at coordinate 1,235,292 of NGKH01000001.1, read as the reverse complement.
TTGGAAAAGTTGAGGCCAAAGAATCCAATAAAATGCTTCCTGAAGCACTCCAAACGAAAACCTCAATTTGACCTGGCGTATCGACCAAAATATGTTTGATAGGAGTCGCATTTGGCTTCTCGGGATCAGGAGTAGTGCGCTTTTCGAGTACAGTCAATATCTGGTCGATTTTTGTGGCGAAGAGATTGAGTGATGTGAGAATTCCTCCGTTTGGTCCGAGGTTGTAACTTTTCATCACTTCTTGATAGTTGACCGAGTCGCGGATATCGATGTTACTTTCAAATGGAACATTTCGTACAGCAGGATCAAGATTGATAACATATGGGGGCTCCTTCCTGCCATGTAGATGAGAGTTTATTCGTTGCATAAAGGTAGTTTTACCAGAGCCTGTTGAAGGTCAATTCATGGTCGCATTAATCAAATATAAATATGAAGAAACTCACCGGCCATTCCTATACATACGATAGAAACAGGCTTAGCAGCCTGTGGTTTCTGAGAATCTGCCATGTTGTAGGTATTGTAGACTAATTCCAAAAAGCTTGAGTTGTATGTATGAGATGTAGATGGAGGAATTTGGCGGGGCGAAGTGGGATGGATGCCTTTCAAATAAATTTCATATCTAGCTAAAGTAGGTCCCGTATCGACTTCTCGCTACCGATAGACCAATCATTAAAAACATCGATTCGCAAATCGCATCACATTTATAAACTTTACGACAATGGACGGTTTGGATGAATTTGAAAAAAGTTTGGCGGCGGAAAAGGCAGAGAGGGAGAAGAGTGAGAGAAGTTCGCGCAAAGATAAGGATCGGAAGCATCGACATCATCATAGATCACGGCATCACAGGTCTAAGGAGGACGATGATGAAGACAGAGACGATCACCGACATAAAAGATCAAGACATTCCCGACACGACGATGAAGAAGATGATGATAGAAGGAAGCGCAAATATGAAAAGTCATCAGATCCCAAGGAAGATCTACCAATTCCAGATGAGGAGGAGGCAGAAGTTCGTCCAAAAGTTATTCGCGATTCCTGGATGACGGACCCTGCAGCTCTCGAATTCGATTATACACAAAAAGAATCCAAGAAGCCTACAGAGCCAAAAGTCGCACCCAGACCAGATTACGATTTAAAAATCCACAAAAAGGAACTTAATCACCATTTACAGGACTTAAATGAAGGGGTCAAAAGGCTGGATGATATCGAGGCAGGGCATGAAGTCGATTACACATTTGGAGATTCGGGAGCTCAATGGCGAATGACGAAATTGAAGGCAGTGTATACCCAGGCGGAACAAAGTGGAAAGCCCATCAACGAGGTAGCTATAGCACGGTTTGGAGGTTTACGTGAGTTTGATGATGCGCGAGAAGAACAAATTGAGCTTGACCGTCGAAGACTATATGGCAAAGGTTATGTGGGAAAAGAGAAGCCCAGCGGAGAGTTGTTTCAGGAGAGAAAGTTGGATTTAGGTATTAGGAGAGGTTCGGTACCACGGCAGGATGAGCCAACAGAGCTACCGCAGGGGAAGATTATGGAAGAAACAAGCGCACCTTCTGTTCAGCTCGATGCTACGGCCCTGAATCGATTAAAGGCTCAGATGATGAAAGCAAAGCTCAAGAAATCGCCGGATGCTGCGAGACTCGAGGCTGAATATAACGCTGCAGCTTCCGCTGGATTAGCAAATACTTCAGAACCTGGTGTTGTAGTATTGGGCAAGATGGATAATAGAATGTTAGCTGGAACCCGTGGAGAAGTGAAGTCGATTGATAACAAGAGGGGTCGCGAAAGAGGACTGGTGGAAGAAAATGAAGATATGACTATTGAAGACATGGTGCGTGAAGAACGACGGACGAAAGGACAAGCTGGTGGTGATAATATGCGTGCCGCTGAACGCATTGCCAAAGATGCTAAATTTGACAATGACCTCGACTACATGGACGACAACGCAAACAAGCTTGCGAAACGCGTACAAAAGTCCGAAATCAACTTGAGGAATACAGCCATAGGAGATTTTCAAAAGATGAATCGCATTCTGGATTCATGCCAATTGTGTCATCATGAAGATAAGAATCAACCTCCCGTTGCGCCGATTGTTTCTCTGGCTACACGAGTCTATCTTACGCTCCCGACCGAGCCGGAATTGAGTGATGGTGGAGCCGTCATTGTTCCCATCCAGCACCGGACAAACCTTCTCGAATGCGATGACGATGAATGGGAGGAGATTAGAAATTTCATGAAATGTCTAACACGCATGTACCATGATCAAGGACGAGATGTAGTATTTTACGAAAATGCCGCAACACCACACCGAAAGATGCACGCAGCCATGCAAGCGGTACCACTGCCCTATAGCCTAGGAGAAACCGCACCGGCCTTCTTCAAAGAAGCCATCCTCTCTTCGGATGAAGAATGGACACAGCATAAGAAACTCATCGACACAGCAGCACGCGCACGAGACGGTCTTGGAAAACTAGCCTTTCGCCGATCGATCGCTAAGGAAATGCCCTATTTTCATGCTTGGTTTGATCTAGATGGTGGCTTGGGGCATATAGTAGAAGATGCGAATCGTTGGCCCCGGGGAGATCTCTTCGCGAGGGAAATCATCGGCGGCATGTTGGATATTGAGCCTGATGTTATTAAACGACAGGGTCGATGGAGTCGAAGAGGGGATAAAAGATTAGAGGGTTTTAGGAATCGTTGGAAGAAATTTGATTGGACGAAAGTACTTACGGATGAGTGAGTGAGTGCGCTCGGAATTAAATTTACGAGCATACGTATCATATTTTATCCTATCCTATCGTATTATATTATATCATACATATCACCCTCTACCTAATATCCAATACAACACAATAATCCTAATTATACAACACCCATCTGAAACATTCACTCACACTCACTATCAAAATCAAAATCACAAAATACATCCTGTACATTCATCCATCCATCCATACATACACAACACAAAAATTAACCCCCAATCACATCACACAACATCGGATCAAATTATAACTTATCTCTCATCTCCCTCCCCATCATATCATATCATATCATATCACATCAACCTTCACATCAACCTTTAGGATCCCCGGCCCGTCTTCCGCTTCTCAACTCTTTTTTCTGCTTTTTGCTCATCTGTTTTTTTTAATTGTTTTTTTTTTATGTAGAATACGATTTTGTTTATATGTATATTAAGATCTGGAAGTTGTAGGGTATTTGTATAGTATTTGTTTGTATATACAGTATATACAGTATCGAATTCTTACTCATATTCTTATTCATTACCTACCTCACTTGATTAGATCTATTCAATTCAATCTGTATATTTTTCCAAGGTTTCCACGGTGTTTTTGTGTTTGCTTGCTTGCTTACTTATTTGGGTTTTCTCGTATGGGATTTTGGATGTTGAGTCGGGACTTGGAAACTCGTAGGTAGGTAGGTAGGTACTCGAGGAGGGCAGGTAGATAGGAAGTAAATAGATGGGTAAATATATTCTCGGTTTAGATGGGTGTTATTGTTTCCTCTCTATTGTATACTCTCTACTGTATCCTCCAAACTCCATGCTTCATATTCCATACGAGTATTCCATACGTAGTACCTATCTACCTATCTACCATACATACCAGGAACGTTATACAAAAAAACAAAGACAAAAACACGAGATTGCCATCTCCCCAAGCACCATACCCATACCCATATCCATATCCATATCCATATCCATATCTATGTGCATCTATTTTCGAGCTCCAAAAACCTTCATGGTTACATGAAGAATGGATGGAAGGTACTCATCTACGAGTAGTATAATTGACGATAGCATTTGAAGCTACACATACGCGCGACATCGGTGTATGTTATTGGGTATACGCTGTACATACCTAGATATAGATATAGATATAGATATAGATTATTTGTGGACGAGTGAGTGTAGCACAGCAAGGGGACGATCTCACAAAATGTATGCAGATAGCCTGTCAATGCGTGGAAGGATTCTAGAAGGTGGATTGTTGAGGTTTGTGCATGTATGCATATATGTATCTTACCTTCGGATGATGATTATGGTAATTGGAGGTATGAGGTACTGGTGAAGTACAGCATTTTTGGACGGTTTTGGTACACCGTCTCAAGTTTTGGCCGTTTGGGATATGGTCTGGTAGGTATGGTATTGATGAGTACAGCATGATTGTGACAGTTTTCGTACTCTGTTGCAATTTTTCTGGCGATGCTTCCGAGGGTAAAGTAGAGAGACAAATTCGGGCTTCCATTCTGGAGATTTGGTATTTAAGCTGCAGAAGAAGTCTCATGGGATTGCGAGAGATGAAGGAATATATTCATCCTAACATCTTATCCACACGCTGGAACCCAGAATCGAACTTTCACCAGGTATTTTTCACTTCAGCCTTTCAACTCTTAATAAACCATGCACACACTCGGTCACATCCGGTAAAAAGAGAGGTAGAACCGGAGCAAGCAATTTGAGCAAGCAAGCCAGCATGGATAGCCTCGTGCTTAGATTTAGGTAGGGCAGGTGCAGGTACCCATATATCCCGTTTCGAATATTTGTTGAAACGAATGGTATGAGAATTCTTGTATCCTCCCTACTCATGTGAATACTACAAGAATGCTTTTTTGGTACATGGCAAAAGCTTGTCTCCGAAATAGGATGTTACTATAGAGAGGATAGAACTGAAGATCTCATGTACAATCGTTTGATTCCGAATAGGCCTATCCTGTACAAGAATGAACCACGAGGCTGAGGAGTTGCGGGAGATGGCATGCATCGATTGTACGCTTGCTGTGCGTTAGACCTCCTTTTTCCTCCAATTCCGGGTACGAGATCTCAGATTAGAGTTTGGACAGGAGGGGGATAATAATGCGGAGACGAAATGGAAAAATGGGTCGCGTCAAGCTTTGTCCTGTACGGCGTAGTCTTTTTATGATTCGATTAGGTCGAAAAAACTGCAGGTGATGATTAGCTAGGCAAGTTGAAGAGAATATGAGGACATCCTGTATTTTTATCCTGTTTCAACGTTGCAGTGGCTGCCAGGTTATCTACTCAGGCTATCCAATTAGATCTTGTGAGGAATCAAAATAAGGTAATTCTTTCCCCGTGTATGGAACTGGAGATCCTTTCTTTCTGGGCCCCATAAAAGGGACTGTTGGTTGGTGTAGATGGTTTTGTTCTGACATAATTTTGAAAGATATGTCTATCTATGTCTGACATTACCAATGTCATAGGGGATGAGTCTGAGTTCATGGGGAACGACATCCGCTTCTACCTTCAGTGCCTTATTCTCAGAGCCATGTGAGAGATTAGGTAAGAGAGAGTGCCCTTTGAATGTAACCATACCATATTTCATAGGTGGAAAGGATACTATCTATCTACTTCCAATTTAGGACACAGGCGAAGGTCTCAATATACATCGAATGTTCCATAATTGTTCCATCGCTTGTTTTTGTTTTTAGCTAAGCCGTACCGCCCTTGGGATGAATTAAACGGTCATCATCCTAGTGAAGGGGTCATTCAAGTGGCAGTTTCTTCGACAGGGGATCTTTATGTGTAGTGTTGTGCATGAATGAAAAAGGCGAGCTGCGTACAATTGAAGTGAGAAATGTGATGAAATAAGCTGAGGAGTAAAGGTAGATAGATACATTTAAATTCACTAGTCCGTGGAAGTTGTGACAATTGACCTTTGGAGATAATCACCTGGGAGGGATCTATTTGGATATGATATTTGTTAGTTTTGGAATAAATGAATAAATAATAAGTGAATAATAAATAGTCCCCCATATTTATTTAGTCATGTTTATGAGTAGATAGAACTGGTGAACTTACTTAACTTAGTAGTGAATTCATAATGAGTTTATACCTTGATAATTAGGCAAACATTTTAATTTACCTTAGTTACTTCAAGGTCCCAGACTATTATTCCGAGCGGATCTACTACCATCTATCTACCTACCTCTTTACCTTTATTTGGCTATCTTATTTATTACCTTATTACCTTTATTTGCCTACCTTATTTATTACCTTAACCTTATTTATTACTTTTCACCTCTGACCTTACCTTTTTACCTTACCTTTTACCTTGACTCTAACTTATATTTTACCTTTTACCTCTTACCTTTTACTCTACCCTTTACTCTCTACTCTTTACTCTCTACCCTTTTACACTATCTATCTACCCTTTCCCTTTTCCCTTTTCCCTTTTCCCTTTTCCCTTTTACTCTACCTTATTGCTCTACCCTTATTAACTTTCCTCTTACCAACCTTTTTCTCTCCCTTCAGAAATCCCGTCTTATTATATTTGGACCAAATACGACTTACCCAGCCTTCCTCTTCCTAGCTAATCAATCTACAAATCATATTAAATTTTGGCTCCCTTTCAAAACGCATTCCGATTTCTTTTCTCCACAACCAAAAACCTTCCACTTTTCTAAACTCTCTCTACCTTACCTTCCCACACTTTCTACCTTCTCCCAAAGATTAACGATTAACGATTAACTCGTTTTCCACCCGGTACAGCTCGCTTTTCGTTCCGTAAACGAGTTTCGCTAGGAACTCCTTAAGTTTTATACGGCAAGCCGAGGGAGGACATATCGAATCATTAATTGCAAATCGTTTGGATTTGGAAAGAGACTTGAATATTTCCAATTCAATTAAAATTTCGTCGTGTTCCCTTTTAACGTGGTTGACTTAGATAAGGTTTCAAGAGAAAAAAAAAAACATCAAATAATCAACACCGCGCGACCGTGTCATAATCCTAAATATGGCACAGCAACACAATAATAGAAATAGTCCGCATCTAAATCATTTGCAACAAAACGGTTCAGCGCCTTCCTCTCCATCGATGGCTGGTTCTCAACAAGGTAATCAACAGCGGCAACCAGTCAATTACCCAAGTCCGACTTCATACCCATCGCCTTCTTTGTCGACTTCGCAGTATAATTATCCACCACCAGGTAACCAGAACGAGCCATATCGCGCGAGTCCGACCGGAAGCAACGGATCATTATCTCTTCCAAGTATGCGTTCATTAGATCCTCTCCAGCAGCAACAGCAGCAGCAAGCCGCACAGCATCAGCATATGGGTTCATCTTTGCCTCCACCTGTTGCTCAAATGGGCGGACCTTATTATCAAAACCAACTCCCTCATCCGTCACATCAACACCAATACCCAAATGTCACATCTGATCCAAATATGCGATACGCGCTTCCAGTAGATTCTCGAGTCATGAGCGGAGGTCGTCATAAAAAGGTATGTAATATCGTAAATAATCGTTATGATCGATTAAATCGTGTCATCGCGTCATTCGAGCATCGCATCTTGCTAACGTATATTATTTCTATCAGGAGATCAAGCGTAGGACCAAGACGGGTTGTTTGACCTGCAGAAAGAGAAGAATTAAGGTCAGTTCTTGATGTTTTAAATTCGTCGCATTATCGAAAGGATGGATTGAAGTTGAGGTTAAGTTTCTTCGCGATGGCAATCTTTTCGTCTATATGCAAGCGAATCACCTAAGTAGGCGAAGGCACATGAGCGAGCGAGACGAGCGAGACGAGCGACCTTGATACCGGGACCCACGAGTAGAGCGAGATTATCAATTTTCACCATTGTTTTCGTTGGCAGATCAATAAAAAAATCATCATTGTCGCGACCATCATCATCAGCATCACTATCCTTTTGAAATTTCTGCTAACCTTCTTCATCAGTGCGACGAACAACATCCTGCCTGCCGAAATTGTCAAAAGTCGAAACGTGAATGTTTAGGTTACGATCCCATCTTCAAGCAACAACCAGGCCCTGCTGCCATACAACCAGCACCTAGCTCTGCACCTCCGCAAGCTCCATCGATCGCGACGGCGAATCCTTACGGAAACCAACCGCAGATGCTGCAGACTGGTTACGGTGTCCCAGCTACAATGTCATATGATCCTGCCCTTACTGCACCAAGTGCTGCTCAACATTATGACTATTCATCTGCAATTGATCCAAATTTGGAAGCATCTGCTCCAATCCCGGTTATCAATCCTTTTCACTCTGCTCCACCAGGTATGCTCAACTTCCGCCTCCACAAAAAAAACATGCAAAGTGCAATTCCATATCCCTTAAAGTATCCGATATTACTCACCTCAGAGGTGGCGCTGGTTCCCCCTCTTCCCTTCCATTTGCGTCTTTTTTGCGGATGAACCGACTGACACGATTTTTCTTCCAGCTCAACGATCCATCGATGATCTTCTAGCATTCGGTAACCCCCCTGCACCAGTCGACAACCAAGTTCCCGATGTTTCACAATCCCCATCTGCACTCGAAGAAGCAAAGCACCTATACTATAGCATTTATTCTCCAGGTCTAGAGAGTTTCCTCGAATCGAAGTGGTTCAGTGCCAAAGGTGCAGCAAAACTCATGAGCGATAAGCCATTACTCGAAAAATTCGGAACACTTCTCCTACAGTTCTCAAAGACAATTGTAACCGACCCTGTCGCAATAGCACACACTGCAAGTGTTGAAGCAAAAGTTGTTTGGGCTTTGGCCTGTATGGTCAAACTTGGTGCCGAGGAAGAGAAAGAAGCCAGGGCAGAATCTAAGAGTGCGCTCCCTGCTCAGGATGATGCAGTTGAGGCCAATCACCGTTTGACAGTTTTTGAATGCCTCTTGACGGGTAAAGTTGCTGAAAGTAATCAGCTCACTGCTCCTGTCCAAGGAAGTGGAGACCACCACAGACTGAGAGAACTGGAATTCTGGTACTCGTTAGCAAACTTTGTATGTCTTCGAGAAGATGACCCAAATTGTGCCAAGGATGTCGATGATACTCTTGCTACCTTGAGAAATCTCTTGGACGGCCGGGAGAACCGAGATGTCCTGTACTCAATTGCCATCATTCGAGCTATTGGACAACGTGTTTCTGAATATACGCCAAGCGACACACCACTCCACTTTGATGAAAGTGATAATCGCAGTAAGCTTCTTGTTGCAAAGAAGTTCGTCCAAGATGAGGCAAGTGGTTCAGGAACGACAAATGTTATTAGAAGATTGTGTGAGCTTGCTACACGCACATGGACAACTCCAGCACCTCTTGTACCTATACCAAAATAATTCGATCCGCCTCCACACAATTTTACTCAACGAATTTACTTTCTCGAAATTTTCTGGCTTTTCTGGCGTCTCAGAAGCATTGCTGTTATTTTTGCAATTGATATCAAATGCATTAAAAGTGGATGGACAGGGTTTTTTTTGCGAATTGCTTCAATGGTAGCCTTTTCTCTCTTTTTGGGGCACGCTGGCAACACATTTGAAGATTGTGGTATCAAAACAAAAAAAACCCGCAAGGGTTTGGTGGGAGAATTTACAAAAAGATCGATTGCTACAACAAAGTACTCGAAGATCTGCTTGGTGGTTATCTCCATGCATGCATGTAATCTTAGGGACAATGGGTAAATTGGGATGGACTTTTCAAGATTGTATTTCCTTTTTTTTTCATACAACTTTCACATCTCGGATCTCCCTTCTTTGCTTGCTGATACCTCTCAATAACCAATGATTTCATTGAACTATGAACAGGATAACTAAACAAGTAGATGGAGATTAGGGAATTGATGATTAGGTGTGGTGTGGTCATGATCTTGGTTGAGTTCACTAGTGGACTGGACAAGACAACAGCATGAAAGGAAAAGATGAGAAGAACGAGTCAGAGGGCTTCTTTATGTGATGTGGCTGCAGATCTCTTAGTCTACTAGGTATCATGCATTTCTTTTTTATCAAGATGTCAATCACCAGCTAAATAGATAAAGAATACTTTTTACTTGGGGTTTTCTGTGCGATGTGTAATTTTCCCTTTCTCCCATCATGTAATATCGCATTCAAATCCGGATATCCGTCTATCTATTACATAGAGGAATCACAAGTATGTGCTGGATGTGCCTTTCTGGTATTGAGGAATTACACGTAAAAACCACAATAATGGCGATGAAGAAACACACCCGCTTAGAGACATTCTCCAGCTTTTTGGACAGATGAACTTGATGCACATCATTATGATTTAATGTAAAGGTTGAAGCTCGAGGAGGGTCCACGGCCGGATGCAGCACAAGAAAGGGAGTAGAGTTCGTGATGGTTAAAGGAGATGCGCAAGTGAAACAAGGTGAGAAGGGAATGTGGTACATGGGATAAGCAAGGCTTCTGGACATGCCGTTGATGGCCTAAGTGTGCTTTTGATTACAAAGTCGTTCAGCTTCTGGGCTTTTACTGGCTCTTCGCAAGTTGGGTGGGAAATGTTAGGGATTGACCATTGCGGACGCACCGGCGTCCTTTGAGCCCAAGATGATGGGGGATTTTCACATGGTAGGACAAGTCAGGAAATAGTATGTTCTGAGAATGTTTTGTATTATGTCTATCTATAACTTCCATTGCCTTAACTCAAAATAAATTCCATCCCCAACTATCAAAATATCTGTGCAAGTTAGCTGGATATCCCAACTATAGTTGACAGAAGGTTGAAATGAGTAACATGAGTACTATCTCAGTTCTCCAAGGTGAAATATGTGTTTCGTCAAAGGTTGACTCGGAAAGAACACAGCGAATATTTGGGTTCATCAGAGCAAAGGATGTGGAGAGGTAATGAAAAGAAGTAGCTTACATTTTTGTAGACATTACCAACAGCTCCAGATGAATGAATTGTCTATATTCAAGATGATCTTGTCAGCAATTGTCATCTGTAGTGAACATCATTTCGATGGAATCAAAATGTAAGGAACCATAAGGCAAATGTCAGGCTAGAGTATTGTTAGCATTGGTATTTTACGTCATACAAGAGTAAAGCATACCTCATTAAATCAGATTTTTATAGTGCGTTCAGTAGCGGACATAGTCCACTTCAAACAGTGTGAATAAGTTTCATCATTTCAATGCAATGGCCCTGTGTAACAGTAGGAGAGAAAATTGCAATATTTACCTATAAGAAATATGTTAGCATCAATGTTTCTAGTCCGAGCAGCATATCAAAATGATCCAGAAGCAATTGAGCATTAGATCAGCTGACGAGTTCTCAACAAGCACTTCCTAACTGTCTACCCCTCACAAGGTTTGTACGCCTTGCTTTAATGAGAGGTAGGAGCAGGAGTGCGCAGTCTGTCCGCCCGTTCGTTCAAAGTTCGTCATGTAATGCAAGTAAACTGGTACTAAGAGGAAGTGTATGTACCTATTGCCAATGTGAGGTTAGCTTTGGCACAGAAAAGATGTTTCAATGATAAATAGTAATAAACGATGGGTCAGACAAGGCTGAAACTTAAATGCAAAGATTCGACAGTATAATTCGGATTGAGGAATGCCTTTCCAATGTGTTTTCATCATCACCCCCAACGGTGTGTACAAAAAAAAAGAGATTAATGAAGAAGTACGAACCTTTTGAATTAAATGCTGTGCGAACTGTGGAAAAACCAAAATAGCAATTGAAGCAGTCTGAGATGGAAGTTAGCTGTCTGTTCAACCGCGTCGCATTCGAACTAATGATATAAATCAAGATTGCTCAGATAGAAAATACAAATCTCCATTATGGTGTAAGAGTTGGATTGTTCAATATGTGTTTGTGTTCATCATTGAGGCAATTGCAGCTGACAGAAGGAAGAGATCTCTTACCATATAAAAGAAATTAAATCATCGTGAAAACAGAAAACAAATTCATGAGAAGATGTTGTTGTGGTTGCAAATGCTGGATGGTTACAATTGGAAAAATCAGAGAGGAAGAAAAGTTTTAAAGCTCAAGATCAAAAATTTATTTCGCGCTAATCACTAGCGCACAAATGGCGCTAAAGCTGGAAATGGTTAGCTTCTAAGCCACACAATGACTGGTGTGGCTGGGCAGTGGCGATAACATTCCCCGATAAGATCCGTCTCGACTTCAAGGTACGAACCAATTTCCATTTACAACAATCAAAGAGTGTAAATAACTTCATAAATCAGTATTCATCATGGCGTCGTCCGGAGGCATCTGGGCACCTCTAGCCGTGAGGATGCTAAAGTAAGTTACTCCCAAATCCAACTTTCTTCACGAGAATCTCCAATGTCCTTGCCGTCAATGCAACATAGTATTCTAACATCTATTACAGGAATGTAGTTCAACGAACTACAAAACTCATTAAATTACGTATCAAAGATGTTACCAACAAACCTATCACAGCAGAACTTCAACCGATCTTCGTAAGAAGCTCACCTCGTCACCCCATTCATCCAGCGGCCCTCCTCCGTCAAAACAAGGGACGATGGTATACGACCCAAAGTGCCGTCAATGCCGCTGTACGTCGTTTTATGAGCACCAGCGGACAAGCCATTAAATATGACCGTGCCTCATTCCCAAAATCGAATACCGCAACCGATGTATCACGTCTCACAGCACGAGCTCCATTTGCCTCAACTCTCCGACCAAACTTAACTGGTGGAGCTCTCCCTAGAACAGCAGGAGGTTATACTTTAGGAGGTGGAAGAGCAGGTGCTCGATACTTTTCCCATACACCTGCTGCTCCAGCACAAGTGGTTAACAATGTCTCACAAGCTGTCCGAGCATTCTTCCTTTCTGGCCAAAAAGCTCAATTCGATGGTATGACTCCTATGGGCGAGAAACGCTACAGAGCGGTTTCTTCCCTTCAAGAAGAAACAGCCCGCAAGATCCAATCTGTCTCCAAAATTGCTCCAGGCTCCTATATCGATTTCTCTGTTAACCCAACCGTCACGGCTCTATCCCCTCTCGCCGGAGCCCTCCCTTTCGGAACTCAAAAGATGTCACAAGCTGCTCCATCTCTCAACACATCCGGCTTCTTCGACATTCTCTCCGTTGATTTCTCCCGCGCTCTAAAAGACCTCGCGGCGACAATGAACGACCTTAAAAAACTGTCCTCTCTCGGCGATCTTCCAATAACCCTCGAAAACAATCACATCCTGCGTGTCCGGTTTCCCGGCTGCGATGCCGAATCTGTAGAGCGTCTCTGCGATGAAGTTGGCGTGCAACGAGGAATCGTATGTCAAGATGCCGATTTTGATGACGCCGTTGGAACACAGATGGCTCTTCTATTTCCTTTCGCCCCTACCACCGAAGCAGAATCGCCCTCGCGCCCTCGATCTCATTTTCTACAAACTAGTTCCCCTTCTCCCGATCAAGATGAATATGAAGATATTCTCGAAGAATTCTCGGAAAATCCCTGGATTGAAGATTACGAAACAATGGAAGAAGATATCAGCGAAAGCGGTTCGGCTTATTTTGCGAAGATCAGCGAACATCAACCTGTATCGGAGGAATATGAGGGTTTAGAAGGAATATACAAGTTCCTTGAAGAATGTGATGCAAGGAGGTCTTAGATTTGGACCTCACACTTATCTACTGGTGGCTTACTTACCTATTTTCCTTTTGTCATACTGGGCCATTGGTATTTGTGGATGCGTTTTCGAGCGTGAGCGTGAGTTGTGCAAAGATGGATGATGATATACGCTCACTCCCTAAGCATTGAATTTGGGATCTGGGATTTCTTTACAATTTTCATACCATTTTAAATAACATACCAGAAATTGAAACACCAATTTACGAAAAAATTGTTCCCAAGCGATGTTGATATATTACCATTATGAATGATGGGCTAGCAGCTACTATGATGCATTGATAATAGAGTAAGCTACAAATCAATGCGATGGAATGCAATTTAAGGGTATTTCCTGATGTATGCAAAAACAGCGATTTTGACCCCGTACTCCCGCGTTAATCTAGCAATTTCCTTTCGTACACTCCATGTAAGCCGTCATTTATTCCATACCACACTGCCGCTTCATTTAATGTACCTCCCACCCTATTCCCACCATAATCGTAAATTCGTTCTCCAACAAACTCTCGAGTAAAGTGGATTAAGCACCAACAGGCTCCTCACCCAACGGGACACTCTCGATCGGAAGCGTCACTTGCTCGCCACTGACCCAAAACGTAGCCGCCTCGATGATGTGGCATACAACTTGTAGCTCCTCTCTATTCCTCGGTGCATATATCAGAACGAATTGATCCGGGACAACTCTTGGTGAGAACCATGCGGATAGAGATTTTGGGAGATAGGACAGGAAATTCGAAATGGCTTTTGGTGTGGAGGCACCAGCCATCGGATGTCTTTCGCCCCAACCCTTTTCCAGGATCACTTTGGCATCGTGGGGGTGTAGGTTCATGTGGAAACTATTGTCGCTATGATGCACATGACAGATTTCTCCCTTGCAGGTGGTGTTGATGGGATCGAGGGCGAAGAGTGCGAGTCCTTTCTTTTCAAAACATGACACGTCTGTCTTGACTTTGTCGGAGTGTCGGTGAGCGAGATTGTTGAGGCTGGTGCGGAGAAGTTGATACATGGCTCGAGAACCATATTGGCTTATTTGTCTCTGGGGGGCAATACCGGCGACTCTGGGACGCGGGCCACTGCGGGTAGGAAGGTGTGGACGAGCGCGTTGTATGTACCCGATGGTAGGATATGTATCATCGGAGGCATTTGGTGGGCTGTACGGATCGGAAAGAGCGAAGATGCGGAGATATGTGATTTTGACATATCCAAGGAGAGTAGAGGGAGTTCCTCCTGGGCCCAAGGATATGAAATTGTGGTAGTCGTTATAGATGATCCATGGTATTGGTGCCAAAGCGATGATGGTGCAGGTTAGGGATGGCTGGAAAAGGTTGATGCTAATGATGATACCTAGGATGGTGAGGATGAGACCTGGCCCAGTAAGAGTGATCTGAATGATATCTTGTTGTGTAAGACCCATTGGTATTTCTAGGACATCGTGTGTATGATGATGTTCTCGGATGGCTACAGCGGCCTCGGTGGCTGTGGCGGAGCCATTCATGGTCTGAAGATAATTAGTAAATACATGGCAACCATGAGGAAAGAACTGACCAGGAAGTGAGATTAAGTTTTGAATAAAGTATTAAAGACAGCAGCTGCAATGCTATGCGGAAGTAGTAAGAGTCGAGGAGATGCGAACCAATAATCACGTGTGGAACAGTAGAAATGAGATGAATGATCTCGTGGGTGATCTCGTGAGGATAGTTGGATTGAAGTTGACGATGCGGGAGTTCGTGCTGACAATCGATGAGTAGGAGTTCAGAAAGAAGGCTGTTGTATATTTCAAGAGAAATGTGGAAGTGCTCAAACGAAATTATCAACCTGTTGGTGAAGAGGGTGGGTTTTTTTATTCGAAGTGTTATTGAGGATTGAAAGAATTCTATCACTTGTTGATTTTAAAGTGGTGATATGGCTCTTTTATTTATAGTTCAGGATGTTCTGTTTGTTCAGTATCAGGTCTTTCAAACAACCTATCAATCAACGTCAGACCGGCATCAACATTGCATTGCTTCCTGGTCTCCTGATCTTAGCCTTGGTTTGGGTTTATTGCGGATTGCAACCTTCAACACTTTATGTAGAGTTAATAATAAAACTATATTTGAGGCTTATGAAAACAAACAAGAGGTTGATTACTAGGGATATGAGAGGATAAAGGAGAGGAGAAAAGGGTTGGATATAATTATAAGAGCGTAAAGAGATATAAAGTGGATAGTGAGAGGTAGTTTCCCACTAGGGAAAGTTTGATTTAAACCTGAAAGCGTTGGGCAAAAGTATGAAAAAGTATGAAAGTGTCTCGTAGATACATATCATTAGAAAATGCAGTTGCAGCGGTATGGAATGTATTGCAGTAGTGGCTACCAAGGAGAGCTGACGTTGAAAGATGGATTTATTTATTAGGGGCCCACATTGTCTTGGGGATAACTCCTCGAGTCAAAACTAATGAAATAGTTAGTTAGTAGGCACCGGTACCGGTTTTGATACAACGGTTTCTGTGCATCGATAGGTGATTGTAATTGCAGATGCCAGAAGTGCTGCCACGACCCCTAATTGAGATGAGCTCATTGATTAGAACATGCAAATGTTATTCATTGATGCAATTCGATGCAATTCGATGCAACCCAACCAAATATTAATTCATATTAATTCATATAAAGTCAGAGAAGGAGTTGTTGTTCCTGCATCGGAATATTGAAATTGACCGCCATCTGCAATCATGCTTGTCACGAGCTTGCACCACAGACATGATTTGATTGGGACACCAAGATCATCATATCAGTTGACGTGGAACGGAGTTTCTCCTTACCTCATGCACTCTCTGAATGGTTGCTTCAGTGTGCGCCACAGCTTATATAGAAAGGCCTTTCTCCAAAGAGTTACTGAATCGTATCACGTAGAATTGGTGCCATTTCGTTTCGTGTAATCTGAAGAGGCATTAGATAGAAATTTTTACTTAATAAGGAGTAAGCTAGCGAACACAAATGAGCGGTTCTACATTCGGGTAGTTTCGCTTATCACATCATTACCTATTTAGTATATTCAGTATGTTATTAGTATTATCGTCGACTTCAAATGTCCATCTAATCGAGAATAAAGTTTTCAATTTTTATCCCAATTACTTACCCCGGATATATGTTTGTGGCTGTTCATGCCTTGAGGGTTTTCCGGGCTCAGTTTAGGCAAATCAGCTGAGCAAATCCCAAGATAAAGAATGCGCTTATGCACGGCTTGCATGACTCAATACGGACGGGTTAATGTTTGTATACCTAGCCAGTGGGAATAATGGAACCATCCTCCCGGTTTCACCTGGGGGTTTCTTAATTCAAAGTGTTTTGGACCCTGAATTTTAGAAGTCATGTGGATATATCTGCTTGCTTCTCCCTTCAGACCGGTATCGTTGATAAAGTGCATGGAATTCAGGACGGGGTGGCCGATTGAGAAGTCTGGATTATTATAGGGGTAGCGAAAAGGACCTTCATATGGCCTTCCCCTCAATTCTCAATGGACTATTCTCGATTGACTAAAAGTTGAGACTAGATTCATGTGGGGAATGCCCAAAAAGTCAAAATGCACACCCATGACCCAGAAGAGGCTTTGGGAGAAAGATAAAACTCCACGTCTCAGCTGCCATCCCCAAATTCAAAATTATCATTCAAGTTGAAAGTATATACAGTATAGTATCCAGTAGCAGCAGCACCGTACCGCCATTTTGATGTTACCGAGAATTCCACGTTGCACAACATTCAATCCAACATAAATTACGGAGAACGGATGGACACGTCAGAAGGAATGTTCACCCCATATACGATAGTGGTAGTAAATTGTACGAGCTTATCGGCATACCTGCTTCTGGACGCTGTTTGTTTCTTCTCGCAGTTATGCGGAGTAGATTTCCATCCGATGGGGAGATGACTGAGACAGTGACAGCGACAGTACAGTGACAAGCTCGGAATCCAAAAAGAAAAGCATCTGGAAGAAGCCCTTATTATCGGCTCCATCTTTAGTCTGATCATGGCCGCATTTTTACGGTAAGCGTAGTGAATGTACCGGTTCTCGCCACTCCTATCTACACCGTAGGCAGTAGGCTGTAGCATTATTATCTCAGTAAACAGGGCAAAATCAAAAGTTCCAGATCTTGGGCGATGCACTACCAAAAAGGTGGAAAGATCAACAGTCGCAAATCGAGTCTTGAGGTCGAATATTTCATCCACTGTTGGGTGAACAGTAAATAGAAACCAGTTCTACAAACACATGTACGACCTAGCTTTAAATATTCCGAAGTTCCTTTTACATTCGAGTCTTCCTGGAGTTCTACCAACAGAATCATGTCGAACGATGAATTTTTCCAAGAACTTGTTGGATGCCTTGTGAATTTAGGCGTAGTATTCCATACTGATAAACATCAAGAAGAATGTGAGATTGGATTCATAAATACTGCATGATGAATATAGGCCAGGCCCTACTCAGGAAATCATTGTTCATTTGGATACAAAGCTAACTTTCGTTTAGTCCTTGAAAGTTGGAGTTTTGCATTCATTCGCTAAAATGATTGTCTGGAAGATTTGAATCTTCATAATCCGATAATGAATACGGTATTTAAGCTAATGCAAGGCTGAGGCAAGGCTGTCATATCAATTCCATATCTCATATCTCATATACCAGCGAGGATAATCGGATGGAGTTGGTTGCCGTGCAACGGAACTTTTCGAATTTTGTTACCGCTACCAATTACAATAAGCTTACACTTACTTTATGCTGCCGGTATATACAAAACACAAATATATATACAACAAATACATCATATTGTATATACAACTTCAACCCTCATTAAACCTCCAACATCTTCTCTCGATTTTCGTCAATTCCTGAACAAACGCATCTCAACCTATCTCAATCGCCTCATGAGCTAACCTTCAATGAGTGAGTGAATATTTCGGACAAGCATACACAAGTATACACAAGCATGAAATGTTACTGATCAATTATACTGCTGGATAGACATAATATTTAGTTTTGCGATAACAAATTAGACATATCCCATTGAGTCTCTTTAATTGTAAATATTGGCCAAAGCCATAATGGCCGGCTTCAATTCCTTAAATCCTCTTAAGGCTACCAAACGACATACCCAATATTCAGGCATACCTGTCCAAGAAGAGCCGCCTCGAGACTATGATGCTGAGAAGTATGGGCACCATGACGAATCCGACGAAGAAGATACAGACTATTCCTCCTATCCATCATCGCCTTCCTCTTCAAGAGAGACTTCGAATTCATACCATTCCAATGCTCCAATACTGCGGAAAAGAGCAAACACAGCTACACAACGACCAGCTCCAAAAAGATTACCTCCTAAGGTTATGAGATATCTGTGTTTAGCTATGATATCTACCATTGTTATATTTATGCTAAGTTTGGTGCGAATGAGCCATATATCAACGCAAAAAGTCCAAGATGGTCATGCATTAGCACCACCACCTCCTCCTCTTTGGGAATCATTCCCATTTTTATCGCGATACTACGGTGGAATAAGGACGTTGGTCCCCCTTTCTGAAAACATACCAGAGTATCCTCGTGAGGAGGATGAGTTGCCTCTGCAGAATCAGACCTCAATCGAGGAGACAGCTATACCTGCGCGCAGTCTTCCGGCTAGTAAACCATTCCAGCCATATACTGACATAACATCCGGCGTTTTCAACGACGACTATGCGCCCGTTCAGGAGTGCTTCCTCGATCCCGAGAATACTGTGCGTGCACCACGGCTACAATATTACGAAGGCAGACCAAGCGGGTTCCCGAACCATATCATTGGTTCCTATGAAGTTCTCGGCTTACCAGAAGATATTTGTTTCGAGCGATATGGCAGATTAGGTCCTTACGGTTATGGATATGGTTTGAGATATGGGGGCACTGGAACGGGCCAACATGGAGAAATGGAAGGCTCAGACGCTGTCTGGGCAGATAATTCAAACGCCGAGAAGATGCATTCTGGTCAGGTTGACTACAGAAAGGTTGATTGGGCAGATACTCAAAGGAGATGCCATCAAAGGAATGCGGCACGCTTTCAACCAATTGAGCCGGTCGTTAAGAAGCCCACTACCTTTTCAACTCTTACCGAACAGAAGGATAGTGCTCTACTAAAAAGGGATGGGTTGGTCGAATCCGTTTCCAACACCACTTCAAACGCAGTCGATACCACCTCTAAGGTCGTCGCAACACCACCCAAAAACTTTCTTCCGCGAACTGCATTTGTCATTCGACTCTGGGATGAATATGTGTGGCGAGAGGAGGACATTATGGCTCTGAGAGCATTGATATCCGAGGTTTCTATTGGTTCAGGCGGCCAATACGATGTCCATCTCTTGGTTCAAGTCAAGGACTCTGCCGTGCATCCCGTCTTCGCAGATGAAGAAACATATCAACAGCATTTGAAAGATTGTCTGCCCGAAGAATTTGCTGGGATTGCGACATTCTGGAGTGAGACTCAAATGCTTATGCTCTACCAAGGCTTGTTTGACACCTTTATTCGTGGTCTACCGGTTCATGGATCTTACCGGGGACTTCAGATGGCAATGCAATGGTTTGCTCATAATCATCAGGAATATGATTTCTTCTGGGAATGGGAAGTTGATATTCGATATACTGGCCACTGGTATCACTTCCTATCAAAAATTGATGCCTGGACAAAGGAGCAGCCCCGAAAAGGACTTTGGGAGCGTAATAGTAGGTTTTATGTCCCAGAGGTTCATGGCACATGGGAAGATTTCAAACAAATGGTTCGTGTACAATCCGAGATTGGGACCGACAACCCAAACAATATGTGGTCAGGCATAGGCGGTCAAAAGGGCGAGAAGAGCGGACCGGTGCGCAAAGGCGAGAAGCCGGTCTGGGGACCCGAGCGTCCTTCAAATCTAGATGACTGGTTTGAGACTGAGAATGATCCCGTGCCGCCTACTAGCTACGACAAGGACAAATATACGTGGGGTGTTGGTGAAGATGCTGACCTTATTGTGTTTAATCCACTTTTTGATCCGGATGGAACTACCTGGATTCTTGCAGAAGATGTCACAGGCTATAATCTCACTGGAGGTTTACCACCTCGCCGAGCAACTATCATTGCAGCTGCGAGAATGTCCCGCAAACTACTTAATACTATGCATCGTGAAACCACATTTATGAAGCATCATGCTTTTACAGAAATGTGGGCCCCAACGACCGCCTTACATCACGGTTACAAAGCCGTCTCTGTCCCTCATCCAATGTTCGTTGATCGTGAATGGCCAACCGAGTACCTTGCAAGCATTATGAACGGAGGGAGGAATGGTGCCACCGGCGGGGCACGAACTTCTGTATTTGGCGACCGAGAACACAACCTCCGTGGATTGACTTGGTTCTACAACACTGGATTCGCACCCAATCTATGGCGAAGATGGCTCGGTTTTAAGGTTGATAATGAAGGAGGTGAAGAATTTGAAACAATTGTTAATGAAGGCAGAAATGGGCAACATGTCAATGACATGAGAGGCGGGGAAGGCCGAATGTGCTTACCGCCCATGTTATTACATCCAGTGAAGGGTGTAGAAATACCTGTGGAAGGATTGCCTCGTCTAAATGAGGAACAGTTGCCAGAAAGTGACCCGACGGCTTGATTTGTGTATACTGTCATTCGAGTACAAAAGCTTGATAATGCTCTATAGTGATTTTTTGGAGAACTTTGAATCGCTTTTCAATTCTTTACTTCCTTTCTTCTTTTCTGCGATTGCTTGCTTGGAATAAGGGAATAACTGGTAGGCGTGGCGTTCGAGCGGCATGAGTATGGTTTTTGGGCGAAAACGATAGCATTATGATTTCTCTTCAGGGGGTAGGTGTTGACATTTGTTGTTGTAGAGAGAGGAATATGGGATGGTAGTGAAGAATATGGGATGGTAGTGAGGAATATGGGATGGTAGTGAGGAATCCATTGAACCAGGATACTAGAGTGATGGGGCGATTTGTGAATTGGTGGTTGAATGACAGTGAAAAGGGTAACACATACATCTCATACATCATACCTCGTGGGATAAATGAACGAAATGAGAGAAAGAAACTGCAGTTGAACTTGATAGAGTAGAATACCTATATGCAGATGAAATACACCCTATCTCATCCACTACTTGCGACCGAAGCAAAGATGTGACCATTTCAATGTCCTTCAAATGGTGATTTTGTCATAGTATATTTTCTCATAGCATGGAATATGTATCCATGGCATAGAGCGCTTCTATGCGATCTAGACGGCAACCCTCGTAACACAGTATTTGTGGACATCCCAAATAACCCCTAGGGGATTGTAAGTTTTTGGAATTTATTTTAATCTATCTTTCCTTATAACCTTATATAGTACAAATCAATGATTTATCGTATGATCTACATAGTATAGTTTAATTTAGATCAAATCGATTATGAATTTATTACTATTATAGGTATAAGCTTTTCCTGAAAAGGAATTAGTATATGAAAGGCTCTTTGTTTTCCATTCATTATGAATTCCAGGCTGAAAGTGGTCCGTGCAGTAACATTTATAATCTGTTTGTTTTTTCTTTCTATAACTTCTTGTCTTCTTGTCAATATCAACGAAAAGAAAGCCTTCAAAACACCAATACAACGATACGATGGTTCAATCATGTTCGGAAATCATACAAGCCAACCCTATTGGTGAATATTTAGATGAGTTCCGTACATCGTTTGATACCTCTCGATCCCTTGATATGATGGATGATAAGTGTATTATATTCACAGTCTGAGTTTAAAGTGTTGTTGTTGTTTGTTCTAATTGTTATCTAGATTTTCGAAAACAAACTATCGTTCTTCTATTATTATTACTACACTTTGAAGCATCTAGTCTACTTCCTTCGAAAACAAACAAAATATTCTTAGTCCAAGATTTGTCGACACTTCATACTGCTGTTTACTATGACAACTTCAATTTCAATCGTATCAAACCACTTCTAAACGCTATTATTGCCAATAAACCTGATCAAGAGATCTGGGATCAAGTTTATAATGCTGTTATTGAATCCACTCCATCTCCACAAACAATAACGACCTCAATTGTTTACGAGAATGCTATCCTTAGTACACCACTACGATGCAGCTCGGCTTCTCAAATGGGAGCTGAACAGACACACCATGAAGTTGACCACCGAATTATCGAGGAACTCAAGAATCGTGTCTATTATAATGTTGAAGGGTTTATTAAACGGTACTTTGAAGGAAAAAGCTGGTCAAATAATGCGAGGGATACCTGCGAAAAGTCGATGGAACAGTATACTGAAGGACGATGGAGTGGGTATCCGGAGCCTGCGATTCAAGGTCCATTTTTTAATTGGTTTATGAAGTTTCAGGATTCTGTTCTAAACGGGTTTAATCGCAGATATTATACATCAGCGAACAAAGCATTGAAGGGCTCGGAGGCTTCTCGCAAGCTTGACATTTTCCTTGCATCTGCCAATTTTGATTTATCGAAGAACGAGCACGATTGGTCAAATGTTCTTGTTATTGGCGAACACAAACAGAACCCTAATGAGGACAATCACATCGATACCCTAGTTCAATTGGCGGGTTATGCACGTGAGGTTTTTGGAAGTCAACCGGATCGTCGATTCATTCCTGGTTTCACGATCTGCGGAAGTTTGATGCGTCTTTGGATCTTCGATAGGTCTGGTTGTTATAATTCTAAGAACTTCGATATACACAAAACACCAGAGCAATTTGCTATAGTTATTATTGGCTATGGGCTTATGACAGATGCAGAACTTGGATTGAATACATTTATTGAGTGTAGTGAATATGGCAGGTATATCATCGCACAAAATAGGAGAATCTACTTGGAGGACAAACCTATTGCTTTGCAAAAAGCGATTGCATGTAGGGGAACAACATGTTATCGAGGGAAAACCGATCCTTCGAAGAAGGCGAAATGGGAGTGTGTTGTCAAATTTGCTTGGCCATCAGATAAGAGACAGCAAGAAGGGAGATTGTTAAAATTGGCCAAAGAAAGAGGGGTAAAAGGCATTGCGGAGTGGCTTCATCATGAGAAAATTACTATTGATGGCAATCCGGATACTATCGCAAACTTACGACAAGTTATGGAATTTGACAAACCAAGAAAACTATCGAGCAAGGCTTCTGATAGTAATTCGGAGTCGAGTAGTGTATTAAAAAAAGAAAGTTCAAAAGGAAGATCAAAAAGCATTATAAGCCGCTTGGCCTCTTCTGAAAGAAAAAGAAAAATAGCTGGTGATTTTGGTGATGGGAGTGGTACAAGAAAGAGATCCAAATTAAGTGACGGCCAAATTGATCCAACAATGGTGCCGGCCAAACAACAAGAACCAGATGCACCTAGCTTGCACAATATTCAAGAAGACAACTCCGATAGTCTAGCAGGCAACGAGAGTGAGACATATGGCAACCGGATACACTATTGCTTAGTTATTTCCCCTGCTGGCCGACCGCTTAAAGATTACAGATCAATTAGAGAGCTTTTAGAGGCGTTTCGTGATGCTATCAAAGGTCACAAATCACTTCTCGAGGATGGAAAGATTCTCCATCGCGACATTTCCGAAAACAATATTATCATTACAGAGGCTGTTGTTGAAGGAGATCCGAAAGGGATATTGATTGATTTGGACTTGGCGAAGGAGTTGGGTAGTGTACGGAGCAATGCTAGTCATCGGACTGGTACAATGCAGTTTATGGCAATTGAGGTACTTGAAGGCGAAGGCCATACTTATCGCCATGATCTCGAATCGTTTTTTTATGTTTTTATATGGATGTGCATTCGTTATGTCCATGAAACTAAATACCATCAATCAAAAATAACAAGATCAATATCAACAACTAACTTGCGAGGTTGGTATACTGGAACATACTCAGAAATCGCCAACACGAAAAGGGGTCGTATGGACAGAAGTGCATTTGAAGGTATCGTCGCCGAATTTGCATCAGGGTTTGAGAAAATAAAACCATTGGCTCGTGAACTCCGCAATGTTCTTTTTCCAATTCAAGATAGATCACTTTTTACTGGAACATTTCGCAACAGCGATATAATGTATAACGGGATGATCAAGGCGTTCAATCAAGCAATTGATTCAATTGCGAAAGAGGAGCAGGCAAATGCATAAGCGAAACGATTAGGCGCTAATATGATGATATACATCGTTTAGAAAATACACCCTTTTGAAGAGTTGGAATTGCTTTTTACTCCAGTGCACGGCTCGTTGCGTTCTTAGATAATATAATTACTTACTCAATAGTTGATTCGCCTAATCATGAATCCCATGGTGGTTTGGTGTGGTAAATTCGTTGACTTGTTTGAGTACGGTGACATCAGATAAGTATATAATACTCTACAAAAAACCCGAATAAATACCTTCAAGTTTATCCCTATAAAAAATAACCCAGTCTCAAGAAATCGAAATCGAATATCTCACTCATTTCCATCCCACCTATCTCCATCCCATTTATCAATTATCCCCTCTCACAATCCATACTACGAGTACTCCGTACATACAATCCAATATAATTGTTAGAAAGTCACATATATTGTTGGACAGACTCCAAAGGTGTATATACACAAGTAAATGGTAAAAAGTAAGTTCTATTGTTCTATCTAATCTTTTCCTTTATACAAAGAAGGGTTTACTATCTATAGTAAACTATTGATCCCTTGGATGCGCTCAACCAGCCCCCACAGGCGAACTCCACAACCCCCTCGCTTAGCCTCAAACTCTTTAAAGAATTTTCTCTACCCGATCCATATGTTCTTAACTAGCTAGCTATAGTAAACTAGAAACAAAAGATGATAATAATCTACAATTAAAACGGTAGAAATACCAACAGTCCGGCTAGCTAGGTTAATAGGGCGAAACAAACGATTTTCCACATCAAATAGAGCAAACAGCTCTTTCAAAGTCTTCCCGGCTTTGTAGCCAGCCCGGCTAGCTCAATCGGTAGAGCGTGTGACTCTTAATCACAAGGTTGGGGATTCGACCCCCCCGTTGGGCTCAAATCCCTTCATTGCTTTTTTGTTTTTGTTTAGGGGGGCGGATGGGGAAGTGTTTATTTGGGGGATTTTGGGATGGGATGCATAGTTAAGGTTGTGTATGTATGTTTTGTTTTGTGCTTTTTTGGGGGGTTTGAGATGGATGATATTTTGTTATGGGGGGGATTTAGTAGCCCGCGTATAGTCTTCGTTTTTTTTTGGCATAGTGTTTGTGGGTGCAGGTGTTAGGTCTTGCGCGGGATTAGGATTAAGATAGCATTATATGTCAATGAGTGAGATGAGATATGAGATTTCAAAATTCAGTGTTGTGGAAGGTTTGGATGGTGGTATATGGTATGTGTGTAGGAGTGCTTGCTATTTATTGTATTGGTGTTTGGATGGACGGACATGTTTGAAGTGCTTAGACGATAGGGAGGAATGGTTGATATGAAGGGTAGAATTTTGGGAATGGGATATTGATTTAGTCTATGGGCTGAAGCTGGTTTCTGCTAATAACATGAGGATATCGGCGCGGTGGTTGCGCTCTGATTGATTTGGTAACTACGTGGTCGGCTGAGATATCTTTGTATGTATGTATATATTCTATTTTCTACCATTTTTTAAAGCACTCGATTTACCCACCCTTAGCTCTGAATTAAAGATCTCGCATCCTGCAGGCAGGAAATCATTGTCAAGTAAATGTGGTCATTCATTCTTGTGGGTTTTCGGAGAACAAAATAATCACAACCAATCATTAAATTTGGTGATTTCGTATCTCGAATCGAAATGGAAGATAAAAGCGTATCATTAAAAGTATATATCCCTCCATCATTAAACTAACCATTATCTATCATGATACTCCTTAGACGTTGTCGCTCCAATGCATTCATACCTGGGCCTATTTTTAATAAGCCCCCATTGTGTCGTGATATACGAACCAATGCTAAACCCAAAATTCAATTCGATCAAATCATATTAACGTCTCTTTGGTATATCATGCCTCTTTTTCTTCTTCCATAGCCAATCATTGGCTCTTCTCGTCCTTCCCTTTAAACGCACTCTTGACCTTTCCGATCATCTTCCCCAATCCTCCAAACAAACTTGCAAATCCAAAACTCCACCCTCGGATTCTCACCGTGTAGATGAAGAAATAAACCAACGCCCAATTACTGATACAAAATCCCAAGAAGATTCCAAAATACCTCCATTTGTCATTCGGACTAACATTTAACGTCGTCATATATTCTTCTCCATTGGCATATGGACAATATCCACAATTTGCCGTGGCGTCTGGATTCGTCAAATATCCTCTTCCGGCCGAGGTAACAAAGTTACTAGCATAAGAGGAACAAGTTTGGCCCGGTGGAGGATTGAAATAAGCAGCTTCTTTGGAGGTGCATTGGACTGAAACATTGGAGAGGGTAGAAGAGATAACACCGCCGATCCAATATGTGGCTGGATTAAGATAGTAGATCCAGTAGCGCCAGAAGACGGACATTTGAGAGTATGGACGGACAACACCGTTGAAGAGACCGAACATGACGAAGAAGAAGGGGAGGACGTTGGAGATTACGGTGAAGGAGGGTGCGAAGGCGCAGATCCATTGACCCCAGGAGGCTTGGAAGAGGAACTGAGAAGGTATTAGTAACTTTGATAGAGGTACGGTACAAAAAGGGAGGAACTTACGAAAAGTAGTGTCATGAGGAATACATAACCCGATGTGGAAGAGTCGCTTGGAAGACCAGTAGGCCAATACCATAAAGCCCAATAAATCAACGCTCCGACAATAGCAATTGGTATCTCGGCGACGATATTCGCAGTGCAAAATGCAACCCAACCATAAATTCTCGAAGGGAGTTCTCGGGCCTCCCAAAGGGCGCGATTCTGATAGAATTTAGGTACAACAGCATTGACGATCGTGGGAGGAATGAGTGTAATCAAGAATGAGGAGAACATTCGATTCTGCATATCAATGATACCGAAACCCAATTGCCAAAATGTGAAGCCGTTGAAGATACCAATGATGACAGATGTGAAAAGTTTGCCATAGAGATATGATGGATCTCGCCAATACTGAGTAAAGAGACGTTTAGTCAATTCAGTTGTTTGAAGTGTAACCGGAGAAGCAAATTCGCGTTGGGAACTAGCCTCCGGAGCTGGAACTTTGCTACGTTCAGACTTAATGCGCTGAATCTCCTCCATAACATGTTTATTTTCTTCGGAATTAAGCCATTCTTCGTTCCAGTTGAGTCTCTTGCCATCGCGGCGCTTTCCACCCTTGGCAGCAGTTTCGAGGATAAATTCTGCGACGTTCTTTTGCGGAGGACAGTGCACACCACGATCAGCAAAGTACTTCACCACTGCAGAGCCATTTTCGCCAACGGGTCCGAAGTAGAAAGTGTTGCCGCCTGGATTCAAGGCTAGGATCATGTCGAATTCTTGGATGAGGACTGAGGAGGGCTGATGGATAGTACAGACGATAGCTTGACCAGCTGCAGAAAGTTTCTTCAAAAATCGAACAATGGAATAAGCAGATTGGGAGTCGAGTCCAGAAGTAGGCTCGTCCAAAAAGAGTAGGAGGTTAGGCTTTGCTGCTAGTTCAACACCAATCGTAACTCTCTTTCTCTGTTCCACACCCAAAGATCTGACCAAAGCATCTTGCATATCCCGTAATTCGAGGAGATCAATAATCTTATCCACATATTCAATCTTCTCAGCTTTTGGAACCGTATGTTCTTGTCGAAGAATAGCCGAAAATTCGAGGGCTTCTCTAACGGTAGCCGTGCCATCATGAAGATCCATTTGCTCACAAAATCCAGTACCTCTCTGAAATTCAGTGCCCAATGGCCGTCCATCAACTAACATATCTCCAGTCACTACACCGGTCTTCTGGCGTTGAGAAAGGGTGTTCAGCAGAGTAGTTTTTCCAGCTCCACTAGCTCCCATTAGTGCCACCATAAGCCCAGGTTTGGCATAGCCATTGACCTTGTTGAGAATCTTGCGTTCGCCGCCAAGGTATGGTACAGTGTACTCAACGTTCTCCCATGTAAATACGCTTTCCGAGCCAGAGATGTCTTTGAGAGTTTCCTCTTGAGGTGGCTCTAGCGTGTTACTGGAAGAGGCCCCGCTTGTAGGAAGTGGACTGGCAGAAGACGGGGAATTTTCTTCGTCGGGTGTAGCATTCTCTGCTTTGACCTTATTCTTTGCAGCCTTAGAACGCTTGAATTCGAGTGCACCGCCACCACCAGCAGTGAAATCAAACACTTCAGTAGCAATAGCAGTGACGATTATATAGAGGACAGTCCAAGCAATAACTGGGACGCGTTAGATACCGGAACGTACGGAATGTTAAACGAAAGATGACTAATACTAACCGACACCAAAGTTTCTCCACAGGTGCGACCTTGAGTAATTGAAACTCTCCTCGAGATATTTAGATCCTGATATACTCAAGCTTCCGACCTCAGCACCGGTAGAAGCACAGCCCTGAAACTCAGGATTCGTATAGCCTGGGCCACTGGGCACAGTTTGTTCCGGAGCACAAGAGATATTCTTGTTGTAGAACTCGTCTGATAAGACGGCTTCGAATGAGTATGATAGAGGATTGACATAGTAGAGCCATCCAAACCAAATATAGTCAGATACTAATTGTGGTTTAGGAATTACGTATCCGGTGTAAATACTTTAAGTTGTCAAAAGGGGTCATCGGGAAAACATGAGTGTGACTTACATCAAAAGGTTCAGTCCAATACCCGAAAACCTAACAGCATCATCAATCGATGGTGAGAGTGCGGCAAACATGCGATATAAAGAAGTGATGCACAATGTCGTAAGATAAATGAACAACACATAGATAAAGTATTTCCCAGCATCCACATCAAGTCCGGTGATGAAATACTATGATCGTTAGTATAATTTCCGTGCAGCTACGAATGACCAAATACGTACCACCACTATAGAAAACGGGACAACCTGTATCAGTAGCATCGGGAAATCTTGAACGACTCGAGCAACTACAACGGCTGATGGACGGTAGAAAGCATAATCTTTGTGTCTGGCGATGATAGGTCTACCACCGACTGCCTTCATCAGTTCAGATAGCTGAAGCCATCCCAAGAAGAGAATGGAGAAAAAGAGAGTGCCACCCCGAGAGAAGTTTCCTAGTGTGTTGGTTGCTTGTCCGTAAAATAAGGAACCGACAATTAAACTGTTGGAAATGATAATAAAGAATTTGGTATACAGAGTTGTCTTGTCTCCAAGAGTCAATTGAATTTCACGCTTTGTGCAAGCAAGTACTTGACGAAAGAAAGAGACTGTGTAGGGTGACCGGGAACCAACAGTCTTGGATTTGGTCTCTTCCACGGAGGCTTTGAATTGTCGTGCATCCGCGTGGTCGGTTTCATGTAGCATCCTTTCATAAGACCCAACATCTTCCAAAAGTAGCTTATAATCTTCGCTTGCTCTGAATGCTTTTTCAAGCTCAATAGGGCCTTTTGGAATAGGACCGCGGAAGTCTTTTTGAAACCGGCGTTCGCCTGGATCCGTGCAAGCCGTCAGGAAATCTGCGGTAGTCTGTCTCGGTGGGCAATAATATCCTATTCCCTCGAAGTACTTCTTGGCGTCACCTGCTGGCCCTGAATATACCATTCTTCCCTCATCAATCACTAGTACCTTATCCATGAGCTCGTATATTTGCTCTCCTGCTTGATAGAGGGTGACAAGAGTTGTTCTGTTACTGATATCGGTCATTACTCTGAGGGAATTGGCATAATCTAATGCAGTCGATGCATCAAGTCCACGAGTAGAGTTGTCCCAAGAAACGACTGTGCTCTTAGTAGCAAGTGTCTCCGCGATAGAAACCCGCTTCCGCTCGCCACCAGAAACACCTCGAACGAAGGCCTGCAACATTGTTAGAACCTATTTCCCATAATTGCAATTGGAAAGAAGTGAGAACTCACATCTCCAACTAAGGTATGACGAGTGTGAGAAATACCAAACATCTTCAGGAGCGCTGTAATTATCGTGGGAATATCTCCCTTTTCATGCTTTTTCGTTTTATTTAGGAGTGAGAAATCCAAAGTTTGCTCGACCGTAAGACTCGGAAAGTGCTGATCGTCTTCTTCGTTGTAACTGACCTCTCCTCGATAGTGCTTTGCTTGTTCTTCAGCAGAAATACCTCCGTATGAGACTTCTCCATTGACAGCAGCATAATCACCTCTTTTGTTGGAAATTGCTTTAAGAAATGTGCTGCATCCAGAGCCAGGTCTACCCAAGACCAGAAGCATCTCTCCATCCCGTACACAACCGGTAAAATCGTGGATCAAATCGCGTCTCTGGCCATGAGATCCAGGTTTAGGGAGTGCAGGAATGAACCGGGCCAAGAGCTTGTATAAGTCGGGTCCGAAAGTCTAAATTGTATAGATTAGCCTGGGACATTGTGTGAGTTTGGGACAGACAATTACTTACACCCATGATAGCAGACGGGAGAGTTTTGACATATGTTGAAGTTGCTCCAACCCCCTGTACAGTCAAGTTCTTGTATATCAAACCAACCTTTTTAGCACTTCCTCTCGTGTTTCGCTTCTCAAAATGACCATCTTTGAGGAAGTCACCCAGTACGAATTCGTCCTCATCCTCATCCTCAGCCGCGGTGTCTTCATTTTCTTCGAGCTTTTCTTCTTCTTCAAGCTTTTCTTCCTCCTCTTGCGCCTCTATATCCTCACCGGCAGTGGTTCGTGAGCGTCGACTAGAGTTAGTCACGATTTTCATCGGCGCCGAAGGTCTTCGGGCAGTACCCACACTCTTCTGTGACCGAGTTCTCGATAGATGTGTGAGTCGGTGACGCAGTTGTTCGTAGTCTTGCATAGCAGCTGAGCGATCGACTGGTCCGCCTTGGTCATGTTCCCCCCATGTTCCATCATTGTTTCCCTCGGAGGACGATCGATCTTCTGGTGGAACGACTTCTCCGCGATAGTTATCCGAATGCAATGGAATTTGAACTCCTTCACGACCATCCGCCGCTCTCTCTGCGTACATCCTCTCAGCATGTGTGTCAAACATTTTGAAAGTGGTTGCACGCAAATTGCCGTGACAAAGATGGGTGGTGGAGTGGAAAGTTTACAAAACAAAAATTTAAAATTAAACAGGCTGAAGATATATACTAGAAAAGAAGGATGATTAGAAGTACATATGGAAGTATATTAAAGACCTAGTGCTAGTGAAGCGTCAACTGTTAGCTTCAGATATTGAGAAAGATTACAAATCGACAAATGAAAATCATTCGAGGGTGCTTAGGGGTACTCTCGTCACTGCCAAGCGGGCCTCATGCATGCTTAGTCTCCACGGAAGAGTACCGTGGAATGAGATCAGCGGGGGCAGTAGGATGTGGTGGGGGGTGCATATTATTTGCTTCTGATTTGTACCCAGCTTATCAATCAAAGAAATAATAACGGTTGTGTAACCTGGGTCAACTGGAAATACAGTACACTCTAGAAATATTGACTAGAATATCAGACACTCCTAAGGTTATATCATTCAACGAGTGCATCGAAGCAGTCCCGAATATTTCCCGAACCCTTAATGGATGTCCCTAATATCAAGAACCCCTGCTGCTCTTGTATGAATTCTTCAAATGAATAAGGTATTTCATTTTATACTCTTAACTAGAATACTAAATAGTTAGAATAGTGGACTGAGTGGGTTCAAGATGAAGGCTGAGCGCATGGTATTAATGAGTGAGGTTGGCGACTTGAGCGATGACGATAAGCTCCCAAGCTACCATGACACAGTGGCAGCCCCAGTGTATGATGAAAGAGTTCCCGTTTTTCTAGTGGGCATCTTAGCCACTAATCGAGATAGTGTGGAAAAAAGGAGCTCCCTCACCCGTTTGTTGGGAGATAAAAGCGGTGACTATGATAACCTTAAAGGAACTAAGACGAAGCTAGTAAGCGAATAATCCTCAAGCGAAGATCCATCTAAAATATTCTTATCCTCTCTTTGTAGCAACCTTGTCTTGCCCTGAAGATCTGCATGAGATTAGAAATCAGAAATCAGCAATCTGCATCTAATCTCTATCTGATTATTGGCTGATGGATTAACTCTCGATCGACAACTTCTCGGTCGCCCTACGGAAGTAATCTGAGCCTAATTCCTAATTCCTAATTCCGAATTGGGCCTTTTATTTCAAAGATGGAAGGATATATCCAAGTTACTACATAGTACAAACAAATGTATAGCCAATCGTAAGCGAGGACCCGGATATATCAGCGAATTATTTACTGGGGACCCCTTCATTTTATAAGTGGATATGAAAATTCTTATAATAAACTCAGGTTCGTTTCTGAACTTTTCATTTTTCCCAACTTTGCTTTATCATCTCCGCGCATTGCACTGCGGATGTTGCGGGTTGACGATTGATGAGAAATACAATATATAAACATATCCACTTCAACGCAAACTCACTGATCACGTATTCTCTCGGTCGTGGTTTTTTTGGAGATACGATAGCCATTTCAATTTTACAAACTGTCAGAAGCTAAAGTCCTGTCTCAGCGCACGTCAGCACAAGTGTTCAATGTCATGATGCATTACCGGTATAGCTTGCCGAAGGAAGTCTAAAGCTCCCTGTACAAAAATTCGGCCGAAAGATAAAAATATCATGCCAAGGAAAGCTTTCACTGGGAGGTATTGGATGAGAGATCTCATTGTCCCTAACAGGAAAACTTTCTCTATTTTTTCTCATAATAAAACTTGCTACACTGCAAGGAAATGCATACCCAGCGACATAACCATGACTATTTGACCGGTGAAGACTCATCGTCTCCCGTCTTCCCAATTTGGGTCCCACTCTTAAGTTATTTTCAATCTTACTTTTCTATATTCGAGATCTGAACTTTTGGGCGTTTAGGACAATAAGGAGATATATGTCCTATCTCATAACAATTGTAACATTCTCTCTTATCATCGGTGCAGGGTTCGGCCTTTTCCCAAAAGGGGTGAAGGGTTGAGGATGCTTCGTCTTGTCCTTTTCTTTGTCTACTAGTAACATACCCCTTCCGGATCCGGACTTCTTTTCTTTATTTAGCCTATTCCTCTTCCAATTGTTTTCAAAAGAGGTGGCTAATTCGATTGCCTCTTCTCGAGTCTTGGGATAAGTAGTCACTTCTGCTATTTTATTCAATATTCCTGGCTTCAGCCCTGCCTCGAAGACATAGATACAGTATTCCTCCGGGAGTTCTCCAAGTTCCGTCTCGATCTCCTCTAATTCCGCCGTATACTCTTGGACGCTCTTTTCGTCTTGAATAAAGGACTTCCATTTCCAGCCCATATCGCGTCTGCGGGTTTCAGGCGCTTATATAAGGTTATACAAGTAATCGATAAATTTCCCCTATATTGGATTTACATATTTGGGTTCCTTTTGATCGGTATCCCAACATCTAGCCGGGGATCCTCCTAAGAATGAAGTAGCCCATGTAACCTTATATTCCTCACTTTCGTAGATAATAGGTATGTTTGCGAAAACGTTTTAGTATTCCCGTTTGAACCTATAGAATTTCTCCATATTCTCCCCGGAGTAGATATTAGGCATTGCAGGTTTTCGGTTTCGTTCCCGATTTAGTTATCATTGATTAATCTTCGAGCTTCATCCAGTCCTTGTTCGATATCCCCAAAGGCCAGGGGTCGGCTCCTTCCAAGACGATTGGAAAGTCTCAACAACTCCTCTATTTCATTCATTCTTTTAACTAGCGTTTGGACGTCAGGGGAGTCGGTTGAGGTTTCAGGGGAAGTGGTACGAGCGGGTACACGTTCCCTACTCGGAGTTTCCAAAGCCTCGGGAGAACGACGGGCCTCCCCCGGTGTTCCTTCTGTTCTAGGTAATTCTGTCATATCCACTACTACCTTTAAGAAGGGAGAAGTTTTAGCTTGTCAGGTTTTCGTATCACAGTAGGGGATATGTAGAATTGATAATCATAGGATTATATTGTGTACAGAACTAAACCTTACCCTTCTATAATAAAGGGTAAGGGGATTCCTATATAGACTATTATCCTGTAGACAAAGGTTCTTTCACCCTCCGGTCCCCTCCGGAAGGGGTTAGGCCTCCTCCTAAGTGTCCCGTGTGAGGCTCCCGTGACATGTCTCCTTCCTTCTTCCTCAGATAATTTACAAATCGCCCCTATTCTTTTCGGACCTGAAACTTTTTCCATTCTTCCTAATCTGCACAGTGGTCAAATACAGTCGATGTGAGGGGATATTTTGCTGCCAGGTTTCCAATAAGTAAGAGACAAGATGCCACACTACTTTCTTCAATGAAACGAAATATAGAATAAATCTTCGCTCTTAAACACTCTCAATAAGAACGGTAAGCCATGACAGTATCATCTGCAGATCAAATTTTCACCCACAATCAAACATTTACGAATTTTCATGTCAAAACAAGGTCCTTCCAACAATAGAACAATCAATTTTATAAATTTTCGATACATCAAAAGGAAGAATGAGTGGTCACGTCCTCTGCTACCAAAGACCAGCTCAAGCCAGATACAAATACCAACTCAAGCCAGATACAAATACCAAGACCAGAACCACCCACCAGCTCAAAGAATGCCCGATACGCCGCTACATATATCAGGAACGTATACCCAAACCACTCAATCCAGTTTCATCCATATCAATGCCCGACTTGATTTTATACAATGTCACGCCACTAAAGAGGTTCAAAGCCCTTTACATGAAAACAGCAAACGCGATACCGAGACCAGCAGCTGCGACTGTGCCGCCGGTATTAGATAGAGGTGCGGCGCCACCAGTAGGAATAGCTAATGCATCCGAGTTAGTGAGATAGATACTAAGATTTCGAGATAGGGGAGAACAAACCTGGCGAAATGGAAGTAGTAGAAGCAACACCAGCCCCCGAAGTAGGAGCAGCTCCGTTGCCAGTATTTCCGGTCCCAGTTGTCGTAGCAGAGCCAGCTTCCGCTGTTTTGGTTGCGTTTCCTCCAAATCCTCCTGTCCACCCCAAGGGTGAAGCCATACTACTCTCAGCCTCTGCCTCTCCTCCCGATCCACTGGGCTGGGCTGAGCCGTTGCCAGAACTGTAACCTCCACCAGAGTTTGCTCCGCCAGTAGCCTTAGCAGCTTCTGTTCCTTCTGCATATGTCGACTCGTAGGAATTCTTGCGGCGGTAAGGACCGTGTACAAATCGAGCACGTAAGCCGGGAGTTGCACCTATTCCGCTGGCGGCTCCTATACCTATGGGCTTGGCAGCTCCTAGAGCGGTTCTGCCTGTTGATATACCCTGGAATGTATTAGATGAGATGATAATGAGATGAGATACTGGAAGAGAGAACTAACGGCTGAGCCAGAGACGGTGGCGGCGGCAAGAGCCAAGAAGAAAGCGCTTGGCAGTTGCATTGCGAAGTTGAATGCCGATACTGAACTTGAGGAAGATTGGGTATGGCGAAAATATATATTTAGACTGAAAGATCGGTTAAAAAAATGCTTTGAAAAAGACCAGCTTTGAATTGGGGATTGAGTGGATGAGTGGATGATGATGGTGAGAATGAATTTGGAAAGAGAATGATGACAGTCAGCCTTATAACATGTCAAAGTTCTCGGCAATGGCAACTTCATTATACCAAATGTCCACTAGAAGGATATCCACATATTTCGCAACGTACAGCATTGATCAGCTAGAAACATCTGAATATATGTGAATTTTCCGCTCCTCTAGCCGCAGAGCTGTTACTCCCGGCGTCTATTATTCTTTAAATAGTTGCTAGCAGGGAAGCTTGATGCATATGCATAAATCTTCGTTCACAGCTCGTTTTCTCTCGTTGTGTTGATCTCTAAGAATAGAAAGTTCGATCAATTTCAATATGGATGTGTGTCATAGATGCCGTTGCTTACTTGACATCTCACACAGACGGTCTGATCAAGTCGCGACGAGGAACACCTTTACCCTCAGACTCTACAATGTATCAAGCCCAACTCTCTCGTTCATCGGACAACAAGTTTTGCATTTCATAAATCCTGGCTGAAGAATATTTTGACCTCATCCTATTTTCGAAATATCCAAAAAAGGAGTGAGAATCTTAATCCCTCGAGCCCTGCGTGAACTATTAGTGTATTCGCGTTGCAATCTCAACCACGTCCCATCGAAAAGAAGAAAGACGACTTGGTCTCTGCTGTCTTTATTTACAAAAGTGTGCATTATAATTCTGTTTCTTTAGCGGGGTTCGCGTTCACAGTCATTCAGATAGATGAAAACGACACAGAGTATCAGTATCACTGGTATATTAGCCAGTTCTGAAACTAGACGAGTATCATGGTTGTGGCGGTCGACTAGCTTGTTTGAAAGAATATATAGTCATAATTTCTAAACTAAAAGAATTAATCGAATGTTTAATTGAATGAAGATGACCCAGGGATTAATAGAATTTTTTCCTGGTACTAGAGTAAATCATATACTAAGATAAATGCTTCATTTCAGCCCTGCCAGAGCAGCGAGTGGGTTTGAAGGGTTCTAATAGACACCTAGCGTGCCTTACTCCATACATATTTGAAGTTTGAAATATTAGATTTTTATGTCTCAAAATCAATCCGAAGATTGAATCATAACTTGCAACTATCAGACAAAATTTGTATCTCTCTGCGGGGTTTGGTGATTTAGTTGGGACCAGAGCGACAATTGCATAATTTTGAGCTATATATAGAGCGATCAACTTTGATCAACGTAATTTCGAACATTAGTGAGAAAGGTCAACATGGGTCCTCCACATCCGAATTTTCGAAACCTTGTTTCACGTCTCACTCTCACTCTCGACATCTAGGATGTTTCGAAGAATACTTCGGACGTCGATGGCGGTAGTACTACCTCCTGACATAGGGAAGTTTTGTTCGAAAAAGCGTCTCCCAATATTTTCTGCATCCTCTAAGTCTTGGGCATCCTTGTTCGATATATTTGCCGCAAGGGCTTCCGTTAGATCCTCTCCTCGAGCCGCTAATAATATTAAATCTTCAGCTCTTTCGACGATAGCAGAATCAATTCCATTCATTGCAGCACAAGAGGTACCAAAGCTTGAAGTGCTTCTACCCAACACAAAATTGTATAGGTATGTGACTTGGTCATCAGCTAGGCCAGCTTCTTTGTTGACGTAAACCTCCATATGTCCAAACGCCAATTCAGGCCTTAGGGGCAAGAATCCATTCTCAAAAATTTCATGGAAATGGGTTGCTCCGAGTACTTTTGGACGATGAGAATCGAGCCCTAAGAAATATTCGAATACGCCGCAAGCAAGGCCTGCCCCATCTGTTGAATTGGTGCCTTTACCAAACTCATCGATAACCACAAGGCTACGGTGAGTTGCAAGTGTTGTACAGAGAGCTATCTGTTGCAGGTCAATCATGAAGGCGCTCTGGTTTCGAGAAACACTTTCGCGAGTGGTGATCCGCGTTAAGATCTTATCCGTAAGACCTACAACTGCCCTATCAGCAGGGACATAACTGCCAATGTGGGCCAAGTAAACAATCAGAGCGGTTTGCTTGAGATAGACACTCTTTCCGGAATAGTTTGGGCCGGTCATAAGGAGCATACTCGGACCTTCGATATCTTTTGACTCTTGGGTGGTATCTGAAGAAAACTGTTGGTCAATGCCAATGCCAATGCCATTTCCTGATCCACCTGAGAGATAACAGTCATTTGCGACGTAGGATGGGACTGTAAGCTCTTGAAGTGGATGTCGTCCGCCTTTAATATCAATTACGTTGGCTTGCGTGATAGTCGGAGGGTTGAAACGATATTTGATAGTCCCAAGAGCAAGTGCAACAAGGCTATCAAGTTCACCACAGCGATCTGAAACGGTGATGAGAAGCTTTTCTTGCTCCAGTATACGCACAGTAAGTCCATGTATGATCTCGATCTCCCTGCCTAGTGAATCAGGAGTAATAAGTAAGTACTACATAATAATTGTTAAGCAACAACTTACCTGCAATCGTACTATACATATCACCAATGTACTCGTCCATCTCCCTCATACGCCTGTTCTTGTAATAGACTTTCTCATCGCTGACAAAAGTCTGCGCCCATTCATCTTCCTCCGTCCCCTCGCCTTTGTATTTTCCTTCGCCTGTATCGGGGTCGAGCTGTACGACCGTCAAAAACCCAAGCTGTGGAAAGTATATGCAATTTTCAACATATTGGCGGGCCCACTCAGGTATATCATCAGTCATTTTTCTCTGGACTTCCGCAAGAAAACTCTCTATGCCATCGTACGTTCTTTTCATTTCGTCTAGCTCAGGGTCTACGCCTTGCCTAACCGTGATACGATGTTGCTCGGCCGATCTCTCAAAGTCTATCGTCTCGGTAATGATTTGGCCAATGCCAAGAAGGTCATTAGGGCTACTTTCGTTGAGGAGCTAGGCTCTTGGGTCAGCTTTTGTAAGAGTTAATTTGGAATTTGCAGATATTCTCACCTTGCAAGCGATCACTGTCTTATCGCCTGCTAAATTTCGCAAAGCTTCAAGTATCTTGAGCGAATGGAAGGAGAATGAGCGAATACTACCCCAAATCCCACTTTTGACCGCTATTGCTTTACTGGAGCCTCCACTCACACCTTTCTGAAGGTGTATTACCACAGTTCTGATATCTTTGATACTCTTTAGACTTTTCTGGATTGCCTGTAATAGCGGTCGATTCTCGGGAACTAGAAAAGTACCTATTGTCCGGAGTCTTTCCTCGATTACCGACATATCTATACTTGGCCTCAAAAACATCTTCCGAAGCATTTGCTTACCTTGTGGTGTGCTAGCCAAATGATAGAATAAACCAAAGACGGATAAGCTCTCTTTCGATCCCGAAGTCGACTTATTCGGACCTTGCATATGCGAGTTCGGATGAGACTCGGACTGGATAATTTGAAGCGATGATAATGTATCTGCGTTTATGAACATCATATCCATCAATGAAAACATCTCAACGTTGCGGATCCTGAATGCAATCAATGAGGCCTCGTCATTAGGTAAGTAATCTACACTTCGTCGTCTTCCAAGGTAGTTAAGTACTGCACCGGCACAGCCAACCTAGAAATTGCTCGTTAGTAAAGCTGCGCGATGGTGTTTTAAATGTGTGACTAGGAGTTTTTATTCCAAAGCCCTAGTAGGTCAATTCTATCCACTTGTTTAAATTTCCATTGAATGCCATTGGGAGAAGAAATCAGGGTGTATAACTTACCGAGATTCTGCTCTCCAAGTCGATCCAGCCTGCGAGTCTCATCAATTTCCCTTGGCGACTCGCGCCACCTAAATCTGCCTGGATTTGGTTGCAATGGTTGCGATCCCCAGCGAAATCGTCACCAGGGGTGACAAACATCATGCCCTCGTCTCTCGCGCCTCCGATATCCAAGCTGGCCAATCTATTCTTCGCTGTCTCATAATAAAACTCTGCGGCCGGTCGAGAATCGAGTATGTATGAGCCAAATATTTCACCTGCAAAGTCAGCTCAACGCAAGTAAAACCTTTTAAAAAGACCTACTTGCATCTCCTCTGTCAATACCCTTGGCATCTTTCTGGAGATGCTCTTCTAGTGCCTCTTCGCACCGAGTGCTTATCAAAATTACTATAGCATATTAACATGAATGATACATAGGAATTCTCGTGAGACCCTACCGGTAGGCTCGACATGAATTTTTAGAGTGTCAATAATGTCAAGTCCAGCCATACTGGTGTCTGTCATTATACACAGTCTCTCTTCTCTTGCGATGTAATATGCACATCCAATGGTGCCACGCTCTTTCAATTCGACAGCCATGACAATTTCGTCCATCGAATCATCATCTTCCCGTTCTTGAATATCCGACTCATTCTCTCCCCCTTCAAGATTACTGTCCTCATCTTGCACTGATGGCGGTGCAGCGACATGTGACGATGTGGATTTTATCGATATCCTGCTTTTGAATGGAGCAGGAGGGGCTTGCATTGAAGACGAACGATCCTCGCCTTGGGAAGCAGAGCTCGTTCTTGATGAGCTTGACCAAATCCTTGACGACTGTCCTCTGGTGGAATGTTGACGATTAGAAGCCCCAGCAGAACCGATTCGCCGACGCTTAAAAGATGGCATACTGAATCTTCTCCTACAATTTCAGGGGCTATGGCAAATGAAGGGAAGGGATAGAAAGATATAATTGAGATGGTGAATATTTCTCAGAACAAGTAAAGATATGAATTAAAAGGTGAAAGTTGAGCATTTCAGATTTGATTTGCCAAGCGAAAACTGTTCCTCCCTCATTTGTACAGCTCTACTTAACGTACCTTAGATAGCACAAACAGCTAGCCAAAGAAGATTGAAACAGACAAAAGCGATAAAGATGTTAAGTACCAGAAATTTTGGAATGTTTTGCTTGAATGGCAAGACAACATGAACTTTTGGGCCACTTCGTGATATTTATTCCGAACTCAAAACACATACCCTTTAACTATGTGCAAAATGGCCCCCGACCAAGATCATGTATTTCACAACGTCCACAGCAACAACACCATACAGTATTCTGACCATATTCCTCGCATCTATGATTCCCGTGCCTGTGTTTGTTCCCCTCCTTCTCTAACCCACTCCGCAAATTCATATCTTTGCCTTCTAATATCTATGAAGCTTGGTCGACTCTCAAGAACTTTGAAAGGGTTTCCAACAAAATCTTTATCCACCTCACCATCGGCATTCCTGAAACCTTTCGCTCCCTCCCGCTCGATTTTACCTGCCCAGACGCGCCATTGTATAGGTCGTAATTCAGGTGTGCCTAATACCAAGCCAAGGCAAATAATGAATACCGATACTATGGTTTCAATAGATATGTCGATCGGTAGAGAAACGGTGGTGGCAGCGTGAGAGGAGATAGAGGATGGATGGGCAGTTCCTGTAGATTGCAGGGCTGAGTGTTCGTGTGCAGAATAACAACTGAAGGAGTAAAAATTGTCAGTCATTGCAACATCATTTCAATTTCGACCTACATACGCATGTGTGAGAAACAGCAAGCCAAGGCCCGTAATTGATTTGGATATCCAAGTCATCTTTGGAGAATGCAGTGTTTTTTATTAATGGTCGTTGGGTTGTCCAAGGTCCCACAGCTTGTCCCTCATTAATAAGGTGCGGCTCCTTAGGAATAGTAAGCGCGATAGAACTAGTAGTGGGCAATCGGGTTTATCTTTTACGAAAAAACTTATCGAAATATCACATAAAACAATGAATTTAGCACATTCATAAATTACAAGAATAATTTGCATATAAAATTTAAGTACTTGTTATGATTTTTGTAATTCAATTCTATCCCAGTCCATGATTATCATCATTTCGTAAAACTTATTTTTCTCATAATAATCTATTGACTGGTCATAGTCAAAACCTCCATAGACAGCGTGAAATCATTTCAGGAACAGGGACGGAGCACGAATCGAAAGTAAAACCCAATCGCAATGACGCTTTATAGCTTTTGCATGGCAGCCTATTTTTGTTAGCCATTATCAATATAGTCAGAAGAGAACAGCTTACAATATCGGAAGATTGGACGTAATCTTCGAACTCTGCAATCTCCTCTTGCAAATCATCAAGACCAACCTTGTCGTCCTCAATGACCAAGTTGATCTGTAACTTCTTGATACCGAAACCAACAGCCACAAGTTTGGAAGCACCCCAAACGAGGCCATCCTTCTCAACACTACGAACGGCAG
The DNA here is from genome assembly GCA_002162575.1 of Sclerotinia glacialis. Taxonomy (NCBI): domain Eukaryota; kingdom Fungi; phylum Ascomycota; class Leotiomycetes; order Helotiales; family Sclerotiniaceae; genus Sclerotinia; species Sclerotinia glacialis. The sequence continues at coordinate 1,193,191 of NGKH01000001.1, read as the reverse complement.
CCTCCAATGCCTTCATGTCGGTCTCATCGTCTGTAGATCAGTCAGTATTGCTTTCACCACCCAATTCGAATTCCAGACTTACCCCATGGTTTGACATCCATAGTGACAACAGACTTGGCAGCAGGCTTGGTCTTGCCCTCCTTCTTCTTCTTGTACTCGGCCAAACGCTCATCTCTGATTCTAGCAGCCTCTGCATCTTCTTCCTCGTCATCACTTCCGAAAAGATCGATTTCATCATCATCCTCTTCCGCGGCAGCTGGGGCCTTTGCTGGGTTCAAGGTAGCCTCAGTCTTCTCTGGGCCGTATGTAGTATATTCCTGAGAAGCATCACCCGGAAGGGTAGCAAATTCCTCGGTCCAGGTGTTGATGTGCTTGTACCATCTAGCAGCGTGAGGGAATTTTGCGGCATCTGGGGCGGATGGCTGAGCCTTGAAGACGGCGACATCAGCTTGACTTGGGGAGTATCTATGATTTCTGGTTAATTTTGTTCCTATCATGTGAAAAACAATTGATTGTGATGAGAATAGAGAAATCAGAGATGCACAAGGTGCTTGGTATATCGCCATAACGCGGTTCTTGAGGCCGCTCAGTAACACGGACCAATGTTGCTCATCATATTGGGAAATGTTCGAGGAGGGGTACTAATGCGCAAATAGACACATCGTAGATATTGTCCCGCAGACAGGAATAAAAATGGATAAAAATCCGGAACGAATAGAAACACATACCCGACGATGTATGAGCGAGTCTCCAACCAACTGTTGAGCACTAAGTCATGTCAATTTCTGCTGTTTCCAAAATTCTTTGATCGAGACTATGTCTATCATGGCGGGGGAAGAAGCTTACTGGTAAGACCAGCATCATTGATAAAGTCTGTGAATCCCATTTTGAAAGATATAAGAGGTTTTTTTCTTGATATTTGAGAGGGAAGAAGTTTTTTTTTTCTTGTAAGAAAGGAGGAAAACAAACAAAAATTGGTGATGTTGATTGTGATGAGGAGTGGTGGGGTGAGTCAAATTTTGGGAATGGAACTTCAGAGATGGTTGCTTTCCATTTTCCAGAGTGTGAAAATTTGATTGGCTTAGGTGTTGTCTATAATCGCTTAAAGTGAAATTAAATTGGAAGGAAGTGGCGGGGCGGGCCTGATCTATCTCAAGACGGCGACGCCCAATGATTGCCGCTAGATTATAACTAAGAACTGCTTACCTAAGCTAAGGTAAAGCTAGAAGCTTCAGAATGCTCGAGATTATTCTAGATACGGTTCCTTTCCTTATTCTAGATACAGTTCCTCCCCTTATTCTAGATACAGTTCCTTCCCTTATTCATGTATATATATTTCCTTAAACCCCTTCATTCAAAATATGTTTATTATAACTCCCTTTTTGTCCTTTTTCTATTCTCTCTTTTACACTTACGAAGCTCACATTCGCGATAAGATTAATGAGGAATATGAAAGTATTACGACAAATTGAGAGCTCCTCTCGTCTTTTAAGAGGAGCTTCTCTACAAGTTCGAGCCGGACGACCATTGACTAATTTAGCTTCAGGCAGCAGTCATACATTTGCTTACAGAAATCTTGCGCCCCTTACTGCGATTCGCACATACGCAAAAGGACATGGTAAAAAAGAAAAGTCCGCCCTTAAACAATATGGTGTCGATCTGACTGCGCGAGCAACGGAGGGAAAGTTAGATCCGGTCATTGGCAGAGATGGGGAAATCAATAGGACTATTCAAGTACTATCGCGGCGAACGAAGAATAACCCAGTATTGATCGGAAGCGCAGGAACAGGGAAGACGGCTATATTGGAGGGTCTAGCACAACGAATAGTCAGAGGCGATGTGCCAGAGAGTGTGAAGAACAAAAGAGTGATATCGTTGGATCTTGGACAACTTGTTGCTGGAGCCTGTTCACGTGGTGACTTTGAGGAAAGATTGAAGTCGGTTTTGAAAGAGGTAGGTATTCATTTTTATTGCGGTAGTATCTTGTCTGTACATGCCTTGATATGTTTGTTTCTCAAGCTAGCGATGTAGGCTTCATCTGCTTACAAGGCTACACCTTCCGAACTAAAATTATACCTGCTTCAGGAGCTATCATCTTTTGCTTGAAATTTCTAATTGTCTTAATTTGTTCTAACACTCCTTAGGTTCAAGAAGCTCATGGTGGTGTGATTCTATTCGTAGATGAACTACACACTTTGCGGGGATTGGGAGATAGGATAGGAGGTATGGATGCAAGCAATCTTTTGAAACCTGCACTATCTCGGGGTGAACTGCAATGCTGTGGAGCAACCACGCTCAATGAATATCGGCAAATTGAGAAGGATGTCGCCCTGGCAAGACGCTTTCAGCCTATCCAAGTCAACGAGCCCACGATTCAAGACACAATTAGTATCTTGAGAGGTATTAAGGAAAAGTATGAGGTGCACCATGGAGTTCGCATTACAGACGGAGCCCTTATTGCTGCCGTTACCTATAGCAATCGATACATCACAGATCGTTTCTTGCCCGACAAGGCAATAGACCTCATGGATGAAGCTGCAAGTGGCCTGAGGTTACAGCAAGAAAGCAAACCGGACGATATTATGCAGCTCGACCAAAAGATAATGACGCTTCATATCGAGCTTGAGAGTCTAAGAAAGGAAACAGATATCGCTAGTAGGGAACGGCGTGAAAAGCTCAAAAATGATCTCAAAGAATGTCAAGAAGGCGCAAAAGTATTAACAGAAAAGTGGGAGGCAGAAAGGTCCGAAATTGATGCCATCAAAGAGACAAAGGAGGATCTCGAGAAAGCTCGTGTTGAACTGGATCAAGCACAGCGTGAAAACAATTTTGGTCGTGCAGGAGAGCTGCGTTATTCTGTAATTCCATCATTGGAAGCAAAGTTGCCTAAGGATGGAGAGAAAAGCGTTTCTTCCGAAGGCTCTTTGATCCATGATGCTGTAACAGCTGACGATATTGCAGCTGTTATATCACGTGTCACCGGCATTCCTGTCACGAAGTTAACCTCTGGGCATGCTGAGAAGCTTCTTCATATGGAAGATACTTTGCGAAAATCTGTTCGTGGTCAAGATGAGGCCCTTAGATCGGTCGCAAACGCAGTTCGAATGCAACGAGCAGGCTTAAACGGCGAGAACAGACCCCTTGCATCGTTTTTCTTTCTCGGTCCAACAGGTGTGGGAAAGACTGAACTTTGCAAGAAGATGGCAAACTTTTTGTTCTCCACTGAATCAGCTGTTGTTCGGTTCGATATGAGCGAATTCCAAGAAAAGCACACAATTTCTCGGTTGATAGGTAGTCCCGCTGGATATGTTGGATATGATGATGCCGGGCAACTCACTGAAGCCGTCAGAAGAAAGCCCTATGCAGTTCTCCTGTTCGACGAATTTGAGAAAGCACATAGAGATATCTCTGCTCTGCTTTTGCAAGTATTAGACGAAGGTTTCTTAACGGACAGTAAAGGCCACAAAGTCGATTTCCGCAACACATTGATTGTTTTCACATCCAATCTTGGCGCAGACATCCTCGTTGGTCTCAACCCCTTGCATCCATACAAAGAGGAGCCAAATGGTGATATTGCACCTTCTGTCCGCAACGCCGTAATGGATGTTGTTCAGCACAATTGTAAGTTCACCTGGTCTCCAGTGCCACCACTCTCTTCCTCATGTCGCTAACAATAATTAACAGATGCGCCTGAGTTTCTCAACCGTATTGACGAATTCATAATATTCAAACGCCTCTCTAACGAAGCTCTCCGAGATATCGTCGATATCCGACTCGGAGAACTTCAGAAGAGACTAGACGATCGACGAATAATACTTGAAGTAGATCAAGAGGTTCGCCAATGGCTTGCCGACAGAGGATATGATCCGAAATTTGGAGCGCGCCCGCTGAACAGACTCATTTCCAAGGAGATCGGTAATGGATTGGCTGATAAAATCATCAGGGGAGAATTGAAGACTGGCGAAACGGCGGTGGTGAAGATCAATGCTGAAAGCAGTGGCTTAGATGTCCAGAGCGAGGGGCTCGTGGAAGTGTAAATTATTGGGTAGATGACGGTTGGCATACGCATAATGGGTTATAAAAAATCTCTGCTTTTTGTTTTAGGCGTTGGAGGATGTATGGGTATGATTCCCCCGGAAATATGATACCCCATTTTTTGTACACTAGAACATAATAATATCTGAAGGGCTGAAATAATGTTGCGGATGGAATCTATTTTCGATATTCACTTTGTTTTGGACATTCATTTTGTTTCGGATATTTGGGACATTCACTCTCACTCAAGATATCAAAATCCACTTCATCATTTCTAGCTATATTCCTATACCAGGCCCGGAACGCACATACTGATTATTGATTTGAAAGCACCACCCGCATGTCGCAGCTCTATCAAGCAAGCTTTTCGAGACTTTATGGTATCAGAAGCGTCGACTCAAGCATTGACGTTCGTTTCCATGCTGTACCATTCAGTCGCTCTATTTGGGACAAAGTGGATTTATCGACATAGGTAGGTAAATCTGTGTTCATTGGCTGCAGGTTGTGGTGTTTGTGTAGGTTACTTCTGCATGTTCTCGAGACTGTAGTGATGCTCGGTTAGTGTTTGAGATGCAGCACACTGGTACCTGTAGATTCCTTTGGACAGTTCGCTGGAGACATTTGGCAGACCATTTTGATTCACATCACACTTCTATAATCTCTAGCTTCGATACTACCAATTTCGAAGTCTCAAGACTTCCACCTCATCGCACACCTAAGAACTCGATACACAGGACACCGGAACATGGTGATCCATTATTATATGCAATGCCGACCAGCTGACTCAAGACATTTGTATTTAAAGAGATAAGAATGCATGCCGAATGTTCAATTTGCGCCCTCTAGCCTGTTGTTTTCATGAGAATGACTGTCGCATCTCCATTGGGCACCTCTTTTATGACCACCAACCCACACTTTTCATATAATCTCCGAGCTCCAGTATTATCGGACTCGACCACAATACTGCATACAAACGCCCTGCTCTGTAAGGCTACTTCACCTCCTGCATATCTTAAGGCTGTTTCAATAAGCGTCTTCCCAACTCCTTGTCCACGAACCTCTGGTAGAGTAAATACACCATTGATTCGATAATGGCCCGTTATTTGCCTGTTGGATGTCTCATCACCAATCGCTTGCCATGGATTTCCAAGGGCCGTCATCTCTTCCGGGCCATAAAGTAATGGACCGAGGATTGAAATAGTACCAACGATTTTGGAATCTTGAAGCGCAAAAAAAGTTGCTGCGCGTGGATTTGCAAGACGTTCGTACCATACTTCATATGGAAATGCGGCTTCTCTCAAGTAGTTGGAAGCAAAAGCTTCCGGTGCGACTTGCAGTGACAGAAGCCTAAAATCCTTGTACTGCCTGACATAAGAGCGCACAAGGTCTTCACTAGATATGTGTATGATCTTGAGAGTCATGTTGGTGTCTTAAGGTACGTATACGAAGCTTAAAGTTAGATCGCATAAGTAAGTCTGTTCACTTGTAGCTATTATTGATAGAACTAGATACTTGGCGCCGAGAAGAACGTTGCACCCAATTAGTGGTACACTGACACCACAAACTTCAAAGAAAGCATTTGCGCTTCCCCGAACCACTCTCTTGGTAACCTATAATCAAGTTTAGATTGAAAAATAATCTTTTGAAGAGAAACACCAACAAAAAAGGTGTGCTATGGGTGAACGTTACCCCTGCTGATGCTCTCGCGTGACTGGTTGAGAATCAAAATGCTGAGGCTGATAATAGATAAGCGCCAACAGGGGCGAGAACACCAAAATTTATTGCTAAACGACAACCAGTCATTCTACCAGAAAACATCAGAATACCACCATGAACCAGGTACCCCTCCTTGTTTCACAGCTCCAAAATCAGCCTTGTGCGCCGCCCACCGGCATCATTCAAAGCGCAGCACAGCACAGCGCAGCACAGCACAGCCTATACATATAAGCTCTTGAGATTGCCCATCATGATTTCAATCTACACCTTTGCGCATATCGTGCGTGTGAAGCCTATTCATCATGGAAAAGGACGGAATCTTTGCGGACTTCGATGACCAAGCTACATATGAGGCTAGCCTCGATCGAGCGGGAAACGAAAAGAGTCGCAACTTTGTTGTCGAGTTCGGTAAACTTGAGGCTCAGATAGCCTTTGATCTAAACGCAGATCAAGTGGAAAGGCTGCTAGATAAACCTTCCACGCCAGCCGAGCACGAACGCCCTCCAGTGCGGTGGATGTAAGTGGTGATGTCAAATTTTGAAGAGTGTTTACTAATATGCCATAGCAATATCTGGGGGCCAAATCGACAGACTGATATAATCGATGTTCTTGCACGTCGATATGGCTTCTCCCCGAGGCTTTTGGCCATCGTCAAAACTCTGCCACCAATCAATAACTCGAGTCACGAGGATCATCGAGTTAGCTACAAGGAGAGACTGTTCGAAAGAGATGATATCGAAACAGGCAGAGCGAGTATGAATGTGCCCCGAGTACATGCAACTCATCTTACGCCTCCAAGAACTACAAGTCATTACACCATTGCTCAGCAAATGATCAACTATCAATCCGTCGATGTCGGGGCACGCTTCATGTGTGTTGGCGCGAACTGGATGCATGAGATCGATCCACCACCAATGAAGGAGACCGATAATCCAATAATTCAGAACTCATTCAGAGATAAATCCCAGTGTAGGCTCTGGTCATGGCTTATACTGTGCGATGATAATACAGTCATAGCTGTACACGAAGATACCATACCAATTGCGAAGACGAAGGAGGATCTGAAATCACTGCGTGGAAACACTCTGAGTGTTTTGAGCCAATTGTCCAAGTCGGGACATGAGACAGCAGATCCAATATCCATGCAGACTGTCCGACAAGTTCTGGATTTGAACACGACTCATCCGAACAATGGTATCGAAGGAGCAAGCAACCTTTTTTACTATCTATTTGATGACTGGCGAGCTGTCTATAAAACGGTGGCTTTTTTTAGAGGAAGCTTGCAACAGTTGGAAAGCTCTATATTTGAAGACATGAGAAGAAATTCCAACAAAGGTCCTGATATGAATATTATTCCTCATCTTCATTTCCTCAGCAAGAGAATTCGTCAAATGCAGCATTTGTACAAAGGCTACCATAACCTTATAACCAGGATATTGGAACCCAAACCCTTTAGTACGTGGGAAACCGGCACACCCGACGGCTCTTTCACATCTCAAAATGGGAGAGGTGGAGTTAAATTAGCGGCATCCGCAAGCCAGAGATTTGAAAGACTGGGCGATCGTTTGCAATTATTAATTTTGAGCGAAACTGGTGAATTTCTGGCCGAGAAAGATGCGCTCAGTAACACCGTAAGATTCCTTTTCATCTGTCGCCCAATTGAATCTTAAAGAAGCTAACACATTTCAAGTATTTCAGCATCAATTCTCAAAAAGACTCACAAGCAACGGCACGTCTCAATCGCTCGGCTACCCTACTCGCCAAACTGTCGGTACTTTTCCTTCCCGTATCACTTATGACGTCTTATTTCTCTACTCAGCTTAGTGATATTGAGAACAAGTATTCACTGTATGATTACTGGGTCGGGTTTGCGGTGGTGGTATCGGCGTCATTTGTCTGCCTGTTCTTCTTCAGCAAATTGTTGATGTGGGTAACAGAGACATTGGATATATGGGCGAAGAACATAGGAAAGACATTTAGACATCTTTTTGTCAGTTGTTTGAGGAGCCTGGAGAGAAAGAAAGTTAAAGCTAAGGGAGAGGGGACAATCCATGGTAAAGAGGATGATGATATGGAAGATGAATAACGAGATATGGTCAATGATCTGGATTGGGTATATGGGTTCGGATTCAAGGCAAAGTTTTCGGCAGGGACAGGGAAATTGATATGGGCTGTATTATAATGGTTTGGGCTAAAACCGGCTGGGCGTGGGTTTTCCTTGGGACAATTTGCCTAAGCGATGGATTATATCCAATGTATTGAATGTATTAAATGTACCATAACTATCATTTATTTTGGCTGGTATATAGGGTTATATAGCAATGGATCAGAAATTCCTCGTACTGTCAAAGTTCCTGTAAACAGCAATCCTTCCTAAAGAACCCAACGAAAGCGTCGGCTTTGATGGGGACACATTGCTCGCGAGTGCAATGCCATCAACGCCCTGCTCCCTCAAGCTTCCTCAGCTACTAATTGCCATCTCTGCATCACCCACTGTGACGAATTCCATAGAGACAAGACGAAAAGTCTTGCTGCTCATCTATCTCAGAATCCTCCACTCTACCCTGCTAGACTTTTGGGGGGGTGGTAGTTGTTCGGTTGTAGGGTTGTAGGGTTGTAGATTTATCAAATGATATCGATATAATATCTGAAATCAATTTCCATGTCTGGATTAAGAGAGTCGATATCGACATCGATATCGAAATCGAAATCTATGTCCAAAATATATTCATTAAATGAGCTGGCTACATGTATACGTATTCAACGTATGAAAGAAATCCGAAGAAATCACGGATCACTGATTACGGATGACCTACTCATCATCGACTATAGTCTGTATATTCTATTTCCTAACATTGCAATCCCGATAATCTGATCGGTAAACGGGACGGAGAAAATGTTAATCCAGCTTCAGATGCTGCAGGCCATGGAAAGGAAAGAGGTATTGCTTTGGACGATACCTAGATGTGGATTGAAAGACTGCATGGATTAAATACCCACCCTATTGCATTGCGATGGAAATATCATGAAGGATAGATGAAAGTGGGGAGAATTGTATATATATTCAATGCGCCGGTGGGATAATGCCCACGCCGATAAAAAAAAAAGGCTATTCTGTGCCCATTCTAGGCTGGAGATCTTCCTTCGCACGTGCAGGTATCTCACCTCAGATATATATATATATATATATTTATCGAGAGACTTCTCATCTCCATATGGCTGACTGGCTGTCGCTAGATATACTCCCCTAACTTCTCTCCCCGGTGATACGGATACGGATACGACCAGTACGCACCCCCCAAACCTTGTGGGAGAACAATACAAATTAATTCATCATGGAATATTCGAACATCCACCTTCGATGTCGTTTGATTGACCACCGAAATAACATGGCATTTCCATTTCTCACTGCATTCTCACTCTCACAACGGATACCATCATCATACGCAAGAAAGAAGTTCCTTTATGGGTGAGCAATGCGCATCGCCGAACAAGCGTCCGCCTCGCATATCCCCATCGATCCAAGCCTCACTTCATTCCAACACCTATCCCGTCAACAAAACAGCTCGTACATGAATCTATCGCAGGTGCTAACTATAGCAGTCCGCTGCCGAGAGGTACCTGAGATGTACGTATGCACCTCGTACAAGTCCACCAATCATAACAACGCCATTGTACTGCGGATCGTTCAACCCAGCCTTGCGGATATTAGATCATTATCGCGTTTTACTTTATGCATCTATTACGACACAATGCTTCGCTCCGCATGTACCGAGGATGGAATTTGAAAATCGTATTTCATCGAATAAGAGGATAGATTTGCTCCATGCGTGAGAGGTAAGCGAATTCCTTGAATGCATTTGCATACCGAAACCTAGGAATTTCGGTATAGCTCTCTAGATATTCATCAGGCCTCACACCTGGTCTAGGATAAAAAGTCGTAGATTCCTCGGCCATCTACCCAATCGATGATTCTAGCAATAGCACCGCTGCTGCGAGCCACAAAACCAGGACATTCCAGCAGCGAACTTCCTCTTCAAACACCATACCTATCCCTACGCCTCATTTCCGCATCCACCATCATTTATTTCGTCTCGAATAAATAGCTTACTGTGTTCGTAGAGGGTTCTCTTCCTCAGGTGTAAAGTAATACCTCGCGAGCTTATCATCTATCATCCTTCACTTGAAGATTGATTATTTGGGGGCTGGCGCATCTCACTCAACGTGGCTGCTGCATATTAGCACGCCAACCAGTATACTATTGTCAGATCCTCTTAGACTTTTCCTTCCTTGTGCTGATCCAACACTCCGTGGACAGTGGCTGATACTGACTTGGGATGTGCATTAGGTTATTTGGGAGTCTCTCGGTGTTTGGTATTAAACTGAAGCATGACTGTATTCTTTCGATTTCGAACAGTAGATACTATTTTGATAGCAGATGTATTTTCTGCACAAATTTCTACACGAATTAGCTACGGCTACTATATCATGGATAGTAAATGAACCATAATCACCGCATGGTTAACAAAACTGTATACACTTTTCATAATGCTTCCCATATAGCTTCCTCACCTAACAGTCCTAAGTCCTCCCACTTTTGCTTTCGCTTTCGCTCTGGAAATACTTAGATACACACCTCCCACCCGTTAAAACTCCAATTAGTTAGATTAGTGCGACACGAAGAGATCAAACGGTGCATCCCTAGTACCTAGCACCTAGCACCTAGCACCTGGCACCTAGCACCTAGCACCTAGCGACCAAATCCAGCCCCCAACCACCCCACAAGAAATCCGTAACAAACGTCCTAACGGGTCCCCCCAAACCCAAACGAGCAGACCAATCAAAAACTTTTCCATAAAAAGGATGCTTCGAAAGCCCGCTTATTGTCTAGGATTCAGCAGCAATACAGACTGTTCCACAAATGAGGAAAATGAAGATTAACCTTAATCCCTATCCCTACATGCATGCTTAGCTCGCTTAGTGGCCGCGGGAAGAGGCTTGGAACTTTGGCAGGTACTATATGTATCAGGTAGGTAGGTATCTTCACTTCACGACTGAACCCATGGAAATGAATCCACCCACGGAAGAACAGGGGAGGGGATACTAGGATTGATAGAAAAAACCATCCTCCCCGTGCCGTATGGCGGTAAGGCATTCTTTAAACCAGCCATTATAACCCCGAAGGGCGAGATTTGTCCAAGGAACCTGTTTGCGTTGTGCTTGTCACCTGTGGAAGGAAGCGAATAATGTGATTCCTTACAATGTAACCTTGATATCTACCACGTGTAATTTCAAATCTTCGTATGGGTAGACGGGTGGCTAATGGCGGGGAAAATGAAAATGATGGTTTCTAGACCCGAGAATATGAGTGCTGTGTTGTAGTGCAGACATAGTGTATAGTGCATATATAGTGCATATATAGTACATACATACATAGTACATAGCGCAACCCCCTGGATATGTACGGATGAGTAAGCAGCGTTCACTACTATACCGCTATACTTTCCGATTAACCAATTGAAGAAAGTGATAAATATGCCAAGGATGGAAAGTACCTTTTCTCTCAAACGATATTAGAATGTAAAATGTACTCCGTATATGACCATGACCGTGCTATGAAATGAGCGATTTTTATGATTTCGGTTGCCGAGATGTTTAACATTGTTGTTTAATTCATTCATTCATTTAAACATTCATCTAATCATTCAATTTATTCTTTGGTGCACGCTAACTCGAAAGACCGAAGGGCGAAATCTGCAATCAAAGTTTGGTGATCGGAAACTCGGGGAGTATAGTTCCAGCAACGGCGTGCTAAGCCACCTGATCCACCACCGAGCGTCGAAACTCGGACGGGTTTTCTCATCGTGCATGGGTTCACGCATTCATTTTATGCCCATTTCTACTGTACGCGCGTGAAAATGGGAGAGATGCTCACACCTGAATAGCATCAAGTACAACTTCATCGGTTTCCGTATCCGTGGAAGACATATGCGCAGTACGTACCGGATTCATTCTTTTAAGTTTAATCTTCCGATCAATCTCTGACCCAAGTGTTCAATATCTGACCCAAGGGTGACATCTCTAGCGTACCAAGGAAGCGGTACGTACATAGGCCGGATCTGGAAAGGTACAATCGATGTCCCAAGGGAGATGGTATGCATGTCACCCCAGCTATCTTAAGCTTAAATATTAGATGGTATGGTGACAGCTTTACGTTATGTGCGACCCGTGAATTTGGAGGGTTGCATTGGTATATTCTGCTTCGGTACCTACTGTGGGAAGAACAGGGTGGTGGGACATCTCGTATATCGACGGATGATGGCGAGGGGGGAAACATTATCGATATCTGATCGTTGGGGGTTTGATCTAGTATATATTTACGTACAGGAGGGGTTAGTAAAAGGTTGTTAGTGATAGCTCGATAGCTCAATAGCTCAATAACTCAATAACTCAATAACTCAATAACTCAATAGCTCCAAGCTCCAAGCTCCAGCTCAGCTCAGCTCAGATCAACAGCCCAACAGTTGCAACAATTGCAACAATTGCAACATCCCAAACATGGCCTCTCCCCCCTAGCCCCAGAAAGGGTTACGATAGTAGCACCAACCTCTCTAACCACCCATTAAGTGTTACCCATGATCCGCTTGCGGCGCAGTAGTACACGTACAGTACGTACGTACCGACGCTTTGGGATGGGGATTGCCGGCTGTGGCCTATTGTAGTCAGCATCAATCAGTCCACGGTTCTCTTCCTCATCACGTATCCATATGTTCGAGTAAGCTTCGAAGTCACTTATAGAGGGAGACCCTGTCACGGGAACGGTAATGATAGAATATGGATATGGAATTTCAAACGCGATACTCGTCCGCTCCGTTCCGTTCGGACCAGAAATGGTCTCTACTCTACCCAAGTTTCCAATCCAAGGAATGCATCTATAAAATACCATCATAATACATGCGCAACCCATTTTCAAATGCGGAACGCCGTTCGCTATGCCGTGAGATATTGTGCCGTCAGCCCATTCCGTAAGGATCCTTCCTTACTTTGCCGTTAGCCCCGAGTGCGTGAAAGATCCGAACCCCACCCATCCAACCAACGCCAAAATCCAACCAAAATCAAAGGAGAAGAAAAGAAAAGAAAAAAACCCCCATCTACCATTCGGGTAAAGGAAGAGTACCTCTCTGTATCCTCCACGCATTGCTTCTCTCAACAAAACCCCGACCGAGTAACCAGCCCCACCTCTCTAATAAGGGTTGTGATATTTCCCACGCTATTTCATTGTAAGGATCTTCTCCCCAGATGATGATTTGTCCTACATCATCCGCCTCCCCGATACAACTCCCAAAGTCCCGAATGAAGGTTTGCGCCACATCTCCCGCCAAAGTCATGAGACGATCGCGTAATAAAGGAGAAGCGATCATATCAATAGCATAGTAGTGAGCAGTTGCGAGTTGTGACTTGTTGGGCTTGAGGGTTGGAGGGAGGATATCGGTCATGGAGTGAAGAAGGGCAAGATGACGATCTGGAGAGGAGCCATTCAAGATCAAGGGATCGGAAAGGAGCGGACGAAAGAGTTCTCGAATTTGAGCGCGACCATTCTTACGGTCGTAGGGCATCATGGCCATCGAGATACTTCAGACCCGTTAATACCACGAATAAGCTGCGTCGTCCATGGGGCCTACCAACTTTTGTCCTGAAGAAGATATCCTCGATTGTTGGTCCGTGACGCTGCCACGTCCGCCGGCTTGGGAGATATTTAGAGATGGGTGTTGAAAATTGGAAGACCCCATGGTAGATCGGGGTGAGTACCCTGACATATCAGGTGAGCTTTGTGAGTTATGTGGACGGAGGCCGGATGGATGTACCATAGTATATGGCTGAGAAGATAGAGCAGCTGAATCGGTATATGCATACGTAGATGGTGAAATCATCGCAGACGTCATTGGCATTGAGCCCATAGACATCATTTCTGAACTCAGAGAAGCTGGGGGGCTACCAGCATTTGAAATCGAGGCGCCAGAAATAGATGGAGATAAAGAGTACTGTCGATGATCGGAAGATATCGGGCCTAGCGGTTGGAGTAGGAGACCTTGTGATGTTGAGCCGTAAATTTGTGCCCGGAGAGCTTCATTCTCTCTTCTGAGTTCATCATTTTGATATCTTAAACGTTCAATCTCTTCAGATTGCTCAGAGCTTTGTTCTTTTTGGGCTTGCTCGAGGTTCTTGAGGTGTTCCTTTCTTCTTCGGCCTGGTAAACTCATCATTAGCTCTGATACTCGGAATGTAGATCTCAAAATGCATACGGAATTCTCTTTGTGCAAGACGATTGTACTGTAACTTTTTATCAGCCGGTGTATTGCAGTTGCCTAGAGGAGAGTAACATACCTCGCGCTTGCGTTCTTCTTTATCCGCCGATGAATCCATTGATGGTGTGTAGAAGTAATGACCGGAGTTGTAAATTGTGGATGTGAATGTGGTAGTCATGGTTATGTTGGGTGAAGCCTAGATGATATATAGGCAAAACGATTTGATGGGAAAGGATACAGAGTTATACCAGTTGTTCCTTCAGGTCCGCAGTTCAGTGAGATCATTATATCCTTGATGACTAGCATTTTCATCCTACCAAATATGACTTCTAGGCGGGCGCATGGATGATGGCCAATTCAGGAATGGGGCATGGTATCGTGCTAATCCTCAGCCTTGAATCGCTAGGACTATCCCTGATGTTTCCAGAGGTGGGGTGTCCCTACCGCTTCAACCACAAACTCCACCCGTCAATAGTGATTAGGGGGGTGTGTAATAATACTATGTATGGATGCCATGCGCTTGAGATTTGACTTGGCCAGGATTAAAAAGAATAAGCGAGAAAGTCAGAAAGTCAGAAAGTCAGAAAGTCGGAAAGTCAGAAAGTCGGAAAGTCAGAATCTCCAAAGTTTCTCCATGGTTCGTGGGAGGATCCAAAACGGAAGCTACTAAGCCATTTGGCTCCATTCAGTTCGGATCATCTAGTATAGTATCACTCTGTGCTCTCATTCAAAGCAAATCTGGCAAGGAAGCAAGAGCCGCGTAATGATACAACACTCTTCCTACTTGCTTTAGCTTTCTAATGTCAATTTTAGGTTTGATCACACAGATTATCCCGATAGACTATCAATCACTATTTACTTTGGGGTAGCGCCAACACAGCTTCGAAAGTATACTTGTGATTGACCAAAGGCCTAATTGATGGTTGAAATTGTTTGCACGGGGTAGTAGATGATCATCGGGGATGAAACGCACAACTCACTGTGACACCTTGGGATTATAGTGTAGCACTGCCCATCCCATCGCTGATGATAGCTACCTGTGCTGCAAATCCGGAGGCTCAGGCAGTGCTATTTTCATACACTGATGTTGATCCTAAGCTTAGCATTGAGGAAAGACATCTAGACGGTGATGTGTTAAGCTCCGTAAGGGTAGAAATACGGTGATCCTTCGAGATGATTTGTTGAAACGGCTTCAGCTGTGCGAGAGCTTTGAAAGTATTCAAACGATGCAGCCAATAATAACATTATTTAACACACTAATAAACTTACACCAACATTTTGAAGGGAAGCTAATTTAAACTCAATGTCAAAAATCCGAAAACAAATCTTGCTATGGCACCCCGCTGAGTTTTGTCGCTGGAGAAAGTAATAAGAGGGACTAGGATGATGAGTATTGGTTCCTTGGGTCAACATTTTAGATATTTTAGACATTTTAGACATTTTAGACATTGAAAATTTGGTGGAACAAAAATGATGAATTGTACATCCGAGCCTATATTCTTACGAGAGTCTTATATCCGTCGTTAGTACCTTTCTGGAGCCGTACCATAGCCGTCGGTATTTTCAATTGAAGGTAGTAAGTAATACTTATAATTATAATTTATACCGGCAAAAACAATCAAGTTGATATTGACGTCGAATTAACGTTGTCGCCACATAAAGTCATAAACCCAGCAAATTAGGATTTTTCTATGTTGCATTGGGTATTTTTAGATATTTCGTCAAATTGTTCCTGGGTCCTGGAATTTGGACCTGAATTTACCTCACTACTACCCTACTACCCTACTACCCTACTACCTACCCTACTACCCTACCTATACCCTACCTGTATCCTACCTAGCAGATGCCATCTTAGGAGGCACTGCAGAAATCCTATTCGCGGATCCAGCAATCCAATCTTCGATCTCGATCTCAATCTCAGTCTGTAATCTTCAAGCAGGCAAGGAGATGTACTCGGTACAGAGTAGATGTGTTAGCATTGAGCCGAGTCAGTGAAAACAATACAACACCAAGGCAGGATGTCCCACAAAACCACCGAGCGACGAGAATCTAAGACTGGTTTAGGGGAGCAATGGACTTGTCAGCCTTGCCTTGACGCCAGTGGGATATAGTGAAGGACACTTGGGATAAGTGTGATGAGGGAAGATGTGGGGTAATGAAGTTCTATAATTGAGAATTGAGGGTATCAAATAGCTAGTGAGTGAGATTGGATGGCGTAGTACAAGATAGAATAGGCAATGGATCGGTGGTCAGATCGCCAACGACCCGTCCATGATTAAGATTTCGAGAAGATGGTTCCGAAGTGCTGGAATAAGCATGCGCCTGCTGCAGCTTACACATCATCATCATCATCACATCAGATTCAACGACAAGTAACTAACTCGTACAGTATACGCTATACGCAAGATTGGTATAATCTCCAAGGTCACACCAACATGATACTTGTACGCGTAAATGTTTTGAAACACATTCTGAGGTCAGAACCCAAAATAGGATCTTTAATCTCTGCTATTTTTCGGCCTGAGAACTTCAACGTTTTTGTTCCTCGTATGTTAGAGGTTTTTGGTATTGTATTGTGCTGTGCTTGCCGTATTATTAATAAAGGTGTCTATCTAGTACTTGATGCTGGCTGGACTTGCTGGTGCTTGCGGTATTAATAAAAGTGTCTACTCGCTTGATACATGGTATTGATTTGCTTAGTGTCACTAGGCAACCCTTTTGCAGCCCTCCCTAGGAGATACACGGCCCATCATCTGGTTGTAGATCCAAATCTAGTGACGATGCTAATCGCAAAACAGTAAGTATGGTGCGAAACTACTATCCACTACTTATCCAATACTATTCACTACTATTCACTATACTATCTATGATTGTGTGTTCAATCTGTCCACCACTTGCCCTTCATTCCAGCTCCGTGGATCTTAACTTTACAACCATAGTCAAGGGTGTGCATGTGACGAAGGCTTATTAGGACCACACGAAGTTATCTACTGTTGGTTGGATGACCAACGATAACTTGCCATGGTATTCGCATACCATCACCAAACAGAAACAGCGACTACAAACTCTAGCAATTCTGTGCGCTCAAGACTCGCTACAGATATCCAGACTGGGTAATTTTAGCTACGTACACCAGTACTTAACTTATCGACACAAGCTCCATATCTATCAGGTTCCAAACTCAATGAATCCTCGTGATGCATCTCGATTCGCCATGCAAAAGATAGCCAGGCGTAGAACGATTAGCCATTACCATTCCTAATCCAGCAATCTGGCTCTATCTCTCCATGTCCATGTCCATGTCCATGTCCAGCTACAACCACAACTAGAGCCCATAGGCCCGACAGACAAACAATACAAGCAATGCGAGGAAATACATGTATGATATAATATGTGTGATATAGTATATATGATATAATATGTGTGATATAATATATATGATATAACATGTATGATATAATATATATGATATAACATGTATGAT
>NGKH01000001.1:1163979-1175550 GCA_002162575.1 Sclerotinia glacialis | reverse complement strand
ATATGATATAACATGTATGATATAATATATATGATATAACATGTATGATATAATATATATAATAGAATATATATGATCCAATAAGTAAACCCGAGAAGATGATAACCATCAATTCTTCTCTACAACTCCAACAGGAGTGCTATAATCTTACTTACCCGATTACATTACCTACTTATCTACTATCTATACATATAAAAGCCCATATACGTCCATAAATTATAACCATAGAGAAAGCGAAAAGGAAAAAGAAACATATACTTTCATTCCATGATACTCCCATGCTCTCCCCTATACTCCTATCCCTTTCTATCCCGTCCTATCCCCTTTCATCTTATCACATCCCGCTACTCCATATAAGCAATTAGTTCTTTTGGCTATCATTGATATCCCGGGGTCATGGATATAATACTACATCTGAACATTTAGACATCTGGATCTTTATTGAAGCTACAGATCTACTATACTATCATCAAACCATATCCATATATCTATCTATCAAATCTATCCATATATTTCCAAGCCATGGATAGACCCTTGTTTTCTTTTCACCTTGAAGAAAAAGACATCTGCTGCTTTCACATCCCTCCCTATGTAGTCCTTTCGAAATTTCTTTCTTAAAAAGGTGCAATGATAAAACGCTATTTACTTGCAACAGACATATAATGTAAACCGTCACCTTTGATTTATTATTAAAATCGAGCTATGTACTTTTAAAACTCCATTAGGTGTCTAATTTTTGTCGTTGAAGACGCCAGTCTTCCCCTACTGGGCTACGATTTAGGCGTTGAAGCCGTGTGAATATACAAGTCGCTCTAAACAAATTCCAAAACTTTTCTTTATATCAGAAAGAATTTGATATTTATGCGTCCTGCGCCCATCTTCTCTCTCTCAAGGGCATTTCCTTGCCGGAAGCCGCTCGACTTCCATCATTCTCCTCCCTCCAAGCCCAATATTCTCCCAGTCTCATCTCTGCGTATGCAGCATAATCAAAATCGATTTGAGATATCGTGGCCTGGATCAAGGCCCAAATTCCCCAGTAGAACCCGGGAACCGCCCGAAATATATCCACCTCGGTAAACATTTTCTGAACCTCTGCTTCTTCATCACAAGTTTGCTTCAAATGAGCAAAGTAACTTTGGATATATTCGCGAACAAAATCGACCCTCTCTGCGCGTGAGGGCAAATATTGATATTCGCAATCAAATCCTCCCCACTCCGCAAAATGATTGGCAATATCAAATGCTGCTGGAGAAGGAGTTGCGTATTCGTAATCAATGAAACTGACTGTCTCTATGGCAGGCGGGGTAGTAATGCCAGTAGGTTGAGGTTGCACAATAACATTGCCACTTAGAAGGTCGCAGTGGGCAAATACGAGCTGGAGAATGTTAGCACAATTCTTGGCGGCAGAGAGGCTACAGCAGGAGATGCATCGTCATGGTAGCACTACATTGCGTGCAAAAACAATAGTCGCATCGGGTTTCACGAAGGTCACTCACACTATTTTCACCAAGACCCGGTCGGTTGCTGAGCTCAGCAACCAGACGAGTTAGTTCCTTTTGCAAAGTTGCCTGTCGGGTCTTTTCTACCTCTGATCCCACTGGAAGTGCATATATCCATTTTTGCATCACCGTCCAGACATTAGGGGCTGGCTTGCCAGGAGCGATGTTGTCAATAGCAGTTTGCAGAGCAGGATCAATTTTGCTTGATGTAGCTGGAAAAGCAAATTGTTCACTACCATTTATTTCTGTGGGTTGGGCCTCACGATCCGCTGAAAGACACGGAACAACCGCATGCCACTCTGCCAATCGTCTAGCTACTCCACGCCAAATCCTTTTCTCTCTGAGGTCTGCAGGACTGGTGACCGCCCCTCTAATGAATCGATATAGCATTCCATTCTTAAATCGGGCAAGCAACGCTGGTGCTAAATTGTACTGCGTAAGTAATTCGTGATTTTGAGTCTCGCGCTCTCGGTCGATAATCAAATCGGTTCCTTGACCATAAGCCCGCAGCAGAACTGCCTCACTATCAATCTCTTCCGCGGAAAGCCCCGGTTTCTTGTTGATGACCTTCAACAAGGTGTTTGTTATGCCATCCGTAAATCGTATAAATTCTATCTTCCCATCGGTTTGTCCCCAATCGGGGCGCAGAGTCAGGATTAGACGTAGGGCTGATGTTTGCGATTCGGCGGAGTTGTAAGAGAGGGGGATGAAACGAATCTTGCCAGTGGAAGCATTTGGAGTTGATGTGGTGGCCATTGTGTTTTGTTTTACGAAAGGAAGCCGGCCGCAAGTGAAAGGATGCAGAATCAACGTAGAATTTCTGTTTCAAAGCAATTAACAATCTGCAAATGACAGGATAAGATGACTGACCTACTGAATCAAGGATTGTTTAGATGATAAGACTCTGAAGCTTGGAAGACTTAATGATACCCCTACACGATTGACCCAGCGATAACGTCAGAAAAATGATTGTTGAGTTTCTGCAGATGGCGGGGAGTTGATGCCCCAGCTTTACCCACACTTTCGATTATATTAATATCTCCAAATCTCGTAGCTGGACGAAGAGGAATAGGGGGATTTCTAAAGAATATTGTTCGTCCTGCTTAAAGTTGTTTGTTCTGTAGTTTTGAGTGATGCAATGTAATGCAATTGAGGGATAAAACTCCTCTGACCAAGCTCTTAATGAAATGGATAATGTTCTAAGTGAAAGGAACAAAATAAAATGGTTGTGAATAAGGGAGAAGATAAATGCAAGATAAGATGAGGAGGGGATTGTGAATTTCCTGTTATTTTCCAAAAAGGGTCTCGTGCTTCTTAGGAAGACCCTTACAATTATTCCGCTTAGGCCCAGGAACATTCCGCATAATCTCAACAACCGGGAACTAGAATCATTTAGGTAATCATTAAATATTCACATGTGATTGCGTTTATCAGTTTTCGTAGCAAATGAAATACGATATAAAAACAAAACAAACAAGTACCAACAACTGAACGATTCCATACCAGTGATACCACCTTCAATCTAATCTAATCTAGTGTAGCATAGTCAGTCTTGAGAACCAACAGAATAGCTACGCACATGCACATTATTACTCTTCCACTGATTGCACCCTGCACATTGTATAGTATCAATTTATTCATTCCATTTCCTCCTGACTTCTCGACTCTTCTCTTAAAAAAAGGAATGTATGTATACACATAAGGAAAATGCTTGCTTTGCTTGTTCTCATGCCCAAAAGGAATACCCAATGCTGAAATCAACCAAGAACCAACCGCCCGTCCAAATCCAAGCCTTACCCTACCCTACAGTGCAAAACGATAGAC
This sequence comes from Sclerotinia glacialis, assembly GCA_002162575.1. Taxonomy (NCBI): domain Eukaryota; kingdom Fungi; phylum Ascomycota; class Leotiomycetes; order Helotiales; family Sclerotiniaceae; genus Sclerotinia; species Sclerotinia glacialis. The sequence goes on along the minus strand of NGKH01000001.1, from coordinate 1,172,227 downwards.
AAGAAATACAGAGGAAAACATAGACGCATAAGTCATACACAAGCCTTCATTGCTTCAATTCCTTCTCCATGCATCCCGTACAAAGCACAATAATTTCACCCCCGTCCCCCTTATTTCCTCTCTGACAAGGGAAGATCTGTCCATCATCGAATCCACCCGCGCAATGCCCACATCTAAAGCATTCATCATGCCATTCACCACCTAACGCTTGTACGTACTGGCCTAAAACGGCTTTCTTGCAATTTTTACATTTCGGGGCTTTGCGTTCTGTGCGTTTGGTCTGGCATGAAAGGCACCAGGCATATCCATCTTTTTCGATATGCGTCATTCCTTGTTCGAAAGGATCTCCACACTCGGCGCAAAAGAAATGACCATAGTGCCAGTGCTCTCCAAGTGCAACGGCATGTTCACCGATGATGGGGGTTTTGCAATGTTTACAGCGAGGGGCATAAAGTTCGTGCCAGTCGAGATGGCAATAGAATCGCAGTCTAGCATCTCCGTCTTCGGCTTCTGTTTCACCTTCAGTATCGGGGATGGTTTCTCCTTGGGCACGACGCTTGATACGGTCGAGACGCGTTGCGCGGGACACGGTGGGCTCTGGGCTGATTTCGAGGTCTTGAAGAGCGGTACCACATGTGAAACATATGAAGCATTCCGGATGGAACCGCTCGGGTACACCGCGGAGGGCCACTACTTTTCCTTCAATTGACAATTGACACTGGTGACAAGTTGCAGTGGCTCGACTACCTACCGCAGGAGACCAGTGGCCTCGAGGAACAGGCGTAGGGGCTTGTCGTGGGTTAGAGCGTTTTGAGGCAGTCTTCGGATCTGGAAGGGGCCTTGCTTTTGATTGTGACGATCCCGGTTCTGAAATTGTGGGAATCTGAGGCCTGGATTGAGATACTGGCTCGTTGATGGTTGGAGCATTTATCGTTGGTACAGCTGATGCTGATTTGGTTGGGCTTGACCCTGGTTCAATGATCGTTGGAACACTAGGAGCCGAAACAGAAATTTTAGGGGAATCAGGAAAGTTTATGGTAGGGACTGACGGTGTTGATTCTGAGACATTTATACTGGGCACTGAAACGTTCACTTGGGACGGTGCACTAAAATCCTTGTTTGATGCGATAGGCGTCGGACCTGGTCGAACAGGTAGGCTTTGCTTTTGGCTATTTGGGCGGCGATCGAACGGCGATCTTCTTCGCACTTCTGGCTTGTCATCAGCCTCTTGCGGCTTCCAATTTTTATCAAAGCTTACAATAGGTCGCCCAGGTTTATCACTGACTGCAGTGGGTGTGGGGAGTTTTGGACTGCGGTCACTAAGACGCATACTTGTCGCTTGACGTATATCATCACCTCTGATCTCAACACCATTCTTTTTGGGGATTTCTTCCTTCTCGACTTCGGGCTCGTTCGCTGGGGGCGGATTTGCAGTATATAGAGGATTTCTTGATTGCGTTGGCGGGTTTTTATAGATCTCAGTTGTGGAAAGCTTCTTGGTGATTTGAGGAGGAGTACTATTCGATCGTTGAACATCGCCCGAAAATTGAACACGATTGAGAGGATTTCGGGGTTTGATTTGTAGAGCAGAGGCAGGGCGACCATCTAAAGCTCGACCACGATCCGAATCGCTCGTGGTTTCTCGTTCTGGCTCCTCCTCCCAGATCTGTTCACCGGTAAAGCTGCCTTTGACCTCTCCGCTAATATTTCTCTTACCACCACCGCTCATTTTCCTTCCGTTTTGTAGTCGGCCAACGCCACCGTAAGTCTTGGTAGCCGCATGTTGAGCCATTGCATCTCGACCAGTATCCAGCGATCCACGTAACGTTGGTTCTGAAGTAACACCAGCTTTGATTGGGGAGGGAGGCGTTGAAATTCCGGAGTTCCTTTGCCCTTCGTCATCGCTACCGGTTGAGTTTGTCCTTGGAACTGCATCCCTACCAAGTCCTGTAGCCATAACAAGGCCTCCATTCCGTCCAGCGCTTTGAGTCCTCGCGTGTGCATAACTGTTCTTCCTCAAGTGGTCTTTATATCGATACGGCGCATCGGGGTTCTTGAACTTCTCCCCAAACTGGTGCACATAGACCAACTCGGATGCTTCCTCTTGCGCGGCATTGTGAATTCGCAGTTCGTCGTCGGGCTCTCCTTTCATATCCATGTCCTCCATAGCCTCTCGCAGAGATGCCGCCTCCTCCTTTTCCATCCATCTCAGACCACGTTCTATATATGTAGCACTAGGTACAACTTCAGAGGGTTTGAGAGGAGGCTCTTGAGATGGTGGCTGAACGAGTGACCGACCTGCTCTAGAGCTGACTGAGGAATATGATCCGAGGGAATTTCGAGCTGGTCTGCGCGAAAAGGAACTTTCGGGTCGCGGTGAAGGATCGACGGAAGCTGGGATCTCTGGTGGGGCATTGGCCTGCGGGGTGCTAGCTGATAATATCGACGATACTGAATTCGATTGCCTGCGTTTACTTGGAGGGGCAGGTCTTGCACCACTCGGGCGTGCAACACGATTATTTCTTAAATCTGCCAAGTAGTCCGCTGCTGGTTGTTAGTAAAGAGGCAAGAGCATTTTCGAACCTGTCGAATTTTTCCTGTCGCTGTAAACGAGAAAACAAATCGAGCTCACCAAATTGATCATTTGACATATATGATGGTCCAGGAGGGGAGACTTTACGGTCGGTTTGCTCTTTGGATTTTTCTCTCAACAACATGGTGAATATTAGAAGGTAAAAATTTGGTTCTATCTCAAACCAACAATTTTAGCAAGGCGAAGAAGCTTTAAGTATAGTAAGTAGGCAGCGTAGGTGGATTCGTTGGCGGTGTGTGTTGCGTCAGAGGTTGTATCCAATGTGAAAGTTCCAAGTATCTGCGATAGCAGTATTCGAGGTATGATTCGTGGGTCAATATTGGTTGGGATATTGAAGATGGTGAAGGAGGGAGAGAAAATGAAGAAATTATAGAGGGGAAAGAGAGTAAAGAGAGTAAAGGGAAAACAATGTTTACCAACAAAAGATATTGATTGTAGAGAATTGCCAAGTACAGTAATAATGATAATAGTAATAATAATAATAATAATAACATATAATTGTTATAGGTCTGAGATATTATGAATTTAATAGTAACAGGAAGTGAGTCAAATATGAATTGATTGTATTGTATGTATCACTTTGTACCTTTCTTTAACCTTTTTAAGTTATCTCTCGTTGTGTTCTATATAATCTATTTTGCTTTATCCATTTATCGCGCCGAAGTCAACAATTGGCTGAAGCTAAAACAGTCGTCGCAGCAACAGGAAAATGTATTTAATCAATCAATTCATTCAATCATTCATTCCTTCATTGATTCAATTCAATTCGCTGATTTGTATATCAGAGAAATCCTAATAAAATCATATCAAAGTTTGATTTCTCATAAATCACCAAGATTCTCCAAACTTCTGAAGGTTCCATTGATTTCTTCCTTTTATCTGCATTTTTGGGATCCAATTAAATGGGATTTGGTGATGGTAGCTGCATAATAAGTTGAAAACGCATCCAGAACAGCGAACAAAACCAGATTAGTAATAAATTTATGGGAATGAATAAGATGATTTTACCAAAAGAAGTGTTACCGAAGTAGTGGGGAAACTTTAAGGCAGCATGATTACACCGCCCTTTCCTGCCGGCAAATCATACTTTATATCATGTAGGTAGGAGGTATCTATCTCCATTGGAGGTCTAAAAAGAGGGATATTCTAGGATAGATTGTATTGAATTTCCTGAGATTATGATGTTGTAATGAATATCTGATGATGAATTAATAAAGATGGTAATTAAAGTGTATTCAAGTGTATTGAGTTCGCCTTCTATTTTCCTTGTGATAAAGGCGGTGTAACAATATTTATGTAAGGTGGGTATATATTATATATCCCGGGCCAGCCAGCATTGGTGCAACAATGCATGCAATAAGGTCATTTTATCCCTTTCTTCTCTCCTTCTCCTTCTTCATCTCCTTCTTCATCTCTTCCATCGCAACCCACCAACGTCTCCACACCATATTCACCTTCTTCAGTGTATCAACGTCAGCCAATTCTTGATTCATAACTGGATAAAAGACAATATATATATATATTATGTATGTATATATATACCGGTATACATATCCATTGGTATCCACATATCTCCATCTCACCAAGCAAAATGATTGGTGATGAAGGATAACGATCGGATCTTCGGCTCCAAATTGACCATGAACTATTCTTGATGAAGCTTTCTTATTCCCAAGTTTGTAGCGATTCCATTCTACTCTGTAAAGACAACCATAACCATACTAAATATTAGCTTTGCGGGGAAGGGAGCTCAGGTAAAGAAAAAAGCATTTCATGACTAAAATTTTCACGCCTTTCACCATCACATCAATCAATACATGCGCCGGTTACGGTGAGTAGAAGATTGCTGTTGACCTTACTTATCTCGATGCATTTCCTTTTATCATTTTCCCCATTGTCTTTCTCTCTTCAAGTATATATTGTCTATCCTTTTTCATCTCATTTCTTTTCCTTCTGTATCGAACCACCTAGGATTCTCCCCTCTAGTTGAGATGAGTGCCCTAAAAGATGAGCGGTCAAGAATACGGAATGACAACAACGAGATCAATGATGCGAATATGGTGGGGAATGTGGGCGAATATATAAGGGCCCCATTAGATAAGACCCATTCAGTGGAAGACCAAGGACATTACGCCGATGTCCCCGAAAGAATAGAGGACTCGAAGCCGATTGATGAACCGCCGGATGGCGGATATGGCTGGGTTTGTGTCGCATGCGTATTCTTAATCAATGGCCATACTTGGGGAGTGAACAGCGTCAGTGAGAAAGCTTGGTATACTTTCCTAATGCTAATGAGTCTGTCAGTCATATGGAGTCTTTCTCGCTCACTACCTCGCGAACAATACTTTTCCTGGCGCAACTTCACTTGAATATGCATTCGTTGGTGGTTTATCGATTTCTTTAGCTCTGTTGACGGCGCCAGTAGCTACGATCTGTACGCGCAAATTTGGAACCCAAATCACTCTAGCCATGGGTATCTTATTCGAAACAGCGGGACTTCTGGGAGCTTCTTTTGCATATGAGATATGGCATTTGTTTCTATCACAAGGTGTCACTTTTGGGTTCGGTATGGGTTTTCTATTCGTAGGTAGTGTTGGAGTCGTCCCACAGTGGTTCTCGAAGCGCCGATCTTTAGCCAATGGTATCTCAGCAGCTGGAAGTGGGCTTGGAGGGTTAATATATTCCCTGGGGACAAACGCAATGATTCAATCCATTGGATTAGGCTGGGCTTTTCGAATATTGGCTATTTTGGCTTTTGGAGTGAATACCATTTGCACAATTATGGTTAGGGATCGAAACAAAGCTGTTGGATCTGTTCAAAAAGCTTTTGACACGCAATTGTTCAAAAGGCCGGAATTTCTCCTCCTACTTGGATGGGGATTCTTCAGTATGCTTGCGTACATTGTTCTTCTCTTCTCCTTGCCAAATTACGCGAGGAGTATAGGTCTTTCAGCCAAGCAAGGCTCAGTTATTGGTGCTCTCCTAAATCTCGGACAAGGTCTTGGCCGGCCCTTCGTAGGGGGCTTCTCGGATGTAACCGGGCGTATCAATATGGCTGGCGCGTGTACTTTCCTTGCCGGATTTTTCTGTCTCGTTATTTGGATCTTTGCTAAATCCTATGGCGTTCTCATCTTCTTCGCTCTTATCGTCGGAACTGTATCAGGCACATTTTGGGCTACTATCGCTCCAGTAGGCGCAGAAGTAGTTGGTTTGAAAGTTCTTCCTTCGGCTCTGTCTATAACTTGGCTAGTTCTGGTGATACCTTGCACATTTTCAGAGCCAATTGAATTAAAGTTGAGAGCTTCATCTGGGGATATATATCTACACGCACAGGTCTACGCAGGATGTATGTATATCGGAGCTGCGATGTGTATGTAGGGTGTCAGGGCTTGGAAAATTAAGGAATTGGATAATTTGAGGGAAGGTGATAGGGAGAAGGAAATAAGGGATGATGATGAAGTGAGAAGGGAGAGGGAAAGAGAGTGTTCTGAGGAGAAAGAGGATGAGGAAGGTGCCAATGTGCCGGCGAGGAGACAGATGACGAGAACGGAGAGTGTGAAGAAGGCTACAAAGGGGTCATGGGTTTTACGGAGAGTGTAGATAGAGGATACGATATTATGCTATGTGCAACAATATAGTAGAGAAGAAAAATATGTTATTTTTAACATCATCCGGGGTCTTTGGTTCTCTATGATTGTATACAATACTCTTATAGATCTCTGGAAATCAAGCGATACTCGACAATAATGGGACAAATAGTGACTGTCGACAAGAAATAAGTCGTTTGGGATAATTACACTCAATGTTGTGTATACATGTTTTGCTTGGAGTGGTAGTGGTAGTGGTAGTGTTGAAATTCATCAAAGTTGCTTGTTATTTACTTGATGATTTGTTATTTGTATAGTGTGTTGAATATTTGATCAAGCTAAGTTTGTAGATTGGGAGTTGGTTGGGATATTGATGGGATGTTGATGGGATATTAATGGGATATTAATGGGATGTTGATGGGATGTTAATGGGATATTGATAGAGTGTAATTTGAGACGATGGACGTGACTTTCAAATTCCGAATTATTTCAGAATCTCAAATTGTGTGGGATAGATAATCTTCAAGTGGTTTCAGATATTCAGACGATTGAGGATATTATTATTCCAATGGATCTGGGAATTTTGGGTCGTTGGATATATTCGGCTGGCTCATTTTGAAATGAATATTGAATCTACTTGGAAGATTTATTCAACCTGGGATATTCAATTCAGTTAGTTATTTTCAAATATTGTATCTATATTAGATATTCATCCCTCTCCCTTTCCCCCTCCGTCCCTCCCTCGCTTAACAAATCCCCAAAATTCAAAAATTCAAAAATTCAAAAACTCAAAACATCCACAATCTTAGTCTGAATCTTCATCTGAATCTTCATCTGAATCTTCATCTGAATTCTCGTCTGAATTCTCTCTCCATCAAATCGATACTATGAATATACAAATATGAATATACAAGTATAAATTCACACCATCTAATATCTCATCTACCCATCCCCATCCCCATCCTCATATCAGAGTTACGATGATTGGAATGATGTCTATAGTAATATAGTAATATATATACACATTGCGTGATTTAATATGTTTTGGCTCTAGTTCACTTGCTGATTCATGATATTTTCTGTGGTGGATGGAAGGGGATATAGGGATTTTTAGGCAGTTTGGTCATTGCTCTTGATTATTGATTAGTTCCTGGCCTTGGATCATGAAGGAGAAGCAGAGGGAGAGGGAGAGGGAGAATCAGCAGCAGCAGTAGCGGTAGCAGCAAATCGTATATTTACCACTCATACGCTTTTTGGATTTCAATCGAATACCACTAAACCATGATTAGACACCTAATTCCCCTATCCTATCGAATACAAGATTCCTAGAAGCCTGTTCGTACAGCTCACTTCAATGATTATTTCAACCATTCATTCATCCATCCATCCATCCATCCATCCATCCATCCATCCATCCAATCATCGACCTGCAACTATTGAGTATTAGTTCCAGCAAACCATAAATCGATCGTCCATTCATAAAATGATGACGGGTATTTCGCAGCCTGGAAATACTTATTCTCCACCTTCAGCTCCTCCGAAAATCGCATGAGTAAAGATCCGCGAGCTTCAAATCCTTTCGTATTACTTTCATCATTTCCCCTAGCTAGCCCTCGCTCAGCCAGGGCCTAAAAAAGAGGCGCCTGGTATTTAAGCACCAGATTCGCCGAATTCATCCTCGAGCTTGTATCTTCTGAGATTGTTCGCCGCATCTCCTAATATGAATTTCATTACCTTAGACTCGACGCTGCCCATCTCTCAACTAAAGGCTAGGGCTAAGAGTTGCCAAGTATCCCAAATGTAAACTAGGATTTGCCTCAAGAACTCTGTCATGTTGATCGTTGGCGAAGAACTGTGGGCAGAGATAATGCTTTTAGTTCCACCAGGATCCTTTCCATGACTTGGAGACTGATACCTTGAACATGATTTGCTAGGTCTGATTGTGAAGGGATTGGAAGGACTGTACTCGTCCTGGGAGGCATGCGGTTTGTTTTGTTATTGATGAGTTGAGGAACTTGAATAGTGCTTGGATGATATTGGGTGTTTGCTGCTGGTGATGGGGGAAGGG
>NGKH01000001.1:1127285-1162733 GCA_002162575.1 Sclerotinia glacialis | reverse complement strand
ATATCCAAGCGGAGCGGACAAAAAAAAAAGGGAAAACCCGAGTCCAGATGGTAATTTGGTTGAAGAAAGAAAGATCTGGTGGATCCGAACTTCACTTCATTCCTTCCTTCAGCTTATCATGCATTACTCCGTACGGTAATGCAATCCGCACTCGGTAAAGAGGCCTAAAGTGCGGTGGTGACACGTCAATTGTTCAAGGATGCTTGCTACTCGGTCAATTATTTATTTATTTATTTATTTATTTTTAAAAAAAGAACTGGATTCTTCTTGTGTGTTTGTTTAGTTCTCGACAAGTATTTATTGCTGGCTCCTTTGATATCTTATTTGATGGGGATTTGATGAGGGTTTGATGAAGGCGCATGGAATGAAAAGTCACGTTGTCGGAATCTTGCAGATATAAAAGTGGGAGGAGAGACACAAATCGAAATGGAAAAGTGTTTAGAGTGATGGTGAGTTGTATGCATATTAGTGGAAATGGAAGTTATATATGTATGTATGTATGTATTTATGTATTGAAACGTTGTCAACTTATTAGTATCATAACTTGAAACTTAAAAAAACTTAAACATATTGAAATCGTGGGGAATAACTTTAAATCTTTATAGAGGAAAATCCATGATATCGGGAAGTCTTTTATCTATCTATTTATCTATCTATCTATCGTGCATGAAAGAAAACAGAATATTGTGTTTTGATGCTTTTTTCTTGGCGTAAGATGGGGCAGAAGGGGTTGTGGGTGAGAATTTAGAGAAAAGCTTGAATTTTAATATGCTGATCATACAGAATGGAAATTAGAGTACCGATCATACCGTATCGAATTATATTGTATCGTCTATCGTATTGTTTTATACCATTATCAAACTGTATCGTATCCTATCGTATCCTATCCGAATCCTATCCGAATCCGAGGTACAAGTACAGCCTCGGGACGGAAAAATATTATTGATGTACCGGTATGCCTCAACCCTTCAAACCCTTCCATTCCAAACAAAGGGATGAAAATATGAATGTGATTGTGGCGCTTTGAGGATATTTTGGGAATGGTGGTGTACGGCTGGCTTTTGATAATGTCGCTTTCATTACCAAAAAAGCATGCGCCTCCTTTATTGCTGCAGTACAACATAAACACCTAATTGTGACTCATATTAAAACATTATCCCAAATTATCCGCACCAATGTATATGAATTATGCATCGATTAAGGGATAATGAATATCTCAGCCTTCTAATAACAATGTACATTCTTATGTATATAATAAATATGAATGTCACATTCTCATGTCGTGGTGAGGCTTAGTAAATAAATAAATAATACCTGGGTAACTGTGGAACGGCGGAGGGAGTCGAGAATCAATTCAAGGTAACTAACTACCAAGGAGGCTAGATTGGCTGGATTGGTTGGATTGGCTAGATTGGATAATGGGATAATTAAATAATAATAGTAATAATAATCAAGATTTTCAAGATAAAGAGGGAACAAGAGGCCAGATCCAGATTATGATCATCTTCTTTATTTGGTAAGTTATGGAGCGATAATCGGATGGGGTTCCAATTTATTTTATTGATTGACAAAGGTCAAAGAGAGGCCAAAGATGGCAAGTGACAAGGGTGAATTCACTACTTGCAAATCAGCGTAGCGCTACCGAAATGATGGAATGATGAATGAAATTCTTTCATTGGTGATGGGTGATGGGTGATGGATGATTATTGACTGATTGACTTGACTGACTTGACTGACTTGACTGACTTGACTGGTTAAAGCGACTTGTTGCCTCTTCCAAGGTTTGACTAAAGTAGTGCTTGACTTCTTCTTGTACTTGTCATCAATTCTCACCTTTCTTCTTTCTAGACTTTTCTCCTTCTTTCCCTCCTCATTAATTAGTGCTCATGATAGCTGCAGCACTACGACTACGATTACGACCACCACGACCACTACAGTTCTACAGTTGCTTCATCAAGAGGTAGGTATACGATAAAATCAACAAAAGCATCTGGATCATGGGTGATGGAACGAGAGCACAAGATAGCGAGGCACGATGAGGAAATGGGATAATATGATTAGAATATCGAGAGAAGAAAGAAGTTTGCAGTGTGAGAGTTCTGTTGGAAGGGACGCGTCACTGCAGCATTATTGATTTGACTCCTTTTTTGGATGATTTTAGCAGGGAAAAGAGTTTTGGTGTGCGAGTTGGTTTCAAGAGATTTCAAGTAGGGTAGATCGTTGTAAGCAGAATTTTAATTGGTCGATAACGTCGCACTTTCTCGCGCCGGACTCAAAGTAAAGGATTTTAATTATGGGTCTATGTACGGTTTTCCATAGGCACCATAGTAGTACGATTTATATATAAGGACCGCCGCGCTTTCCATGAAAAACAGCTGAACCCCTCTCTGGCCGCCTTAAGATTTTGGTTGTACGTAATCTATTTTATTTTATTTTACGATTTCAACTACAACCACAACCCATCATCATCCATCCATCCACATCCAACCCACCACACAACCCTAGATAGAATATACTCCATATTCTAATCATACCCCTCCTCCCTCTTCCAATCCCACGAAAATATATTGCGCTTGATTGTGCGAAGTATCATACATTCCTTTGATAAAGAAACTCACTCGTCCTTGGCCACTTCCGATTTATCGTCGCATAAAGCCTTGCCACAAGAAGTTCAACAAGAAAATCTTCTTCTTCTTCACCTTCCGATAACAATATATCAGTGAGTGATTGTTGGAGCTTCGACTTTCGATCAACATCAAGATCTTCAAGTCAGTCAAAGACATCATCGTCGAGCAGAAACTGTAGGGGAGACATTGACTTGTTTATCTCCCACAAAACGGTACGGCTTTTATTTACCTCGGCGGTTATAGACAAACTCTTATAGCCACATCCTTCAATTCCCAATCCCTTTTACCCTCCTCCCTCATCGACGGTACTTTCGAGTTACGATTTCCAGATAAAGAATACCGTCTCGAACGTCTGTCGTATTCTATTCACTCTCGGTCCTTCCCGATCTTTGAATAGAACATTCACCCTTATCGCTTCACGACTGGGATCTAACATCTACATACAAATAGATCTGTTCTCGACCCACAAACAATTCTTCTAATAAATAACATCAACGTCAACATGGACTCCATCCAGACACATCCATCCAGCGCCGTCGAGGCTAAAAAGTTCGTCGCGCCTGGCTCACTTTCCTTCCCTGGCGGCGCTGTCGATGTCACCCCAACCTCTACTAATGAGGCTGTGGCTGGCAAGCAGCAGACTATGCCTGCGGCCCCCGTTACAACCTCGCCACCTGCCACCCCTGCCACCACTCCTGCTGCCACTCAAGGTGTCAGTGGAATCGTTCCCACCCTACAGTATGTATAGCCCTTGTGCCTCTATTTTCCACGTGGCTTATCTTGCATGTAAAGAAATATCGTTGCCACAGTCAACTTAGACTGCCGTCTTGATTTGAAGACCATCGCACTACATGCAAGAAACGCGGAGTACAATCCAAAGGTGACTACTGATTCTAGGCTTGCTATGTAACTTTCGTTTTGCTAACCTACCCAGCGTTTCGCTGCGGTTATTATGCGTATTCGCGATCCCAAGACGACAGCTCTGATCTTTGCATCCGGAAAGATGGTTGTTACTGGTGCAAAGTCCGAAGACGATTCCAAGTTGGCGTCACGCAAATATGCTCGTATCATCCAGAAGCTTGGGTTTAACGCAAAATTTACCGATTTCAAAATCCAGAACATTGTCGGTTCTTGCGATATCAAGTTCCCCATTCGCTTGGAAGGACTGGCTTCGCGCCACATGAATTTCAGTTCCTACGAGCCTGAATTGTTCCCTGGTCTCATTTACAGAATGATGAAGCCGAAGATTGTTCTTTTGATCTTCGTCAGTGGTAAGATCGTCTTGACTGGAGCTAAAGTCCGTGAGGAAATTTATCAAGCTTTCGAGATGATCTACCCTGTGCTGCAAGGTAATTATATATACTTCGCACATGGTATAACAACTGCTAACATCGCCTCAAGATTTCAAAAAGGTCTGATTCAATTCAGATGTACCACCATTCTCATACATTGTACAACATTATTTTACGATCTTACGAATATTCACATGCATGGTAGGCGTATCACGGGGGGGAAAAGAGTCAGAGAAGGGACTCATATATTTGCGCTTTTCAGCATGTTTATGCGTTACTAGTCCTCATAGACTGCCAAACATTCATCACCTTCAAACGGATGGCATTGGTGCGCAGGTCCTACGATGCCGTCATTAATTGCTTCTTTCCCTTTCTGATAGAGCAAGTATTCAAAATGACCTTAATTGGTACATTTTACCATAAATAATAAATGACAACATTAGTCCATGTATATCATGTCAGGCTTTTTACGTGATGTGACCTAAATGAAGCCAAGCAAGAGAGGGTTCAACTTTCTTGGGTGGGAAGTCATTGTCTCTGTAGAAAATTGCTTCCACATACGTTCACTAGAGTTTATTTCATCCTCTATATATCTTATAAACCATAACATTCGTGACGTTCTTTCTAGCATCTATATATATATATATATATACGCAGTCTTCATCTAACTCTGACTCTTCTCTATCTAACCATTCTGCATCTGACCCACTCTATGCCAAAAGTGATAAACACCACGTTGCATCTCAAATCCAACAATTGTTCAACACAAGAAAGACCACGTATACCTCCAAAAAAATCCGCATACAACCCCTCTACCTACCGTTCTTACAATTTCTCCCCTCTAGGCCCCGCCCGACTCCCATCATCCGTCATGCCATCCCAGTCCCGCGTAACCTTCCAACCCCACTTCCCCTCCCAAACCTCATCCTTCCCCTCCATCACATCCACAATCTTCTCCCCCAGCACAGGAAGAAATTTAAATCCATGTCCGCTTCCACCCGTGGCTAAAAATATACCTTTGAGACCGAGCCCACCGCTAGATTGCGGTTTGTCGCAGTAGGTGATGAGGAATTCGCCGGTGGGTGTGTCGGTGTACCAGCAGATTCGCGTGTGCGAGAAGGGGCGGGATGGGAGATCGGGGAGTAAGGTGTGTAAGGCGGTGGCGGCTGAGGTTTGGGAGGCGATGGGGACGCTGTTGCTGGGGCCGTCGTAGATTGTGCGGGGGAGGGAGACACTGATGGTTTCACCAGAGGAGGAGGGGTAGGGATGGGGGATCGTGGTGGGGTTTGAGTATCCGTGGGCGTGGCGTGCGATTTTCAGAATGTTGTTCCGCGGAGGGAGAACGAAGTAACCGGTGCTCATGTTAAGGAGGACGGGAATATTTTTGTATTTTTCTTGTTCTTCGTCTGTGATGTCGATGTAAAGCAAGCATTGTCCGCTAGAGTGCACTTGAGAACGGAGATCAAGAAATTTGGCACTCCAGGCTCCGGCTGCGAGAATTGTAAGGTCGGCGAAGTATTGGGTGCCAGATGTGGTGTTCGCTCCGAGAATAGTGCTTTGATCGGGGGAGAAGATGAGGGATGTGACTTCCGAGACGATGAATTTGACGCGGTCATCAGAGATCTTTTCAACCTCTTTTCGTAGCCAGACCAAGGAAGCTTCCGCATCAGCCCATCCTGATCGTCGATTAATGTATCCCCATTCTCCACTTCCTGGTCCTGCTTTAAAAAGTTCTTGTATAGTCTCTGCGGAGGGCAATTCTAGGACTCCGTCTGTATCTCCAGCTTGTTTCATTAATTTTTGGACATTCGAAAAACTTGCTCGTACGTATCCATGTCCGCTATTTTCATATGAGGTGTCGCAGGTTAAACATAAACCGCTTTCGGAGTATCGGCCCTGCCCGCCAAGTTCATCTTCGCCAGTTTGACGCCATTGTTTCTGAGCTGAATCTGCAAGTTCGGCATAGAGGGGATCGGAGTAGTCGGCGCGAATGATACGCGAGGAGTCCACGGAGGAGGCATCCGGGGCAGGAAAGGGGGAGCGGTCGAGGAGGGTTATGGTTGTGTTTTTGTAGGCGGGTCGTTTTAAAAGAGTGAGGGCAGTGCTGAGGGAAAACACACCTGTGCCGATTATGAGAATCGATGAAGGAGGGGTATAAGCAGTCATTATCAAGAGTGGGGCAGAGAGGAGCTTTATAGAGGGTATATTCGGAGGATGTGAGATGAGGGCCAGATGATGAGAAACGGGTTACTCAAGCTCTGCGGAGCACATCAAGATATATGAGAAGGTTGATGAGTAGACGACGAGAAGGAAAGGAAAACGAAATGTCTACAACTGCTCCCATAGTGAATCATTTATAGTGGGGGCATAATGATTGATACCGGAACCTGGAAGGAATTTGGCAACTATACCAAATTGTAAGAAATATGACAAAGAGGAACTGGAAAATGGCGCTACCAACACCCATTTGATGTTTGAATATGTGAATGAGATCCGTACTTTGGTTCTGCAAAGATGATTCATATTCAGAGCGAGGGAATGAGTCTACCTGAAGATTAGTGTAGTTTCGTTGTATGTAGAATGTTCGTGTTTAGTTGCTCAGTATTATTGTGATGCAAGTAATGTAGTGTAGCAGCTCAGACCAATAATTATCGGCAATTGAGGACAAGCTATCAAGCTTTATCCGATTAAACGAAATCGCAGCCTTGTCGCAACAACTTCTCGCGCTTTTACAATAACATTATTTGGCAGATTCCCCATAATCTCGTTTCCGGGGTTCCCTCAACACAGTCGCATATGGAATTGGAAGGTGGTGTCGCAAAATGAGTTCCAAGAAGATCATTGAGTTTCCAGATGTCTCGAATAAGCTACAAGCTCCTACCAAGAAATCATTATTTGAGAGGCAGAAAGCAGATGCGGAAGCTAAGAGATTGAGGGAGGAGGCAGAAACAAAGGCTGTATATGAGGATTTTGTGAAGAGTTTTGACGATGAAGATGATGAGCCTGCAGCTGGGGTTGGTGGAATGGGTGGAGTAGGTGGCATGGGAGGAAATAGATATTTTGGAAGAGGAGGCTTGGGTAGTGGAATGGGAAGGGGAGCGTTTGCTGAAAGTCGAGGAGGGTTTGCGCCACGAGGAGGATCAGGGATGGGTAGCGGACCGGGGAGCTTAGGACCTTTACCGGGAAACATGAGCAGCAATACTTTGCCAAAGAAAAGAACATTTGAAGGTTTCGCACAAAACTCACGTGGCCCACTGGCGTTTGAGGATTATAGTCATGATGGACCAGCAGCCAAAACTCTCAAGACGTTCGATCATGACGAGGAGAATATGGGAGCCAGTAGAGATGAAGAGAGAGCTGTGGCCAAACCAACCTTACGATTGGCTTCTTTACCTCCAGGAACCTCGCCCGCTGTCATCAAAGCTTTGCTTCCTACCAATTTGACTGTCGACGCCGTCAGAATCATACCACCTTCTGGACCTACTTCATTTACGGAAAGGAAATCCATGTCAGCGATTGTCACATTGGCCAAAGATACCCCCGCCAACGACATT
Organism: Sclerotinia glacialis; assembly: GCA_002162575.1. Classification (NCBI taxonomy): domain Eukaryota; kingdom Fungi; phylum Ascomycota; class Leotiomycetes; order Helotiales; family Sclerotiniaceae; genus Sclerotinia; species Sclerotinia glacialis. Next base: position 1,155,260 of record NGKH01000001.1, on the reverse strand, counting down.
GACACGACTGTAAATTCTTTACAAAACAAGTACTTAGGCTTTGGATATTATTTGAATTTGCATAGACATTTGTCATCGGCGGCTATTTCGAATTCTACACAAGTTGCAAGTATAGGTAGTGCGACGGCCTCACAACCTTTCGGCGCGAAACCAGTCAACCCACCAGCAGCTCGCGGAGGTCCGCCGCCTCACAGAGGGGGATTTGCACCTCCTACCTCTTATAACAATATACCTCAACTGAATCGTTCCACCCTTGTTGTTCCCGTCCAGCCACCGCAAGACATCAAGGAACTAAAACTCATTCACAAAACAATCGAATCGCTTCTCACACATGGACCAGAATTCGAAGCACTCCTAATGTCACGCGCTTCCGTTCAGCGAGAAGAGAAATGGGCATGGTTATGGGATTCGAGGAGTACGGGTGGGGTTTGGTATCGATGGAGATTGTGGGAAGCATTGACAGGCTCACAATCTAAAAGAGGGCAAGGAAAGTATCTTCCATTGTTTGAAGGCTCTTCGGCATGGAAACAACCGGATCAACCTTTGGCATACGAATATACTACACGTCTCGAAGAGTTTGTTTCGGAATCTGAGTATAACTCCTCTGATGAAGACGACTCCAGCGACGAAGGTGCTAGACGTCCTCCGATTGACCCCAATACATTGAATGAGGATGGAAAAGCATATCTAAACCCCTTGGAAAAGGCTAAACTCACACATCTCCTAGCCCGTTTGCCTACTAGCACAGGCAAACTAAGAAAAGGAGATGTAGCGCGAGTCACCGCATTTGCAATCTCACATGCAGGACGAGGAGCCGACGAAGTTGTCTCAGCAATCGTGTCTAATGTCGAAAGACCCTTCGCTTACACGTCTGCAAACCCAGATCGAAAAAAAGAAAAGGAGAAGGATAACAGCGGTGATGATAACGAAGATAATGCCGAGGAAGAAGATACTAGTTCTGCATCGCTAATAGGTCTATATATTGTATCTGATATTCTGTCAAGTAGTTCTACGAGTGGTGTCAGACATGCATGGCGTTATCGACAATTATTCGAACAGGAATTGAGGAAGAGAAAGACGTTTGAGGGGCTGGGTAAGATGGAACGGAAGATAAAATGGGGCAGATTGCGAGCCGAGAAGTGGAAGAGAAGTGTAGGGAATGTGCTGGGTTTGTGGGAGGGTTGGTGTGTGTTTCCGCAGGAAAGCCAAGATAAATTTGGAAGAGTATTCAGAGAACCACCTTTATCGGCAGAGGACCTGAAGGAACAAGAGCAAAAAGCTCAAGAGGAGAAAACCAAAGAGAAGAGCAAATGGAAGGCTGTGGAGGTGGCTCCGAAGGATAAAAGCCAAGAGGAATATAATGATGAGGATGAAGATTTGGATGGTGAACCGATGGTAGAAGATGATGAGGATGTGGATGGTGTGCCCATGGAAGATGAAGATGTAGACGGAGAACCAATGGAGGATAGTGATGATGGCGATTTGGATGGAGAACCCATGCAAGAACAAGAAGATGAGGGGGGTTCTTATGAACCTTCTCCCGCTGTGGATACGGCATCGGCACAGGAGATGAAAGCAGAAGAGTCTGCGCCACCGAGGAGAGCAAGACCAAGGGCAGTAGATATGTTTGCTGATTCGGATGATGAGGATTAGGTTGTAGGGCTCGACCAGATTGCGCGGACACGTGGGATACTCCAAAGCAATATCACATAAATAATACCATGATGCCAATTTTCGTACTCATCCTTTCCATCTTTCCTTGTACTCCTAAGCCCTGCCCGCTCCTTTGTTTCCCCAGTTGTTCTATCAGAGAACCCTCAACTCCAGCACTTTCCTATTACCGCCCATCTATTTACGAAATCTCGCTTCGATCCAATTGTCCTCCTCCCTCTGCCGCACTTCCCATTAACATATTACGCATAAGATATCTATCTATCTATGCATAGATAGCAAGGATTTCCACTCTTCGAACGAATCATCAAGAATTTCTGCAGGGGTGGTAAAAAATCGAAATCGATCATCGAAATAAAAGGTGTGATAATTGCGCGGCTACGCTTGGATTGGAGGGGTTTAGGTCATTATAGGCTAATAGATACATTGAGAAAGCGCATGGGAGGAGAGGAGAGGGAGGGGCTGAGCGGGCTTACGAGTAACAGAGGGAAGGGGAGGGTTGGTTACAAAATGCGAAAGCGGGTATTGAGCTAGTTACGTGTTGAGGAATAATATAACTCGGTCAAATATTTCAGGGGGTGGGAATGAGAGGTTCGAAGATAAGTGCATGAGAATGTGAATGATATATCAACATTAAATAGTATGCACCTAACCAATCCATTTTTCGGTTGCCTGCGCTATGCACCAATACCAATGACCGTTTGTACCTTCCATCCAACTATTGCCAAACTCATGTATGTACAGCGAGTGATTTAGTACAGCTACCTCATCACCAAGATTTATCATGAACAAAGGAGGCCCTACCATTTCGACCCACACTACTAGCTCTCCTCTCTCTTTTTCCACCATGCCCATCATTGGCTACACTTCCCCTTCTCCTTAACCCACCCGCCTTTCTCCTCCTTACAATCTGATATCCTCTATCCAATTCCGTCTCCACAGCACATCTGACCTTTAGTGCTCCCACAGCTGGCCACACACTTTTCTCTCCTCTCAATATCCAATAATCTAGACTATCCTTAGTAGGCGTCTCGAGGAGACGAATGAAATCACCTGCGGATAGAACCGGGACAAGCGTTACTGATGCGGCAGGTATGTGTTCATCTACCAGAAACCTGCGAATGGACAGAGGAAGAAGTTGCAGGGAATCGAGCTGTTCTAGTCGATGCCGAATTTCCATAGTTATGAGATGTAATAAACCGCCTGTTAAAGAGGTGCGTCCACCGCGAGTATAGAGGCGAGAAGGACCATGCATATCGGATTGAAGAAAGGGGACAAGGTAGGGGCGCGCTTGAGAGACTATGAAGTGGTTTACGTTGAAGAGCTCGGCAATACGAGAGAGGGGTGAGTCCCGGTCAGTATAGGAGGCGTGAGTCCAGGGGCGGAAGGTAGCGTCTGCGGCAGCGGACCAGGGAATTATTGTACCTGTGAGGGGATCTTTGCATTTTAGGGTTACCGAGGATCCGTAAAGAGAAGGAGTTGAGGCGTTAGATGCAAGGGCTGCAGACCATATCAACTGCTTCGGTTAGAAGGGTATTTGGCAGTGAAAGAGTGTACGTACAACGTTGGGTGCTGTGAGATAGTTAAGTAGATTTGGTACTCCCCCCTTTCCACTTGTGGCTACCGTAATATTCAACACTCTCTTAGTCTTATTGTAGGCTTCTTCAAACGTCAAATCACCCACATTTGCCCGTACACATTCCTCGAGTACCTTCACATCCAAAAAATACCCTTCCCTATAAAACCTTCTAACTCTCCTCGTCAAAGTATCCCACCATCCACTTGAACCCTGAAGCCCCCTTTCCTTCCCCGCGAAAGCCGACAGATCAATACTCTCCCCATTCAAAAACTTAGGCAACTCATCTTCTGTATGAATTCCCACCAACGCTGCGATGAGCGCTCCTGTCGCTGTACCCGTCACAATTCGAGGCAATAACCCTTTGTTAAACAAAGCTTTCACAACTCCCAAATGACATAGTCCAAAAATTGCTCCACCCTGTAATACCAATGTGCTTCTCCCAAAAGCCTGTCGAGTGTCATGCAACAAATCCAACTTCGCCTGACTGCTAAAGCCTTTGACACTCCCATCATTCCCATCAGCGCCGGGTGTCGTAGGTAAATGTGTTACATCCGCTACAGCTTGTGCAACTTGCGTAATGTAATCTTCGATCAAGAGCTTCGTACCCGCAAATGCGCGATTGAAAAGTCGGGGAGCGCATATATTTCCAAGATTACGTACGAGACCAGATCTCAGCAGGTTAACCAGTTGTAGAATGTCCCCTTCTTCGCGGGCTATGATGATTGATTGCAAACGCTCGTGTATCAACCGATAATCGTAGTGCTTCGATGTAGGGTTCTGGCGCCTGCCGATGGTTGTTCAATTAGCTGTTGTTCACCGCATGCACAGAGGGTATGGGGGTGAACAGACCATAAATCATTTCCCAACAAAACATCTAATTGAAAAGCAGCTTCTTCCCATTCCTCGTATGTCTGGGCATCTCGTAAAAGATCCGACCAAAGCCGTACTGGCTTCTTCCGAGTCATCCATTGTATGAACCTCTATTTATACAATTAGCTTGATCCCGTTTACAATGCTTACAGGCAAGCTATCGCATTCCTTACTCTTTGCCAGAAGTACAAAACCTCCAGGAGCATGCTCCATATTCCCGATATTATACCAGCCATTAGAAGAGTATTGAGAGCCTTCAGACCTCGACTACATGATTGTTTGAAAGTCTTTGATGAATTGTAAGGCTGGTAGTTTATTTATTTACGAAAGGAGAGTTCTAAGGATGAGGATTAGCATGTGATGATCCTTTCCCCAGATTGTCAGGGATGAAGCTTTGCCCATTTTTTATGCAACAGCACATGCACATGCACATTATACGCATATATCATACGCATACGCATACATAGCATATCACAAGCTTCATTTATTTAAAGACTTTCAAGTTAATACATCTCACCTTATTTAATCCCCAAAGCACAATGGATTTTAACACATAATTTGGTAATTTGGGAATCGATTGAGGGTATGCATGCATGCTAATGCCACTTATTTGTGCACTAGAAGCTCAACTGTTGTACAATCTGCCATGAAACGCCGGGTATGTTAAGTAAACACAAGAAATGCTTTTCGAAATGCCTGGTATACGAATGCAATATCTATGATCCCTAGGAGACATTTCAATTCGAGATCATTCATCATCATCATCCTCAATGATGTTACGTTTTCTCCTATTTCCACCAACTTCCGCATGTGGAGCTTGAACAACTTCATCATCATCCAGATCAGCTTCGGCATCTGCATCAGCATCGCTCTCTTCGGCAGGTTTCGAGTTCTTTTGCTTCTTATGTCTAGGGGCCTGGTCACTTTCATCGAGTATTTCTTCTTCTTCATCGTCTTCGCCACCTTCCTCAAGTTCCTCATCACTAGATGCCAAGAAGTCATCCTCTTTATCATACTCATCCTCACGGTTTCTTCCACGAGGAAGGTCATCGTCCGAATCATAATCTGGCCTACGACGAGGACGCTTGGCTCCAGCAGGTTTGCGTGGTCCACGGCGTCCAGAACGACCATCCAAATCATCAAGGGTAAGACCTGCACCAATACCTGGACGACGTCCAGTTGATTGGCTGGCTCTTTCAAGTTGAGCTTCCCGGCGACGTTGAGCACGCATGCGTTCCTTTTCTGCTGTCTCTGCTCGCTTCTTTTGGAGTTCAGGATCTTCATTTTTGACGATCATATTCAGACGTTTCTTTTCGCCTCCTTCCAGACCAGTAGCTGCAGCAAAATTCTTTTTCAACCTATTCAGAGCATCATCTTCAATATCTTTGTTTGGTCTGACTGTGTACTCGTTGGTCATGTGTCCGACGACAACAAGAATTTGTGATGTGACTGAAGGTGAAGCCATATAATAATGCGAGTCTAACACTTCGTTATACTTGTTATCCTTGGCTGGCGCAAGAGGTTTGCTTTGTAGCTCATAATGCTGATCACCGATAGCTAAAGTAGTACTTCCGTCGCTCCATGTGTAAATATTCGTATTGCTTTCGAGTTTACCAGAATCTGTCTTGCGATAGCGAATCGTTGATTCAGCTACACTTCTCGCGGAGAAATTCGCAGATTGAGTCGTGACATGATGATCGGAAACGGGGATTTCGAAAGTTTCAGGATTGTATTCTCGAGGCTCAATTCCAAAGAAGTTGGGTAGGCGGAATGTGTGGAACTGCAAAAATATTAGCTCTGCGCACAAGAGATGAACAAGGCGCATTTACTTCTCCATCTGAAGGCCTGGGGACTGGATGCCTGAAGATATCAGCCTCAAGAATGCGCGCATTTCGAGTATCTTCAGCTGGTATTTCTTCTTCATCTCCCTTATTTGGTGCTCTATCATCGCGTCCCTCATCGTCTCCCGAATCCAATTCCGCGTCGCTCAAAATTCGAGTTGGTGCGGTCTCTGGTTCCTCATCGGGAACATCTCCAAATAGATCATCATCCTCCTCAACATCGGAGATATTGTTCATAACTTCGTCTTCTGAATTGGACGCCATTTTGTGCGTTGTATGTATTTGTGGTTTGTAGAATAAAACAAGGGTAAAAGGTAGATCGCGAGATCCAGTCCTATTTCCTAAGTTCCGCGTAAAGCTCCAGCTATCGTAGATGCAAATCGAATTTTGGTAGATGCTCTTGAAAGCGACTTATCGTAATGGTGGGGAATCAAATCAATTTGGGTCAAACAAAGTACGATGACCCTATGATCTCTATGATCTCTATAGGCCTAGTAAATGGTCTTCAACACAGTATTTCTTTGAGCTGTAGCATAGAATTGGTGAGGACATAGACAATAACCAAAGATCTGATCAAAAAGTGGAGGACATAAAGCACACCGCCTTCTCGGGTTGTTAGCCAATGATTGATGAAGTTTTAGATAGACTTGGACGGAAGAACTGTAAGGAAGAATCCGACGCTAATGGAGTTACAAGACTTCCTAACCTTTTCTCCTATTCCTACTTGATATCAAATACAAACCACGATCTTTCAACCAACCTCAACTCAACCATCTTTTCTTTTGATCAGGAATCTGAATTACTGGGTTCTCTTGGGGATAATTGGAGTTTCAAGGAATTGCCTGATTTCGAAAGCTTCAGCAATATGTCAAACTTGTTTTCAGGAATGTACGTGGTCGGATTTCTTATTTGTTGTTTGGTGCCGTTTGATATTTGAGCCTCTGTGGCAATACTTGATAATTCACCACTTTAAATTATCTGGGTGGTAAAACCTGGGCGGGGAAAAGTGTTCGATTAATGGAGGAAATTTTTCGAGGTATAGTGATATGAGAAGTCGGCTCATTGTCACCGCCCGATATCTCTATCTCGGCTCAACCGACGTTTCAGCAAGCAGAGTTGCTTGAAGCTCTATGATCAGATGAGAAGCATTGGGAGCAATCTTATAGTTTTGTGTCAAGCCTCTTGGGTCTAGGCGATTCTTTATCAACGAGGCGGTTGCGATTTTTTCACCAAAAAGCTCCATATTTTGCTGGCTATGTACATCACCTCCCCAAGGTATATTTGCTTTTTACACTTACTATTGACTCACTGATCCGTCAGAGTCTGCTGTTCTGCGTTATATAAACCCCAGCCGTGTTTCTGGCCGTCTCCCGATCGCGAGATTTGTTATACCTTTCGTTTCTAGTCAACATGACGATGAAACCTGCTGACCGTTTTGTTTTTATAGAAGTGGTCGCTTTCGCGGCAGTGGTAAGAATTCTGGCGCGAAGAGCCCGGGTGGACTTAACGGAGTTTCGCCAACCTCTCCTACAGGCAATTCCCCCGTCAATTCTTCGTCACCCGCGAGCATGGCACCCCGCATCTCGCCACTACCCAACTCGCCCTCGCTCTCACAAACCATGTCTATGGATGACCAGCATCTCCCCCCTGCAGGCAATGATCCTCTCGCCGCTTATAACCTCCCTCGCCCCAAGCCGCTTTGGCTTAACAATGCCTATGCCAAGCACATTGTTAAGGGCAATTTTATGACATTGTCTGCCCGCCCAAAGACGGTTGAACCTGGAGAGTGGATTGCTCATCAAGGTAAGCCAAAACAAACATTTTGATGATCATGTGCTAAAATTTGTAGTGGTTGAACATTATCGTATCTTGTGGAACTTTGTTCGGGTAATTCATGAAAAGGAAGAAGATGGTAACACCATTTGCAACCCCCAGACTTGCCCCCGCATGTCTGCTGGCGCGTAAGTCTACAGTTTCCGAACCATTATCGATGAAATATCTGACAAGCTATGCCAGCAATCACTCCTTTACTTGGTTAAACTCCCGTAGAGAGCCTGTTGAGGTACCAGCCCATGAGTACATCTCCCTCATGCAGCGCTGGATCTCTGGAAAGATCGACAATACCGCTATTTTTCCCACTGATCCCGCCGGCATTTCCTACTGTCACAACAGTGGCGGTCCCGAGATCGCTGGCTCAACCTACGCTTCTGGTGGAGTCAACACTCCTGGCTCAAACACACCCATTCCTGCTGGCCCAACCACACTCACAACGTCCCTCTCCCAGCTTGCCGGAGCTGGTGATTGGATCGGCAAGAGTAGTGGATTTCCACAAGAGTTTGTTGATGTATGCCAAACGATCTTTAGGCAAATGTTCCGAGTTTATGCTCATCTGTACTGGGGACACTTCATCGAGCCTTTCTACCATCTTAATCTCGACAAGCACATGAACAGTTGCTTCAGTCACTTTGTTTTAACCGCAACTGAGATTGACATGTTAAAGCCGCAAGAATTGGAGCCTATGCAACCATTGATTGACCTCTGGGCTGCTAATGGGACATTCCCACCTGAATCTAAAGCTTATGCTTGTGCAAATCTCAAGGCCGGAGAGAGACTTCTTCAAGCTGCTGGTTGATTAGATTTGTGCAGGTCATTACAAGAATATAGGCGTTTAGGAAAGCGGTTTGATAGAATGGTTTATGATGCGCTTGGTTGCATATGAAAGCTTTTTACTTTGCGAGATATCTGAAGATTGACGGCAGGGTTCTGCGTAGTTATGTTTGGGGCTGGCGTTTCTGTTTTTACGAAGAGAATAGTGCTAGGGTTTGCAAACTCGATATCCATACGTAAATGCAATTGAGCAATATGCAAAATTGATCAATGTTACTTGAAGACTTCTATCGTTTATGATTTTCCCTGCGACTTTAGCTATAAAACATGGACAAATGCTCTGCAGGACTCTTTCATCTGCAAAGATATAAGGTTCTTCCTTCAGCTTAAGTACTCCTAGAAAGCTAAGAAAAACAAATAAACTGTAGTACGGAGGTTTCCTACGAGTCTCTGAACTTGGCAAGTATCTAGAGAAAGCTTCGTGGATTTGATTCAGTGAACTGATGTGGAAAAGTACGTCCCAACGAGCAAGCAAAATGATTGGTTTATTTTATGTTGATGAGACAAAGAAGGAGCGGACCGTGTAATTATCCGGCTCCAGCGACGTAACCCCAGCATCACAAAATGATGCGCCTGCAGCAAGTCAAATACAAATTTCAATCAATATCACAACTTAGAGACGATGTCAACATCTACTGGGACAGGCTGGGCACAGCTTCGCCAACAAGCCAGATCATTAGAAACACAAGTAAATCATACATACCTTCAAGAGCTATATTCCTCGAAACTAACGACTCCGCGCAGACGGAAACACTCTTCCATACCTACTCACAATTCGCAGCCGTTTCCAACATTCCTCCCAAACCCTCAGAAGATGAACGATCCACCGAAATGAAACTGCAGGAAATCCTAGAAAAGGTACATAGTGTCTCACCCCCCAAGCTCAAGAATTCAAACTTACACATGCGCACTAGAGAGAAACCCTAATATCGCAACTCTCCCGTCTCCTCGACAGCGACTCCTCGCTCACAGCTTCCGCAACCCGTCAGAACAATCTTACCCGTCACCGCGAAATCCTCCTCGACCACCGCCGCGAACTCTCGCGCATCCGTTCCTCCATCTCCGAAGCTCGCAATCGCGCAAACCTACTCTCGAATGTGCGTTCGGATATCGACGCTTATCATAGTAATAACCCTGAAGCCGCAGAGGCGGATTATATGTTAGGAGAAAGGAGTCGTATTGAGAATAGTCATAATATGACGGATAGTGTGCTGAGCCAGGCGTATGCGGTTAATGAGAGTTTTGGGCTGCAGAGGGAAACGCTGGCGAGTATTAATCGGAGGATTACGGGGGCAGCGAGCCAGGTGCCGGGGTTGAATAGTTTGATTGGGAGGATTAGTGCGAAGAAGAGACGAGATGGGATTATCATGGGAACCTTTATTGCGTTTTGCTTTTTGATGTTTTTGTACTTCATGTAAAGATAGGATAGCATGGTGCATTTCACGGTAATGACAGAACGAGCATGGCGTTTGGAGTGGGATGGTCTGTGATATGACCACTTTTCTGTACAGCTTAATAATGACTTATGGGTATATTCAGGAATATCATGCTCGGCGGTCAGCTTTTGCTGCACCTTCTTTATTTCCCTTCTTTGCAGCAGCAGCGTCCCATGATTGCTGTGCACTTTGCTCAAATTTCTTCTGCGCAAGAGGTGCTTTAGCATCCTCCAGGAGTCGGGATACACTCTTGACCAAAACATCCTTCTCATATTCCTCGGCAGGGCCACTTCCCGCCCATCTAATCTTACATTCGCCATCTAGAATGTATGTATACCCGACCTTACTATTCAACATACCTATATCATCTTTCATCTCATCCGTAAGGCCCTTCTGGACTACAAAATATCTCTTCCACATCCACTTCGGTAGCTTTCTCCTCAAGCTCGACCGAAAGAACTTGATAAGCATGGCTCTTAGGTAATTCTCCTCAACATTGATATGCACCATTTGCGCCAATCCTTTATTTTTTCTCACTACCTCATGCAAACCTGGATTGCTCTTCTCGGACGCAAAAGTAGCCGCCTGGTTCTCTGCCCATGCACCACTGAATACGGACACAACCGACACCTTGCCCTCTAGAATGGGTGTGGTATTTTCATATAGAGTTGAGTCTGGCTCTAAGGTCCGACCGATCAAGTTTGGAAAATAGAGCGCGCGATCGGCTTTGAAGATTCGAGGAGGTGCCAGGAAGGATTTGCCCTTGTGATATTTCATATTGCTCCATTCTCTGTAGTAGGGTTTGGCCATTGCCGTCGTCCTAATTTCTTGACATTAGTGGCCTGCACAAACCATTACAGGTAAATGAACCTCACAATTTCTTGCGCTTCTCGAGATGTTTGTCCCAATTGACGAAATCATCTCGTTTTTGTTTCAGAGTCCTAGTATCCATGCCACTGTTCTCTCCTGCTCTTGGTGGATGTGGAAGTCCAATTGCTCGATCTAAAGGTTTGGGCGTGAAGTTTTCAACTCTCTTGCCCGAAGCTCTTGGAGCTTCATCTAGTACTGACGGGGTTTCTGGCGCCGTTGATGGTGTTTCTTTCTTTTCGTCCCATCGTCGATACGTGGTGGTAAATGAACGCCATTGACATAGCAGACATGCCGAAGCATCTAATTGCTTTCTTGCGGATCGTATTGGTAACCGTGTAAGGATCATCTTCGTTTATGGTGAGTGAGGCCCCGTGAAAAGGTCCGGCTAACAATTTGATATGCACAGAAATTAAATTCTGTTCCCCGGATTATTTTTAAAAGAATCCCTGTGCTTGCTCGGATATTTCTTAAGCTTTCTTATCTTATGCCGTTGATATCCTCCATCCCCAGATTTTGCACTTTCACCCCCCCAATAATTGTTATGAAAGTCCTTTTGTATTCTAAAGAAAATGTACAACAATCTTTTCTTGGAAATTGTATGAGACTTAAAAGGTAAAGCCGTACAAAATGCGTTATAATTTCTATTCTAGAGTGTTGAGCAGACAATGGAATGTCTATCAGGGTCTCAATCTTCCCCAACGATCCCCAACCACACACAAATTCTTCCACGGATCTGCGAAGCAGTTAGCCATAAAACCATTCATGTTGGCAGATATTGGAGAAGGTTAGAATAGTGGCATGACCAGATTAATTCCTCATACTAATTCATCTTTCAGGAATCAAAGAATGCGAAATCATACAGTGGTTCGTGGAGCCAGAAGCTCGGGTGGAGGAATGGGACAAACTATGCGAAGTGCAAAGTGACAAAGCTTCGGTCGAGATTACCAGTCGATTTTCGGGGGTCATAAAGAAACTGCATTATGAAGCTGGGGAGATGGCACAGGTGGGAAGACCTCTCTTGGATATTGATATACAAGGGGGGGTCGAGCAAGAGGATTCGGGTGTCGTTGAGGGGTCAAGTGCTGGCAAGGATTCTAAGGCCCAATCTCTGGACAAATCACCCACGGAATACAAAGTAGATGTCCCGGGTGCTTCACAACAAGCTAGAACTCAGTCTTTTCCTCCAGCTCCTAAAGGAAAGCATGCAGCATTGGCGACACCAGCGGTACGGCATCTTACAAAAGAGTTGGATGTAAATATATTAGATGTGACAGGGACGGGGAAAGATGGCCGTGTACTGAAAGAGGATGTGCATCAATTTGCGAGACAGAGAGACAGTGCTCCACCAACAACCCAAGACCCCCTCGTGGAGGCGAACGGCGAGCCTCAGAAGGAGTATACTACTTCATTAACACCTGTTCAGCAGCAAATGTTCAAGGTCATGACGAAATCTCTAGCCATACCTCAATTTCTCTACACCGATGAAATTGACTTTACGAGACTCTTTCAGGTACGAGATCGTATCAACAAACAATTGGCAAGCTCCCCCATCAATGGGGTCGCCAAGCTATCTTACCTTCCATTCATCGTCAAAGCTGTCTCTTTAACTCTCAACCATTACCCCATTCTAAATGCTCGGGTCGACATTGATCCCACCACCCAAAAGCCCATATTGACAATGCGTCCTCAACACAATATCGGCATTGCAATGGACACCCCAGCAGGCCTCCTCGTCCCTGTTTTAAAACACGCCCAATCCACGTCCAGCCTCCTCTCCATAACTCAATCTCTCACTTCCCTCCAATCTCTTGCCACAACATCCACACTTACCTCCTCCAATCTCTCCGGTGGCACCATAACCATCTCTAACATCGGCAACATCGGCGGCACCTACCTTTCCCCGGTCATCGTCGAGTCTCAGCTCGCCATCCTCGGCATCGGCAAACTACGCACCATACCTGCGTTCGACGCCCACGGGAATGTTGTCCGAAAACAAGTCGTCAACTTCAGCTGGAGCGCCGACCACCGAGTGATTGACGGTGCAACCATGGCCCGCGCCGCCGAAATGGTCAGAGGATATATCGAAGATCCAGAAACCATGCTCTTGCATATGAAATGATGCACCACTGTACATCCCACCTACATGACATCATGCCCTCATCTCGTCTTGCATACATGTATGCCTCGTAAAAGCGGCTGCAGAATCCCACACCACGAGATCGTTTTTTGCCCCAGACCACAAGATCTCATTTCACTCTGCATTCTGCATTACCTTGAGATATTTGACAGAAACACAACATACGCATTACCGTGATACTATACCCCACGGGCATAAGGATACGCATCTCTCCCCCCCTTTCAATTGGGTAAACGAAGTCACGAAGTCTGTTTTCACGTTGATGAATTAGGCAACCGCATCAGATGTGACTAACTCATTAAAAATGTCTGCGTCGCATTCGGCGTTTAAAAAAGGGGGCGTTCGGGTTCAGCTTTCGGGTTCAAATGAAAAGAAAAAAATGGATAATGAATATTGATTGCATTTGAGAAGCATACCAATTCGGCGTAGCATAACAGAAAAATAGAAGCAAATATACATACATACATACATACATACATATACATGGATGCATGCATACACACACAAATTAACCTATCACATCACTTCTTGGCAGATAACTACAGGGTGCTAGTACACCCTTCCTCTCCCAAACACTCTTCCAGTACCAATCCCACTCCAAATCCCAATACGCAGCCTTGTCACACGACGACACCAATGAGTTAGGTAGCTGTCCGAGCTGAGCTGGGGTGCATAAAGAAATGATTTTCCGGGGTTGGGTCGCTACCCCGCATTTTGCTTTTGCATGAGGGAAAATCGTAAATGGTAAGTAAGTAAGTGAATGGTAAATAGCAACTCAGGGGAATGATGTGATGTATGAAGATTTCCGATGCTATGCACATACACACATAGATAGGTCGATAGAAAAATTCGAGAAACGACTCGTTCTACCATTTTCGAACTGGACTGGTTGGCGTCATGAATGAATGTAATAAGAATGGGAATTGTGTGTCAGTTCCAGATGCTTGCATGGAAGATTTTGGATATGTGATATTCTTTATTAATCTAACTGCGCAGTTGCCCAGTCATGTATTTTCTTCATCTCCTTCCCTTTTCGCTTCGTCTTTTGCGGATTCTTTTTCTTATCTTCTCATCTCGCGACTTGGTCATGACGTGAGCCCTACCCCTTTAGAAGAATCTTGCGTATGAACAACGCAAGTAAAACCCATATATAGCCACGGCTAATGAAAACAAAACACAGCGCCGAATCCCTTTTGCCGGCCCCTCCCAAATCCGCCCGTGTGCGAAATGCAAATGTAAACACATGTAAGTGATAAATATCCTAGCAACTCCGAATTATGTAGCCGAGGAGCCATCCCCGGCCGTTAAATTAAAGATGAATGATTAAAGACATCTCATCCGCCAATTGGTAACCGAGCGCCGTAGATGAAAAGAAAAGGAGCTCTTATCTCTCCACTGGGAGCATTCTCCATATTCCACCACCGGAAATTTCTAGGAATCATGAATCCCTAGCCAATTACTTTTGTATCACCGATTGAATCTTCGCCAACGCATCTTGCTCGACGTCTTCTATCGATCCGCTGACATCCACCTGAATTACATCTGTTTCATCTTTTGTAGGTGGTTCGAGAATACCAAATTGACTATGGACCATATTCGCTCCCATAAAATGCCCCTTTCGAGCACCGACCCTCTCCAATAATGTTTCTTCACTAGCATGCAAGTATACGAAATGAACGAGAACATTGTGGTCGTAGTAGGAAGCTACACGGATGACATCGCGGTATTTGCGTTTTAGGGCCGAGCAGGTAAGGACAACGCCTTGAGAGCCGGTGTTCAAACGATTGACAGATTCGTCGCGGAGTTTGGTGAGCCAGTCCCAGCGATCGGCATCGTTGAGGGGTGTGCCTTGAGCCATTTTATCAATGTTTGTTTGTGGGTGGTACTGTTTTGGGATGTGGTTAGAAATGCGTTACATATATGGTAGATTATAGAATTCATGTATAAATACCTCGTCTCCTTCAATATACGGCAAATTCATAGCATTGGCAACATATTGAGCCACTGTACTTTTGCCACATCCAGCAGGACCGGTAATCAACCAAATGTGAGAGTGGCCTGTCTTGGGTTGTCTTGATGAGCCAGTCAATGAATTCGAGGTAGACGACGAAGCGGAGATGGGTAAATGGTCAGTCATGGCTGAAGTTGGTTGAGCCATATTCGAACGATTTTCGTAGGACAACATGATTGCTAGTTTTTGCTAGAGGTTCCTTGGTGAATAGCGTGGCGGGGTTTTCTTTGTAACTGGTATAAGAAAGGTCGGAAAATTCAAAGTCAATTTAACTGGCGGGCAATAGGGAAGGAATTCAATGTCAATGTAAATTGTGATGTCATATATGATGGATGTATAGCAACAGCAAACTGATATACACTGAGAATATATAGATATATAGATATAATCTATATATCTATATATACTTTCTAGGAAGTTTTGTTGATGAGCTTTGAGGTTCTTCTGATTGAACGAGGAAAGAAGGGTAGTAGTATATGGCCAATGATGAAGTAGTGATGTGGGAAAGGAAGTAAGGTATATAGCAAACAATAATGAGTTACCCTGGAGTAAGAAACAAAGAAGCAGGTAATAAATGACGGCAAGTGGCGGTGGATGGTGGGTCGTGTGCCTACCTACATTTCCTTTTCCTGATTAAAAAATACTAAGAAGACCTTGAACCGGAGACGGAGACGGAGACTGGGACCTGGGTCAACTGGTTATGTACGGGAGTACGAGGTAAAGAAAGTACTTTGTTTTTTAGGGGTGACAGAAGAAAAGTGTACCAAGCGAATTGAACTTGGCTTGCTTGATACGCTTGATGTGCTTGATGTGACCCACAGAAAGGAAGTTTGGAAGTTTGGAAGGATTAAAAGGAAGTCTTAAAGACCCTTGTGGCCCCATCTAGAAGATCTAGTCAATTCTTTTATCACCGCTTCTCAGCTGCTGCACATTGTGACATTGTGTTGCATATATGAGAAAAAAAGATATAGAAAAAATTAAAAATTAAAAAGAAAAAAGAAAAAAGAAAAAAGAAAAAAGAAAAAAGATATAAATATAAAATGGATCATGTTCCATCCCTTGTTATCAAGGTTGCCCTGTAAGCCGGCACCGGGTCAAGTACCTGAAATTCCAGAAACAGAAGGGTTCCAGACCAGAAAGAGGAGCGGGAGCACGAGCAGGAGTAGAAGCAGAAAGCAAAAAGAAAAAAAAAAAAGAAAAAAACTAAAAAAACTGCCACTTGAGACATATACATATAATTCGCTCAGCCAATGCCCTGAATTTATACTAGGCTTCACCATTCCATTTATTCATTCTTGGATTGGCTGCTAGTTAGCAATTTCTCCCTCAACATGGAAAAAAACAAAGGAAAAGCGGAGAATGTAGGTCTGAAGTTCTGAACGAGATGAAAGAAACGTGGAAACCATCTGGATCGGGGAACTGTGACGAAAATGGAAGTTCTGCACCGGCAAGGTCAAAAACTCTAGGTGGTAGGTGGTATCGCTTGAAGTCTGATGCTCGATTAGGTGAATGAGTGATACCGCAGATGATGCTAGATGATGCATCATGGTAGATGATAGTCATATCCAGAGATACGTAGCAGCACAGCAATACATATCTAGTGCTGAGCAACTTCAAGTCTATTACTGTCTAGGGGGAAAGAAACGATGCAATGCAGTACCCAACGCAGTACACAACACAACCTGGCGGACACAACTTTCAACGTTCTCATCTCGTGTCTGTGTGATGGATTCTTTGTGGGAGTGGAAACGGACAAAATGTAATGAATGTAGGGATTGAATGATTGTCTATATTCAATTTCGGACATTTAATATAATATAATACACAAAGTGTCAAAGACTTCATCATTTCTATCATTGGAAATTTCGGACTTTTGAAGCTTATTCTACATGTAGAATATAAGCAAGGTTCGTGCGAGCCTTTTTTTTTTTCTTTTTCTTTTCTTTTTCTCTCTTTGCTTTTCGTTGCTTTTCCTGTCATTCCATTCGTGCTACTTGGCTACAAGGTTATATCGGCCTTTGCCCAACGTCAACATCACTTCTTATTACTGCATACAATTTCTGTCATAGTCTAGGTACTGTCTCACTAATATAAATGGAAGTTTGCCTAAAGTTCTAAACTCATGCCCATTCCTGCTCTTATTACATGGATAGATAATGGCTCATACATTTTTTTTTTAAACAAAAAGCTTGTGGAGAATAAATTTTCTCTCCCCTTTTCATTCATCTCCATAATCTATCTGCCTCTTCCAAGTTCCCACAACCGTGGTTTACAAGTCACGCTGATGAACTCCCTAGTCATTGTAGCGGGTCTCCGATCGGGACTCTCGCATCATGTATTGAAACCCATGCTGTGGCTTACATTAGGTTTTCATGGGGATCCTCTTCGAAAGGCGTGGGGGTCACCGCGGCTATGGAATTGCGGCATCCATCTGAGCGTTCACGAGCGTCGTTATTGAGAAGTCAATTCAAAGAAGAATTCAAAACAATGAATTTTCACCACTTTCAATTCGTTGAATCCACATCATTCTTATGGTCACACCGCTGCTTATATGCATTTTTCGATCACAACAGCTGACCTTCACTCGTCTGGAGTCCAAGCCATTAAGGTTATGGGTTCTGTTGTAACTTGGAATCCGGAAGATGCAATCGGTTATCCGGTCAAAGCAGTGTCACAACCGGGCTCAAGGATGGAATTCATCTTGATGCTCCATCCGAGGATTTTTTTGATGATTCTATGACAAACGGTTAAGAAATTATCCTGCATGTTTCAAATATGGGGGAGAGTCCATAGAACAAAGTATACAATGAGGGGTAAAAGGAAGAGACTTCAATTCATCGGCACTGCAGCCACTGCTCAAAACTCCAACTAAGCCAAGTACAATATGTGGTGAAGCCTGATGCCCCAAATTTCCAAGTCAAATACAGCTAAGATCAACATTGTGTTAGCATACGATGATGCTCATGACGTTGGGAATACCTTCATATTTTGTATTCGGGCATATGCAAACAAGGAATAAATTCGTGTACGGAGTAGGGTAGGGGGGTATTTGGTCATGATTGAAACACCCCACCTTCCTTGTACGGTACTTGCTTCCCCCACGCCTTACTTAGTAATTCCTTAGCTTCCTCGGGGGATGGATGGGATACACCAAATTCATACCAAATTCCCATTCTTGGAATATCAATACTTGTGCCACGATTAAAAATTTAAAACAGCAAGCAACGAGTTGTGCATACTCAACCAATCATAAAATAATGAGCCCCTCCCCCAAAGGCAAAGGCTTTCAAGCAGGAACGATCAATTGTGGGTAGTCACGGCCATTAGTATTTCCGATAACGCAACTCAGTATCAGGATCAACAAAGGCAAAAAAAAAAACAAAAAACCAAAGTCACTCCTGCTTCTTTTGATAACTCATGCTTTCCCGCTGTAACCTTGTCTGGAGATCGAGTTCGGGTTCGACTTCGAGTTCGATCTCTTCCTTTCCCAAGCTATTGAAGAGCAGAGTTCTGATCAAAAGCGGACACGCTTACTATAAAATGGCTTCAACCATGCAAGAAGCAAATCGTTTGAGGAGGGTGATGGCGGAAGGAAAGGAACCGGCAATGGGTTGTTGGCAGATGATTCCAGGAGCTAATGTTTCGAGGACTTTGGCGAGGACGGGTGTTGATTGGGTGTTGGTGGATTGCGAACATGGGAATATAGATGGTGAGTTTGCTTCATTTTGGAGTCTTTTTGACAACACCTTCTAAACTAAAAACACTCCCAATTGTGCACGAAAGATCATGCATGGTGTGAATACCCTCGCCTATCAGATCTCCTGCTGTGGCTCTTACCTTCTTGAAGTGTTGGGCGGATGCAGTCATTAGGCCCAGGAAGTTCTACTATACCAAGTGTGGTTGGACGACGAGGGACTCTAGATTCTTGAATCAATTTAAGACACTAGATTCCTTTGAAACGATAAGTTCATTCGAGAATTGAAACTGTGTTCGAATATCCAAGATTCCTCGAACATTGGGAAATTCAAAATCTATAGACTGCACATGGACCAGGGTGTCCAATAGTCCGGACGAGTAGGCGAAATGTGGGTTGTCAATATCTGAAAACAATTCAACATCCGAAGTGAATTCAGCATTTTACATGATATGCGATGGCAATTCCAAATTATCTAAACATCTTAGAGGACTTGAATGTTCTAAACGATTATAATAATCGAAAGTATCTTATCGTTGGACTGCAGTCTGGACTGTTGGATACACTGGGACTCTGGACTAACAGAAATTCCGCCATTACCCAGTACACAATTATTACTGAGATCTCCTTTCTCATATACACTTCTCTGCTTGATCTTTAAGATCGGGAATCAATGGGATTTCAAATGACATTGCGGATAATTTGTCGCAACTTATCTAATGCTCAACAGATGCCGCAATGCATGATGCAGTCCCAGCAATTGCTGCTTGTGGAGTGAGCCCGATAGTCAGAATTCCTGATAATCAAGGATGGATGGTCAAACGTAAGTCACCAAGCTGTGTTCTCATGTGTTTCGGAGATTTTGATAGTTTTAACAGGAGCTTTGGATTGTGGGGCTCATGGTGTACTTGTACCTCTCCTATACACAGCTGAGGGAGCCGAACAGCTCGTGAAAAGTGCCAAGTTTCCGCCTCAAGGGCAGAGAGGTTTCGGATCCCCATTTCCTCATGAACGCTTCGATCCCGAATTGAACTCCGATGCATATTTGAAGCAAGCCAATGATAGCATCCTGACCATAGTACAAATCGAAACTAGGGAAGCGCTGGACAATATCGATGCCATTGCTTCTGTCCCTGGTATTGATGTTCTTTTCATCGGACCTTTCGATCTTGGCAATAATATCGGCCATCCTGTTGTTGCAGGGCAAATGCATGAAAACCTCCATGCAGCAATCGCAAAGATCCTGAAAGCAGCAAACATAGCTGGGAAGAAGGCTGGAATCTTTTGTACGAGCGGGGAGCAAGCGAAAGGATTCGCCGATCAAGGGTTTCACATGATGAGTGTCGCAACAGATATGCATATCTTGCCACAAGGAGTAATTGCTGCTGTCAATAAGGCAAAAGGTCAAGATGATGGACTTAAGTTGACGGGTTTTTATGGTAGATAAATTGGTGGCTGGTGTACAAAATTCCTCTTGTTTTTAGCACAGCATGACGAATTCTCTTGATATTCTAGAATAGATCTTAGAGGTACAGTTTCAACATAGATCAAACAGAGCTCTTTCCTTCCACTTCATCCATCTTTGCCCTGACTTCTTCTTCGGTGAATCTATGCATCAACTTCCTCGCTTTAGACGCCAATTCAGACTGTTCTTCCCCGGCATCCTCTCTGCTAACGTGGATCTAACACAAAATATTAGCAAGATCTTCCGCTTTATTCATGAAGGTGAACCAACCACCGGGGTATCAAATTCGTATAAATCCTTCCAGTGCTTTTGTCCATCTTCCATAACAGCAATCTCTTTATACACAAATGGTCTCGTATCTCGAACTTTAAATAATGTATCTTTGGCGTTGGTACAGAGTGAACAGTTGGCTCGTGTGAAGAGCGTGATTCGACATATTTGGAGCAATCGCATTGTTGGATACATGGTAATTTAGATGACTAGGTTACTTCGGGTATTTCAAGTGTTTTTGTCTTTATTGAGCCTCAAAGCAGTCAATTTGATAATAACCCAAGAAAAGAGCCGCTCCGGGGAAAGTGTGATTTACTGTGCCCATCGGGACGGGATGAAATAGCGGTGAGTAGCATTCCCAACGGCAGAATCATTTGGAGCATTCTAGAAATTGGGAAGGTGGAAAGCTGATTTCAACTTTTCCATCTGTGACATACCAGCATTTATATTCGTATTGGAATTTTCATTTTCACAAAGTCCTTCTTCTTTACAAGACTATACTCGACTTGACTTTGACTTGATTCGATTGAAGAGGGAATTAGACAAGATGGCGCAAAAATGTGTACACCAATCTTGTGCAAAGGTTTATACTGATCCAGAGGAAGACTGTCTTTACCATTCTGGACCACCGGTTTTCCATGAGGGACAAAAGGGTATGCTGATTTATACCATTCATTCAAAGATCTCTCGATAATATGTTTGATACTAAAATATACCCAAAAATTAGGCTGGAAATGCTGCAAGCCCCGCGTCCTCACCTTCGACGAATTCCTCGCCATTCCACCTTGCACAACCGGCAAGCATAGTACCACAGACCATCCACCACAAGTAGAGAAGAAACCAGCCCCAGATGCATCTACAGAAGCATCTCCAGCTCCATCTCCTCCTGAGCCTTCCCGCGCTCCAATTGCTCCAGCTCCTCAATCCGCTGCTACTCCCCCTCCTCCTCCAGCGGAATCCGAAGACGATGATGCGTCCCTAGAGATCCCGGTAGGGAAAACTTGTAGGAGGAAGGCTTGCGGGAAGCAGTATGAGGGGAAGAGTAGAGAGGGGGAGAAATGTGTTTTTCATCCTGGTGTGCCTATTTTTCATGAGGGTAGTAAGGGATATACGTGTTGTAAGAGGAGAGTATTGGAGTTTGATGAGTTTATGAAGATTGAGGGGTGTAAGTCTAAGGATGCACATTTGTTTATTGGGAGTGGAGGGAAGGGGAAGGCGAAGGAGGGGGGTGAGGAGATTTTGGAGACGGTTAGGTGAGTTATTCTTGTTTATTTATGAGATGACGTCTTGAGGAAGTGAGGAAGATGGCACTAATGATAATAAATACAGATACGATTTCTACCAAACAGCAACCTCAGTAATCGCCTCATTTTTCCTCAAGAAAATCAATAAAGATAAAGCAGTTGTATCCTTCTCAGCCTCCCAAGAACTTACACTCGATCTCCCGACCACAGATGCAGTTCCCAAACGCTATAAAACTCTAGTTCCACTCTTCGGCGCAATCGATACAGAAGCCTCGTCCTTCAAAATCATGGGCACAAAGTTGGAAATTACATTGGCAAAGGCAGATGGGGCTAGTTGGCCAGTATTGAGGAGTGACGAGCAGAGGACGGGAGAAATTATACAGGTTGGGAAGGCGGGGAGAGCGGTTTAGGATGGGGCTAGCGTTGAATGAATGAGGTTGTGAAAGCGTTGAGCGTGGCACAATTAGATAGATGGTTCTATTATGCGCAGGCTAAGATTATTGGAGAATAAAAGTTTATCCTTTTCGGGATTTGTACTAACATGCATATGTGGTATGATTGATGATGGAAGTGAATGATAGAAGTGAAGAAAAGGGGGTGAAAAGTGATGGAAGCCAAGTTTAGCCGAGAGCAAGGGAAAGGAAGGAAAGCGCAGTGTCCAATAGTTCGGGTTGAAATCCAATAGTAGGATGGCAACTCTTGAATATTGAAATTATTTGGATTATTGATTGACATTGAAATAATCACTCTAGCAAAACCATTAAATTATTTTTCAAATATCTCAGATTTGATATGTTCACATTGAATGACCGTCAGGTTATTAGAAACACAGGAATGCCATGAACCTCGATTTGAACCTTCAATAAATGCAGATGATATTATTTAAAGCTCTCAAACGATTTTTATCTATATCCCAGATCCACCTTGCGCGGAAGAATATCCAACGCTTTGAATTGTCGCATTGAGCACTTTAGAAACAACAACGGTATAAACAAACGCCCACCCCTTTTAACACACACCAACAGGATATATCTCCTTTGTGGATAAGCCTTCCCAAGCACTAGAATCTCCCATCTTCCAATCTCGTCCTTCAGACGCATCACGCCCAACGCTAGACCGCCCCATCGGAGCCGAATCGTGCATCGGTAAGACTTCTGGACGTTAAACTCCTCCCCAGTGTAGAGTCGTCCGACTCGCTAACCTGGAATCGGTCGACGGCGGAACAAGGCGTAGATGCGCGCGGCGATACGGCCCCACGCTCGTCCTGAAACGTTATCGCACAAGACATCCTCCCCGATTCGCATGTCCCGTCTGCAGTAGACTCATTAGGCCCTGCCGCCGAATCCTTATCATGCTCCGCGGACGCATTCGCCGAATCGGTGGGAATGGGCCCGTATATGTATATTGAGCGGCCGTCCTTAGTGGTGGCAAAATGATGAGCCGTGGGGTGGAGAGCGTCGGATAATTTGTTGAAGGAAATTATTGGTCGGCTATCGATGGTGAATCCTAGGAGTTCGGCTGTTGGGATGGAGGGCGTGCTGGTTTCGGCCTTGAAGGAGGTTTCACCTTGGCTGCTGAGTGTTAGTTCGTGGTTTGAAGGTTGTTTGGGAGCAGTGTGTCCAATAGCTCGGACTAGCAGACTAGAGGTTTCAATACTTGAAAAACATCAAGTTTTTGAAGGTGTCCTATTTATTTGAATAGATTGAATATTCCAAACAGATTCAATGTTTGATATGGTTTCGATGTTCGAAAGCCTGTGATTGTTGGACTGCTTCTGGGCTATCGGACACACTGTTTGGAAGAGATAGAATGGACTTACTGAGATGAATCCATCAGACCAGCCACAAAAGTCTCAAAGCTCTTAATTGTATCCTCGCTTAGCCATGCCTTGAATAGATATTCGAATGCCACGCCCAACCAAGCGATGATTAGTACAGGTGTTCCAATTGCCACACTATTACAAAAAATAGGGTCAGTTCGAATCCGACAAATTCAGCTACGATGAAACATTTATAACAAGCTTAGATACCTAGGCATTCAAGCAAGATGCGACATTCAAAGTATTGGAGCAAATGAAGCATTCAATGAATGGAGGCACGCAGCGTCCTCATAATCATGGAGCCAAGACCAGGGGATATAAAAGCAAAAGTCCAAGTCACGAGAGGGATCCCCGAGTGAGGGACTGGAGAGAATATCGATGCAATGCTGAATAAGATGAAGTGCTCGAAAGTTTGAAAAATGAGAGACATAAAATGGATTATAGTGGCATACTTAACCGGTAGCGACTCCCTTCCCATACACGACCACAATTGAGCCAACGCAATGCCAAAAATGGCAATGGTACTCCCCACCTGCAGCAATGTCCAGAATGACCAATAGAGGAAACCCATGTCCAATTTATGACAGAAAGTGAGAGCGGATGCGGCGAAGGCTTCAAAGACTGTACAGAAAACCGCGACGACGAAACATAAGGAGGAGACGTAGATGCATCGGATTTGGGTGAGGCGATGTTTCGCTTTACTCTGGGAGAGCAGGTCTTGACAGAGGTCTTGGGAAATTGTAGGGTGAAGTTCTGCGTTTTTAATGTGCCTAAACGGGTTTGTTAATTGTTCGCCAGTGAGATCATATAGTAGATGAAGGGAATTGGAGAGCGACAAACATACGTGGCTATATGGGCGCTTTTGGCAAAGGCACTCGAAGCAATGGTCAACATGGCGAGCACAATCAAGAAGAGAATCCAGAAGATGCTCTTTACTTTGCTTAGACTCAGACTATGTATGAAATGGCCATGCTTAAGACACTGCTCTGATTGCATTGGATCTATTATATTGGACGCCATAGTGATTCTCAAGATGAAACAATAGTGATAATAATAATGAATCATTAGACTGATTGTTGTCTGGAGTAAATGTAATTGTTTCAGTTGCTTCGAAACAGACGCGGGACCGGTAAATTTTAAAAGAAAAACGTTATTAATTATAGTGGAAGATATTTCCAAGTCTAAATTTCATTACTTACATAGTGCGCTAGAGTTCACCCCATCCGTACATTGGCAATGAAACTGCCAAGCGACGGGACTCAACTGATCTTGCCGCCGGAGATACTCCCTCAGTGAAAGCATCATGCCCCAAGAAAGGTTGGTATGCGATCATCTATGCAGCCTCACAATCAAAATTGATATTGATATTGATATACAAATATTTATATACATTTAGATAGGTATTCTTATCAGGTAATCGGTCATGAAGTAGGTAGATTTCTGTGCAACTACCCTAACACATAAATTTTAAACAAGTTCCAGGAATATTTCTGTACCTCTGAAGCTATCTCCTCGCTTGCGAAACCGGTGAACTTATTAGTCTACAACCAATTTTTATGAAGACACATCGCGTGAAAAGTCTGTCCTCAATTGGGTACAAGTCAACTAGGTCATATCTATCTATCGTCTTGACTTGCGTTTTGCGCTCGCAAAATCGTTCAGGCAAAACTAAAAATTACAAATAGTAAAGTACGGCATTTGACAGATCTGCAAGGACGAGAGGCTCGATGATAACTTCCAATATCATCGTATCTTAAAGCAATTTCCGCGCTAGCGAAACTAGCAGGCCGTCAAGACCGACAGACGTTAAGGTAAAGGTTATTCATTCCATACCTCCCTAAAAGCTCATCTACTCCATACCTTCCATAAGCTCCACCGCATCAAGCAACATTCCTTTATTGCCGATCCATAGTCTTAATTGATCCCAGTCTTTACCCTCTTCTTCTCCACGCCGCCATTTTTCATGAAAACCCCATGATCCGGCGACTTTATCTATCGCGGCCCGCTCTTCTTCACGAATCCAGCGCTCCCTTAATGGCATACCAGGGGCCCAAGTTACGCGATCCATTTGATCATTAGCTGTCGTAACAGCTACCACACCAATAGTAGTCGTAAACCCCATATATGCTAGTATTCCAGCGAATGCGATGTTTGTAGCCATGCCGGGTTCCATAGTGTTTTGGAACATGGCAAGTTGTGATGCAACGCCATATGCTGCAATAGGTGCCACGGCAAGTCCAGTAGCAGGTAATAAACCTTTCCGGATAAATTTGGCACGGCGAAATGCTATTTGCGCATACGCCGTATCAATGATATCCATAGCTACATCTAGTTCCCTCGCATCAATCGCTGTCTGTAAAGCTTGATCTGCCACGGCAACTGGGATGGCATTGTTGACCTTGTTTGGATTTGGATTTTTGAATTGTGTCGGCTTGGAACCCTCAATCGGTATCGGTTTGTTCGCATATAAATAAAATACTCCCGGGAACGTCTTCGGTTTTCCTAGACATGATTGCGCCCTGATGTATAGTTCCAAGATCTCTGGCGATATAAAGACAGCCTCGTTAGAGACAATCGAAAACAACGCTTGCGAGAGCTCATCTACTAGAAATTGGGTCTCGCGGGATAGCTTTTGGACTCGTAACTCCTTCGAACCTCGATCAGCCAAAGAAAGTAAAGACGCCGCAGCGGTTACATCCTTCTTTACTTCTGATGATTTGGCAGGCTCTCCAGCAAAATCTGCGGCAACTAATCGGCATGTATGGAGAACATTCAGAATAGCCTTTTCTGAAGGTACAATTTCCGATAATAATTTACTACAGGCCTGGACTCCATGCCGTAGTTCTTGTGCTAGTTCTGCTTCCGTGATATGCCGCCGCGATGATTTTGCATGCGCTGGATCCGACTCTGAGAGTTTTCGCGAAGAATCGAAAGAGGTGGACTTTGGTGGTTTGCTTGATCGTTTTCTTGAAGTGGTGATAAATGTACGAGGAGAAATGGTGTTAATGGCTTTCGAAAGATGTCGTTGTTGTCTCAAGGAGGGCTTTTGAGAAGTTATGAAATGGCATGTACGGCACACATCCGACCGAGGCTTGAAAAGGCGGTTGGACATTTTGTAGGACAATATCAAGTTTTCGTGATCTTCAACTTGAGGTTTTTCCACGAGCTGTAGTCACGCCAAACCCGCATCCTATCGAAATATCATAACCCTGCTCCCTGGCCCTGTAAACTTGATGTGGCTGACTAATAAAGAAGGCTGAACTTGATGCATGAGCCACAATTGTGACGACGAGCACATTGCATGAATCCGAGATAACTTTCTGAGCTTCTATTTAAGCTCCTTCTTTGAAGCATTTAAACATACAATTAATTCATTTTGTTTGAACACATCTCTCATAACCTTCATGCTTGAATGGTGCCGACTACCAAATATTTTGATCAAACAACCCATTCGAAATTTCATTACAAATTGATCTGCCTCAACTTGAGCAACTGTTATTCACGAAATCATGCCTCCTCCACCACCACCGCCCCCCCCTCCTCCGCCGGGATTTGGAGGCCCTCCTCCTCCTCCGCCGCCTGGAGGAGCCCCAGGATCGATGCCATCAAGGCCACCTGCGAAAGTCACTGGCAACAGAGTAAACTCCCCCAATTGTACAATGTTAAGTTAAAGTTGCTAACCATGTTATAGGGCGCACTTCTGTCAGATATCACGAAAGGAAGAGCACTTAAGAAAGCTGTAACCAACGACCGATCGGCACCAATAGTAGGCAAAGTATCCGGTGGTTCTGGGCAAATGCCGATAGGAGGTGCTCCACCAGTACCTGGGATGGCAAAACCTCCTGGGGGTTTTGGCGCACCACCCGTACCTGGGGGAAATAGAGCTCGAAGTGACAGTGACCAAGGGAATAGTGCGTCCACAGGAATGGAACAACCTCCACAGTTAGGAGGAATTTTCGCAGGTGGCATGCCCAAGTTAAAGAAACGAGGCGGAGGAGTAGATACTGGCGGTAAGCTTTATGTTCTATGAGGATAGGATAGATTCTAATTTTAACAGCAAACCGAGATTCATCATTTACATCAGAACCGGAATTTTCTGCGCCTAAACCACCAGGTATGGCAGCTCCTAGACCTCCAACAAATGCAGCACCTCCGTTACCATCAGCCAGGCCTCCTCCTCAGCCCAGCTCCTCAACACCTGCATTTGCGCCCTCGATTGCCAATTTGCGAAAAACTGCTGGGCCAGCAATTTCTCGACCTGCTTCTTCAGCTTCTCTTAAGGGACCACCACCCCCTATTGGCAAGAAACCTCCTCCACCTCCAGGGGTTCGAAAGCCATCAGTATTATCAGCCCCACCACCACCGCCATTATTTGCACCTCCACCCCCTTCTTCAGCCCCC
>NGKH01000001.1:1081405-1127261 GCA_002162575.1 Sclerotinia glacialis | reverse complement strand
ACCGCCTGCTGCACCGCCGCCACCACCTTCTCCAGCTCCACGTCCTCCCAGTAACCCACCTCGAGCACATGCGCCGCCTCCTCCACCAACGTCTCCACCTTCGACCAATGGAGGTAGTCAGAGTCTTGCTATGCAAGCAGCAATTCGTGCTGCCGGTCAAGCATCACCAATGGGCGCACCCCCTCCACCACCGCCACCCCCCTCTAATGGGCCTCCCTCTATATCGTCATACAGAGCGCCATCTCCGCCTGCACCACCAGCGGCACCACCAGCGGCACCAATATCAAGGAGCCAAAGTCAACAACAAGGAAGAACTCACACAATGGATTCTAGTTCATATACTCTCTCATCAAACGGTACCTTACCGAAAGCTGCTAGCTCTAATAGCTCTAATAGGAGAGTTAAAATCAACGATTCCCGATGGAAATTCACCGATGAATCAGTATTCCCCAAACCTCGAGAATTTATTGGTGGGCCCAAGAAATATCGGGCTGGCCGTGGGAGTAGTGTTCCGTTAGATCTGGGTACTTTCCAGTAAGGATTTTACTTACAAAGGAATACCTTTTGGATCCATATTTATGTGTTACCATAATGATTTAGGGCGTTATAGCGGGATATCGTTTAGAATCGGTAAGGCGGCATCAAGCTATCTGAATTGGAGTTATACGTTAGGGCAATTGACATTGTCAAAATTCCCCCCTGAGTCGCGAGATGAGGCGGTTCTACCAGAGACATCAGATCAATGCCTGTGACATTGAGGAGAGGAATGAAGGCGGGATCACAAATTACAGTATAAAAAATCATGTGTGATGACGCATCAAAGTAGGAAAAATACTAAAGTTTTGTACACTTATTTGTCGTACTTAAGTGTGATTTTTATTTCAAACGGCATTATAGTAACTTCTATTGTGATTATAAATAATTCAAAGTCGATTCAAAGAGCTTTGTGAGATTCATTATTCATTCATTCATTCATTCATTCAAACAAAAGATAAATTGATTGTATTCCATTCCACATATAGCAGCAGTGCTAAATTGGGTAACTCATTACTCGAGTAGGTTATTAGGTTTTTCGGGACCATTATCTGTCCTTTAGGTTATTCTACCGAGAATCTTAGAAGGAACCTCAAACTTCAAAAGACCCAATGCACCCATCCCCCTTCTTCACAACTACACCCCTTTGAACTAATACCAATTTACCCTCTCTCCCTCAACGACCACAAGACACTCTTGGTGTTAATTGAAAATAACTAGGTCCAGCTTCTTTTAATTCTCTTCCGCTTGGTTCAAGTCCAGTAGAACTGCGACAATGTCGATACGCGGTACTGCAGGGTATAATTTGGGTGGGCAGAACTCATTTGGAGGAGGACCAAGTATGGGTGGTATGGATAAACAGAATGAACCCGGTGCTCTCGATGCGATAAGGGAGCAAACAAGCAAAATTGAGGATTTCTTGGATACTTTAAGTGATCCTGTTAAGCCGTATGTTCATGTCCCTCACAGGACCCCGCAGAGGACAGCTTGAGGGGTCTGTCTATTTCTGTGCTTAAATTTACTGGTATTTACAATCTGCTAACTTCTATTATTCTGCAGATACCTACCAGCTATCGGACGATTTCTTATTGTTGTTACATTCTTGGAGGATGCATTGAGAATAATTACACAATGGAGCGATCAACTATTATATCTGCATGATTACCGACACAGTATGCTACCTACCTGTCTACCTGTCCAAAACATGGCACAGCATGGTTAACAATCTTCTAGTCCCGAGCGGTCTCACACATCTTTTCCTAATCGTTAACGTACTCGCAATGGTTTCATGCTCTACACTAGTCATCGCACGAAGATACTCGGATTACGCTGTTGGTGGATTGATTGGCGTTGTAGTGGTACAAGCTCTCGGATATGGTCTTATTTTCGATCTCAACTTCTTCCTCCGAAATCTTTCAGTCATGGGAGGCCTATTAATGGTTTTGTCCGATTCATGGGTCCGCAAATCAAAGGCATTTGCCGGTCTCCCAGAAATAGATGAGAAGGATCGCAAAATGTACTTCCAGCTTGCTGGTCGTGTCTTGTTGATCTTCCTCTTCGTTGGATTCGTTTTCAGTGGCACCTGGAGCCTTTGGAGAGTGATTGTGGCATTCTTCGGTCTCGTAGCCTGCGTTATGGTTGTCGTGGGCTTCAAGGCAAAGTTCAGTGCTATTATGCTTGTTCTTATCTTGAGTGTTTTCAATGTGTTGGTGAACAACTTTTGGACTGTAAGTCGAACCCTATTGCTCGCGCGGGGCAATTTACTGATTACCGTAGCTTCACGAACACCACCCCCACAAAGACTTCGCAAAGTATGATTTCTTTCAGATTCTATCTATTGTAGGAGGTCTCCTCCTCCTTGTCAACAGCGGACCAGGGAAATACTCAATCGATGAGAAGAAGAAGGTCTACTAAGCTGTTGTGGTGAGTTTGAAACGAGATGAGAGTAGGGGGGGTCAAGGTTCAGGAAAAAATTAAACAGGAAGCCGTGCATTTACGGCGGAGTTCAATTTGATGAGGGAAATTTTTCTATTACTGTTATGTCTATCTTCCTCTTAAGGAAGATTCAGGAGGCTTGGGCGCTTGCTTTAAACATAGCGTCAACATCTTCCGAATGTAAATCTCGAAGCTGGCAATTTATAAAGTATATGAATGACTTACAAGCTAAACATTGTGTTCTCCCGTGCTTCACTAAAGTGCAAAGACGATTGTTTCGAGGTCAAATTGAAACACCTTTGAGCCTCGGACCATCGAACTTGATGAAACTGTATAGCATTGCCAGCAACATCCTAAGAAGACTATATTTTGTCGAATCGGCCGGCTATAGCCTGCAACTAAATGAGTATTTTCTTACCATACAAATGCAAGATGGCTTTACCCACTTATCTATTATTAAGGTCACAGCTGCAGACACCTGCATTGCTAATCCCCGTAAGCCACAGCCATCACCTGCAACTTTAATTTTTCTTCTGTTGGCCACGAGCTGATCTGTCAATTTTATAAGCATTTTCATCAATGATATAGTGATATGTTGATGAGTTCCGTGCATCTGGCTTGAGATTGGGTATCAGCCTATTAGTTATATAAATGCCTACTTATTAGCATTTTCCTGCATATACTTATGCCACAATATCACGATACATACCCTTCACGTGTCCCCAAAATCTACCTCGCTCATCTCACATTCCCTACGCTATAAGCCGAGATCATGGCCGAAGTTCTCGGTACAGCTCTCTCAATCGTCGGGGCAGTTGGAGTCCTCGGTCAAATCTTTTCCGGTTGTATAACGGCGTACTCACTCTTCACGACCGCATCTAACCTCACACGGGACTCGGAGAAACTGATTTGTAAGATTAAGATTGAAGAGATGAGATTGTTGGTCTGGGGACGGGAATGGGGGGTGCTAGAGGGGAGGTTTGAGGAGGAATTGAAGAGGGAGGAGGGGATTGGGAATGAGAGGATGAGGAGGTTGGCGATGGAGATCCTTAGTGAGCTGTATAGGACTATTACGGATTTCCAGAAGTTGAGGGAGAGGTATGGGGTTGTGGAGGAAAGTTGGGGAAGAGATGAAATAGAGGGGAAGGAGAATGTAGAGAGAGGGGCGGAAAAAGAGAAAGGAGGGTTTGGGATGGGAAAGCTGAGTTTGAGGAGCGAGTTGTCGAAGAGAGTCAAGTGGGTTATTGGCGATAAGGAGAAGTTTACAGTGCTCTTACAGGACCTGAAAGATTATAACGATGGGTTGGAACAACTGTTTCCACCGTCAAGACTAGCGACCCTGCATAGGGCATGGACGAATGAACTACTACAAGGTGCGCATCGCGATCTGGGCAAGCTGAAAATGTTGGAGGCGGCGAGTAGTGGGGTATATCCAGCATTGAATGTTTCGGCCAATCTCAAGCAATTAAGAATCAATCTAGATGAGAAGGAGACCAAGAATTTCAAGCCAACTTATACGCTCAAGATTCAACGCCATGCATTGGTAGTCAAGAATGCCAACATGGGAAGAATTCATGGACAATATATGAATCCCTCGCTAGTAGAATCACAAGAAATTATAGTGGAATGGGTAGAGTACGATCGAGAAGACCTCGACGCTCGACTAAATCATCTCCGTCGAATAGATGACCTCGCACGCATGATTCACAGTGCTTCAGATCGACACCCAGACCTCCATACGATCGATTGCCTGGGTTACACAGACGACAGTGCCTCCTCCCGCTACGGACTCATCTACCGTGCTCCCTCCTCCGCTTCCTCCTCATCCACTCTCAATGCCCTCATCGTCAGCAGCGATTTCCGCACCCCTGACCTAGGCGATCGGTTCAAACTCGCCCATACACTTTCTGTTGCCCTCTGGTCTCTCCATTCATTAGACTGGCTGCATAAAAATCTCTGCAGTAGCAACATCCTCTTTTTCCCCAGCGCATACACGAAAAGTCCGGGAATCTCGAGAGAAAGGGACAATGTTCCAGATATAAGTATGCCTTATCTCCTCGGTTTCGATGCCTCCCGTCCAGATCATATGGGTGAAATGTCCATCGCATCCCGCAACCCCACAGCAGCAAATCTCCACCGTCATCCATTGTCTCTACATTCCTCTTCTTGTCCGCGCAAACAGTATTGTAAATCCTTTGACATATACTCTCTAGGATTGATATTACTAGAAATTGGTTTGTGGAAAACATTACAAATGTACCATAAACCGCATTATTCGGCCGAAAGGTTTAGAGATAAGATTGTGGTGCAGAATTTGGTGCCGGGGCTTGGAAGTAAAGTTGGGAGGGGGTATAAAGAAGTGGTGGAGAGATGTCTGGGGGTTAGAGAGGATTTGAGTGGGGTGGAGGCGGGGGTGTTGATGGAATTTGTGGTGGGGAGGTTGGAAGATTTGAGGGTTTGAGGCAGAGTATCCAAGAGTCCAATATCTGAAAGGACAAATTGTTTAGCAATGATTTCATTGTCTGAATAGATTCAGTTGGATTACAGACCGGAGTGTTGGGGCATTCTGGTTTAAGGGTGTAAAGGGCAGGGGAAGAAGGTGAGAGTTGTACATGAATATGGTTACATTGGCTGGATAAATAGATTAGATTATGATGAGACATACGAATTTACGAATTTATGCATATTGAAGCATTGTATGATTGTGAATTGAATAAGGGGACCATTTTTGTGATCAAGCAAAGATGAGGCAGTCCCAGCAAACTGCGTCTGATGCGTATTCCAGTCGTTGTTGCTCATCCAAATGTCTTTGAGAGACGTCCTATTTTCATTAACAGATAACTGCAAACCAACCCGCAAAATCAAGGTGCCTGGGCAAGAGACCAAGGACTCAAGCGACTTTGTTTGGCTCAGGCTGTCTCCCGATTCCTCATTTTCCGAAATACATTGTGGTCAAGAGCCAATTAGCCAACCGTGAACCTAGCCTTCCTCATTTGCCTTCCCCTCTTAAGTTTGTTGTATATCAGTCATTTTTGTGGTTGTGTTGTCTAGATAGCGTGAAATATAGGACAGAATATTAAATGGATGACAATCAACGTTCACTGAAGCTTACGATTCATAAATGAAGCAAGCTCGAAATCAAGTTGAATGGTCTCAAAATAGTAACTCAATGATCAACTTTGATTTGAATATGCGAAGCAGAATTTCAAAAGCGAATCACAGACCACTTCTTGATTATACAATAACAATGCTATCTACAGCCATCTTAGCTATTTTGAGAATCTCCAAACAAGTTCTTGTTCTCTCTCTATAGCATTGTGTAGCCGTCGAATCTGCGGTCTTCAAATCCGGAAAGTGGTCATGCTCCAGCGATCGCACACCAGCTGCTACTTGTGCATCCAATATATTATGACGAGCGTTCTGTCGTTGCTCCATCTCGGAGATGATATCTCTCAGCCCCTTATACTTGTATCCAGGTTGCTCATGGCCAAAAATGTCGGCTCGCAATAAAGCTCTCACGGTAGTTCGCCACTCCGCTGGTTGCATTTCTCTGTCTGCCATAGGGAATACTTCATCGAAAAAATTCTCTGCCTGATCAAGTGGCTTCTGGTGCTCATATAATCCACCGGAATCACGATATCTAAAGATTTTAGTTTGACCTTTGGCAATGGCCTCAGCAGTCGCTTCATCAACCATCTTCAATAAGCGACCGTACCCATTGGCTATGATGGGTAATATGGTTCCAATAAGCATCGTGTTTTGGAAGGCTTCAATAGGAGGTGTAGGCGAAATTAAAGCTATCGCACCACATGAGGGGCACCAAATGGCTTTTGATGCCACAAGACTGGCGCCACGAACGACCTTTAAAGCTTCATCAATTTCACTTGGGAACTGTTGCAGTGCTGAAAGTGACAAATACATTGATGATAAACAACTGCACTTATCGCCTGAAACTGGAGATGGGCCATCAATTCCATTAGGCGAGGAAGATGAAGAAGCATTTGCTCCTGTTGATAGTTCAAGCACTTGGTTGGCTAAAGGTTGAGTTTCACTCGACTTATGAATATCTATATTACTGAATTCGATAGGAGGACCACCTAGTACATCGAGATCTCCGAAATGCCATATACTCTGGCCGCCTTCTGCATTTGAGGCCCAAAGAGGATCTGGGGTTTCCAGAGGAAGATTTTGTGTGAATTGTTGGGCATTTCCAGATTCATTGAAATTCGATTCGGTAAAATACGGTTCGGTAAAGTTGGCAGCATCGAAATAGTCAAATTCATCGCCAAAGAAAGGGGGGAATGTGCCATCATCGGGAGGAGGTTGTAGCTGGTTTTGTACATTGATGGATTCATCTCTAATAGTTTCGATGAATTGCCGCTTTCTTGGCCTTCCCATTGCCTTCTGTTCGGAATAATGGCAAGTTATGTGTTCCCGCACACATCTTTCACATCCATTTTGATCCTTTGAGCAAGCAAGTTTTCTTACTCCTACATTCATCTAATCAGCCATTGTATAAAGGTTGACTCTTCCTAGTCCTGAGTTACTTACTGCACTCATCACAAGCCCGATGTTTTACCATAGTATCTTTTTTGTTTACTTGTTGGGTTGGTTCATTACCACAATAATCAATAATCAATAATCACCACAAAGAAATTTACTATAAATTAGTATAATGAATGTAATGAAATGATCTTGATTCAGTGCAAAGATGTCGTATAGCTGTTTCTTACTGTACTTCATGCATACTGGTAGTGCAGTGATATTGGAAGGGGACTCGGATGAGAAAATACGCTAAGATAACAATATCCGATAAGCTCTCGACCAATTTTTCTAGGAAAAAAAATCTGGAAAGCTCCAAGGTTATAAGCAATACCCAAATTATTGCAAAATGGCACCTCCAACAAACCAACGAAAGCGCAAAGCTGTTACCCGAGATGTACCTGAGATATCCGATGTGGAGTCTGAAGCAGAATTTGGTGATGGGATTTTAGAAGGAATCTTGTCGCAAAGTGAAGATGAATCCGACGACAGCGCCGCGGAGGACGATAGTGAAGACGAAGAAGATTTGGATGAGGAGGAACTCGATGCATTGGATAGTGACGAGGTACCCTCAGAGAATGGCGAAGGGGAGGAATACGGGACAAGAACTGCCCTCAGCAAGAACAGTGTTGGTGAAGATGATGAGAAGCCCAACTACACTGTCGTAAAGGACGCCAATGGAGGAGAACGTTATGTTTATGAAGAGATAGACCCTGTTTACGACTCAGATGATTCGGATGCTCAAGAGCCAAATAATACTATTGGAAATATCCCATTGTCTTTTTACGATTCTTATCCTCATATTGGATACGATATCAATGGAAAGAAAATTATGCGACCTGCGAAGGGTGAAGCACTTGATGCATTGCTAGACAGTATCGATATACCGAAGGGATGGACAGGCCTTACGGATCCTTCTACGGGTCAACCTCTCAACTTGACTCAAGAGGAATTGGAGGTTTTGCACAGGATACAAACAAATGGGGCTCCTGAAGATGGCTACGACCCATATCCTGTAAGCACTTCTTGCGGTATTTGTATTGTTTTATAGGACTGACTTGATATAGGATTATGTTCCATATTTCAGCGGTATCGAGGAGATTATGCCTTTGAGCTCAGCTCCTGAGCCCAAACGACGTTTCTTGCCATCCAAGCATGAAGCAAAACGAGTTATGAAGATAGTCCGAGCCATTCGAGAAGGTAGAATCCTACCATACCGACCACCAGAAGAGCGCGAAGACGAGGAAGAGGAGCATCATTACGATATATGGCAGAACGAGGAGGCTCAACCAGATCATATCATGAAAATCCCAGCTCCAAAGCCACCTCCACCTGGTTATGATCTTAGTTACAATCCACCCCCGGAGTATCTCCCATCCAAGGCAGAGAGAAAGGAATGGGAAGCTACAGATCCTGAAGATAGAGAAAAGGAGTATCTACCAACCGCATATGATTCTTTACGGAAGGTGCCAGGATATGACAAGTTTATTAATGAGAGGTTCGAACGTTCGCTTGATCTCTATTTGGCTCCACGAGTTCGCAAAAATAGGCTGAACATCGACCCTGCTTCTTTACTTCCAAAGTTGCCAAAGCCTGAAGAGCTTAAACCTTTCCCAACTGTCACGCAGACACTGTTCCGCGGTCATGAAGGTAGAGTGCGAAGCTTGGCTATCGACCCATCTGGAACATGGTTGGCTAGCGGTGGTGATGATGGCACTGTCCGTGTTTGGGAACTTCTAACCGGAAAGCAACTTTGGAACGCACAAATAGGAGACGAGGAGGCGGTCAACGTTGTGAGATGGCGCCCAGCAAAAGATGCCATCATACTTTCAGCTGCAGCTGGGGAGGATATATTTCTTATGGTACCCACCATAATTGATCCTGTTGCTGAAAGCAATAGCCGAGAGCTACTGGATGCTGGGTTTGGTTATGCAACAAATGCCACTCAAGCCCTCACAGCAAATGGGCAAAAGAAAGAGCCTGTCGCAACCTGGGCTCGTCCTAGCTCACGTCTACAAGATGAAGGTGTACTGATCAAGATCACGGTTAGATCTACAGTCAAAGTCATTACCTGGCACAGAAGAGGTGATTTCTTTTCTTCCGTCTCTCCTACCGCCCAAAAGTCCGCCGTCGCAATTCACACACTTTCGAAACATCTCACGCAAATTCCCTTCAGACGTCTTCCCGGTATCGCACAAACTGCTCAATTCCATCCATCTCGACCCATTTTCTTCGTTGCTACCCAACGCACAATCCGCAGTTACGACTTACAAAAACAAGAATTGGTCAAAATCATTCAACCCGGTGCTCGCTGGATCTCCTCCTTCGATATTCATCCCGGAGGCGATAATCTCATTGTTGGTTCTTATGATCGTCGTCTCTTGTGGCATGATCTCGACCTTTCCACTCGCCCATACAAGACCATGCGTTTCCATAACAAAGCTATTCGAGCTGTGAAATACCACAAAGGTGGGCTTCCATTGTTCGCTGATGCTAGTGACGATGGCAGTTTGCAAATTTTCCACGGAAAGGTTGTAAGTGATGCCATGGAGAATGCTACCATCGTTCCAGTGAAGGTTTTGAAAGGACACAAAGTCAAGAGTGCCTTGGGTGTTATGGATGTGGACTGGCATCCAAAGGAGCCATGGCTTGTCAGTGCTGGTGCAGATGGTACGTGTAGGTTGTGGACTTAATAAGGCAATGTACAAAAACGGAGTATGAAGGTGTTTAGAAGGTTGTCTTGAGGTTCTATTAGATATCATTGGTAGAAAAGCATGAAGAATTTGATAATTTTACAACTGATCACATTCGCCCTCTTTTTCTTCTCCTATAGAAAGTCGGAATTGCCAAATGTAGCTGGTTACTGGTCAAACCCAATATCTGATTAGCAATATTGCCGTAATGATACACATGATTCATCTTATTTACTTTTAGGCAACTACTTACACTGCCTTTTAGGCCGAATTTCATGCCTTCCTGTCCGCGATCCACACAACTCGCAACTCGCAACTCGCAACTCGCGACTTGCAACTTGCAACTTGCAACACAGCATATGAGGGATAATACGTCTCACAACATGTGAAAGTCACAATTTCGTCATTTGAGGCTCAAAACCAAAGCAATCAGCCTCGTAAAAAAGGTCTCATTTCAATTATCACGCGGACCGCGGCGTCTCCCGAGAATTTATTGACTCAATCACTTGGCATCGAAGGCCTCCAGGAGTCTTTCTCCAATTCCCCAAAATACAACGTTACCGATAAAAGAGTTTTTGGTATGAGGTTATATTCCCGATGGAATAGGTCCTAGCCAGTCGGACGAAAGCCACCTGGTGAGCCGGTACTGTGCGACTTGAGGAGGTGCATTCCGCGAGTTATTTTTGGAAGGAGAGATGACATTCGGCCAAAAGACTTAATCGGGCGGAAATTCGATGTGCCTTGGCGCCTTATGCATACTGCCGCACCAGGTTGCGATATCGTGGGCGATTCAGAAGGTCGAGAGGTCTGAAGGTGCGGCATAAACTAATTGAGAACATCCGTTAGGATTGAAAGTTTCTTGATGGATGATCACGAGAGAGAAAGCGAGCGGGCGCGATACTCAGTGGAACACATTTGATCATTTTAGCTGGCAATTGACGTCGATGGGAATTGGGCAACTTGTTCAATTGAAAGCAATTTGGCCCATCGCAGCATATACAAGCAACTAGTTATTTATTCCAAAAGTCAATTCCTTCCCCAGATAAAATGAATTCGACCTCATGATTGGCGTCCCTCTGGCTAGTTAAAAGAAAGTCGGTGACAACTTATGTCACCCGAGGATAAGCACAACCATGATACAACATCAATCAACCAACCTCACCTCTATCGCAATTAGAAAAAACATCAGCTGGAACCCGCGGAGATAAATTGCGCCAATCGTCATACGTTTCTTGCAAAGTGAGGCAGACAGCACTGCCTCACCTCAAATGATTGGTGCCTGACAGTCTCGTATATTATGGATTTCCAGCTTTCCTCCTTTTCTCGCAGCCTTGCGCGTAGTAGGGCGTTAGGAAGAAGTTCGGCACGCTCTTCGCAGTGTAATAATGCATGCACCCTCATAGACTCCGATATTCGGCTCCATACAGATGACCACAAACCTACCTTAGAGCCATGCACGGAGTAGGAAGTTATAGCTAAGCCGCCCTTTTGCATGCCATCATTCCAAGTATTGCAGTGAAGGAAGCTTCCAAGCAGGTCTATAAGTATAGCTGGTTTCTTCCTTCTTTTCTCACTTTCTTTATCATCAGCGAAGTTATTTTACTTTCAAACCTTGTGTTGCCATTATATTCGCACTTCAAGCTAAGCATATCATATATATTATCTCATCATCTCAGCCTCAATTTCTTCCAATCCCTTATAACCCTGTATTCCCTGCATTGGTAAGATACTGTCTTAGAAACCACCAATCTGTCTTCGTTGGTAATCACACTCATCATTCGTTCTCACCCCGCATTGTATGTTACTCGGCTAAGCCTTGTCAGCCGCGTCATATCTTAATATTCCGATAGTTCCTTTTGGCATTTAAAAATGGCCTCTCCTGCTTATAATGATCGGGACGGAAAGGATTATCTGAATGATCTAGATGATTGGACCATCATCTGCCAATACTGTATCAAACCCATCTCGGCAACTAGACCCCCCACCTACAATGAGGTCAATTGTGGTTGCTCAGAGCTTGGCATCCACGCTGCTGGAATAGACCTGGCCATGCAGCCTATAACCCAAAGGTTGGAGCCAAAGATCACTGCCTATGATCAACCTGCCTATACAAATCAAGATTCCATCCCGAGATATGGTTCTTCATACGCCCAAGCTTTGGCAACAAATCAAGAATCTCTTGTTCACGAAACCAGCAACAACTTTCAAAATCTCAACATCAAGTGGAACCACGGTAACCTCACACAAGACCAGCCATACTCCGTCCAAAGCTACTCATGGCCGCTCCGTTCCTGGCTGACAGAGAACGAATCTTTATATACTCTTTCATCCACCCCTCAAACTCCATCCTATGCTCACAAAGCATCATCGACGAAGGCCAAGAAGGGGAGCAAGCGAGGAAACTCCAGTCTCTGTAGCTCTGGAAGTAACGTGGAACCTGGACTAAAGGGATGGGGTCCCGACCCATTCACTGAAACCGGAGCATGGGCTAGCGAAAAGTGCCAGGAGACAAATGAGCACCCAATGGCAATGAGTAGTATGAGCGATTGGTATGGGAAGTAGCTTTGTTAGCTTGTGGTGATTTGCTGGTTCGGTAGAGTGTGGATATTTTGGAGATTTGGTTTCCGCGAACGGTGCTGGGACATGTTATTCAAGGTTGGATGTTATTTTGGTATTTTGATTCCTTGTTTCATGTGTTAAAAATTGGGTATTGTGGTGTAAGAGCTTGAAACGAAAGGTTAAAAAATGGGCGCACATATATTTTGGGAACAAACTTTCGTTATGGGGTGCTATGGGCAATGAGGCAGGCGTTAGAAGAATGTAACAGGACTTGACTATTCAATTGTTTACCATCTCAGTTGGTCGGTTTGGATGATTCCGCTCAGAAAATAGAAACAGAAGTAGTAGAGATACAGAAATATATAAACAGATTAGTTCCTCATCTTTTACTTCAGCAACCAATCCCATTGAAGTCCTTCCTCCCTCCGAAATATAATCTTCTCTATCCCCACCACTTCCCCAAGTTATATTCATTTTTATGTGTTTTTTTTATACAAACCCCTTAATAGTATGTAACTAATCTACAGTGAATGAAGAGAACTAGACGAGAAGAAACGAAAAACCTTGTAGAGAACTGCTCCGAAGTTCTTGGAGAAATAGTGAATATGATCCGAACATTAAATCTCCAAGTATATAATAATTTACCCATTTGGATTTACAACCACTCTTGCGCCACTCACTAGCCTGCAATTGTTACAGAATAATCTTTAAGACAAGCCCCATTTCTCGCAATTTCCGGTTTCCATATTTCTCGACCTATTTCTATGTATGCCCCTTTCGCCTTTCCCGCATTTCCCTCTCCTCTCTCCTCTCTCCTCTTCCGCTACAGACACTGAGTTTTTTTCATTAAATCTGTTTCATTCGAGCAATGAATGCCCATTATCATCCACGTCATACAAATCGATCCCCCCGACCAAGCGAACTAGAGGTTCTCTCTCGCGCTCTAACCGTCTTGCAACCAATCAAAAACAACAAATAGTTCGAACGAGTCTACTATATAGCAAGCAATTGAGCTCTTGTGCAATACCAGCTCGATATGCGGATACGAGATGAAGAAATCAAACTCTCTTCGGCATCAGCGCGCTATAGCTAGGGTATTAAAAAAAACATAGGGCCAAGTTCTAGCTGGAAACGATTGGTCCGATAATGCATGAAGGGCCGGCCAGTCATAGGTTAATAGTGTTTCGGGCTATCTGCTAAGTCATACAGGCTTTTGCAAGACAGTCCGCTTCCAAGTTCACATACCAGCCACCACGGGGAGCAATTGGGTATTGAGCTCTCTACATCACAGCCCCACGTGCAGAGAATTAATAGAAGGGTGGATACTGATTTCCTCGTAATCCCAAAGCCGTGACGGACGCATCGATTCCATCGAATCCTTAGTTATTTCCCAAGATGATACTGCTGGAAAAACCGTCTCTTGCTAACCCCTCGCCAGTGCAGAAAAGAACCGTGACAATATCAAGGACAGCAGATCCAATAACTCCGGACCGACAAACTAAATCCGAGTTTTCAATAATTGAAATTATTTTTGGTTTGGGTATCTCAAATAAATTCTGAGTATCAAAAGTTTCATATTATTGGATTGTAGTCCGGACGATTGGATACCTTGTTTTAATGCAGGCTATTACTGATATGAGTATGGAGCTAGAGAGAAGATACGTAGAAGATATTGATTCGAACACGAGGGAATTGGAGCTGCGGAAAATAGACCGGCAAGATATATACTCAGATATAAGTAGATGGAAGGGCGGACATAACTTATTGCATACTATCAGCAGGATATATAGGCCTTTTAATGAAGGGGTGGAGGCGAGTCTTCACTTGAAGTATCACAAAATTCAAGCACAAAAATACCAATAGCACTGAAATCATCCAGTATAGAATCATTTACATTTCCTTTAGGTCCATTGTGTGCCCATTTAACAAACTATATCTCTTCCAAAATCACCCTTGTCACGATTCTTTCTCCAAAGTAAAGATAAAGTAAAAGTTCTCCCCTATTCCAAAATACGCATCCATAGATACTATCTAGATACAATTCCTCAAAATACCCCTAAATGATATGATAGCATTGATGGTGCCATTACCACGCTCAACCAAAAAGCTAGAAAACGCCTGAGAAACGCCAGGTCACATTCATATCCACTCCAAAGTAACGCTCGCTCAGAACAAAGATATTGGGTATCAACTAGTAGGAGTGAGGGTATGGTCAATCCAAAAGGTTGTTATATTATAAAGGCTCGAGAGAGACACCTCCATCTGTGTTTTTGGAGAGCGGTTGAATTTGATAGAGGCATTGCTGTTTAGGCCTTGACGGCAGGTTTCTTTGGGGCAGCGGCCTTCTTGGTGACGGGCTTCTTTGGTGCGGGAGCCTGGGGAAAGATCGGTGTTAATTAGATGAAAATAGAAGAAATTAGGGGTATATTGAAGCATGTGAAAGTAAGTATATGGCATACCTTCTTCTTTGGCGCCGGCTTCTCAGCAACCGGCTTCTCAGCGATCGCCTCCTCAGCAATCTCCTCCTCGGCAGTCTCCTCCTCAACTTTCTCCTCAACCTTCTCTTCAACTTTGTCTGCAACCTTCTCGGTCACCTCCTCGGCCTTCTCTACAGCAGCTTCAACCTATAGAAGAATCAATGTACAGTCCTAGACATGACAATATCTTACATACCTTGGTAGCGACTGTTGATTTCTTCTTTGGGGCAGCGGTCTTCTTAACACCGGTTGGCTTAGCACCTTTGGTTGGGGCAGCAACCTTCTTTCCAGTGTTTGCCTTTGGTGCGGCCTTTTTTGGCTTTGAGGCTTCGACGGGTGCTGGTACAGGCTTGGCTGGGATACTGCCTAACATGTCGAATTAGCAAAGCTCTCTTTTTACGCGATTTTGCGACCGTATGCTCGATGGCTGAAGAAAGGGTTTCGGAGAAAGAATACAGGAGGCAACTCACCAGTAGTGGATCTAGTTACACGAGCCATTGCTTTCTATAGAGATTAGTTAGTAAGAATGTGTGCTGTGGAAGAATCACTGAGATTGGCGCAAGATGATGGGTAGGCGCGTCAAATCAACAATGCGATGCAAAATCGCAAATGGGTAGCGGATAGTTGCATACCTTGTTTGATTGAAGAACACTTGAGAATTTAAAATGAATATACAAAGGGTTCGGTCGCGTGAAAGGTTGAATATATGTGATGATTTAAATGTGAAAGATTTAAGAATTGTTTGTTGTTGTTTGTGGGAGAGGTTAAGAAGGAAGATGTGCTGGGAGATGTGTGGTGATTGGGACTTGACCACGAAGCCCGCTAAGCGGAAGGAGACCTGTTAAGGCCCAAAAATAAAAGTTAGTATTTGATAGTGTATATATTTTTAATTTATTATTGTGAATGTGTGAGGTTAAAATGATACAAAAGGGTTATCGATATCTATTTTCCTTTCTTTTTCTTTTTCCAATTTTACTTCTCATTCTCATTCTCCATCATTTGATTTCTCCCAAGATCAGATAGATCCCTCTCTTCTAACCATCACGTGTATATGAATGACTTCCCTAACCCGGTAGAAGCGAACACATCAAAGTTATCTTGATGTGTACCAAGGGTCAGATGGTGGGGCACAAGAGGGACAGAAAGAGAGAAGATGGATGGATGGATGAAAAGAGGGAAGAGGGAAGAGGGAAGAGGAAAGAGGGAAGAGGGAAGAGGGAAGAGGGTTAGAAAGAGGGCTAGAAAGAGGAAAGAGGATTATAAAGAGGGTCAGGACTCAGGAAGAGGGACAGAAAGAGAGGACCGACCACCACCAG
This sequence comes from Sclerotinia glacialis, assembly GCA_002162575.1. Classification (NCBI taxonomy): domain Eukaryota; kingdom Fungi; phylum Ascomycota; class Leotiomycetes; order Helotiales; family Sclerotiniaceae; genus Sclerotinia; species Sclerotinia glacialis. The sequence continues at coordinate 1,111,205 of NGKH01000001.1, read as the reverse complement.
ACCACCACCAAGACCACCACCAGACCAACGAACTGAAGATAACTAAATCCCCCAAGCTCTTAGTTTAAGCTTACGAAAAACAGGGGATTGGGGATTCCCCATCTATCAACAAGAATTTATGCACATTTCATTTCATCACCCAGGAATATTCGGACTAGAAGGTTACATTGCAACAACCTTTTTACAAAAAGGACAACAAATTCAGGGCCTGTGGAATGTTTCATCATCATCATTGTGGTGACTTGATGACCCATCAAAATCACGAAACAGTTTATCATTTTTCAAATCTAGAGAATATCAAGTGCTATTTTATCTCACTTGAGAGATTTCAATTCCCTCGAGGGATTCAAGTCTTTTGAAAGATTCCGAACCCCCGAAGAGACTGTAAATCCAGAGAGAAAAAAAGCCAGAAGAACAATAAGTTCCACTATCCCCCCAGATCTAATGGAAATCAATATAATTAGATCTGAACACTAACCGAGTGAGCATTCATTCATTCACTGGAATTTAGTCTCCTATAGAGAATAGATTCAAAGTTAATACTTTGAGGATTTGGAAATTTCAGTGAATTTCCTTTCTTTCCCCTCAATAAAAATGAGTCGGAGGTTTTGTCACATTGAGGAAAGTCAATCGTAATGTTATGTGTAGATTGAATGATATTCTCTGAATAGCTTAACTATTTTTATATAATGAATCACAGATGAAATGGTGATATTTATATAAAGATGATACAAATAATAGAAGGGGATAAAAAGTGAGAGGAGAAAATAAAGTTATTTTTTTTTATACAATCCTGTATTATTCCAAGAAGAGATATCAGATTATATAAGATAATAAATATTGAAATAAGAGGTGTTTAGTTCAGAGATTGATGAATAGATGAATACTTTATATTTATTATCTAAAATCTATTATATATCTTCTTGTTTATATATATATATATATATATACATAATCTACAATCTACAAACAATCAATAATTAGTAGTCAATAGCAAATAAACATTATACCTTTCCATTAATTGCACAATATCTACTCACATCAGAACAATCGTCAAACTCTATGAAGCAAGATATCAATTCAAACATCGTTCCAACATCTTCCCACCTCTCTTCCTACCCACACACTCTTCTCTCTTCTCTACTTTTCCCTCCCTTTTCCTCCCAAAACCTCTCAACTCTACTCTTCCCAAACAGGAAAATAGCCAAAGATCAACAAATCATCCCAAGCTCTCATAAAGTATTCTTTCCAGCTGAAAATTATTTCTATTATCATTTCCATTACCGGCAGTTGAGACAGTAATCTGGAAATGATAGATAGATGCGGAATTATTGATTTATTGATCGGTTGATTTCGGTTGGTTATATTCTGTGTCTAATAATTTAGAACTTTGAAGGTGTGGTTCATAGAGATGATATGTTGTATTCGGAGTTTGGGGATCATAAGATATTGCTAGTGCGGGTGTGATTTTGATATGTAGTGGATGGGATGGGAAAGTTGAATGTTGTTTTGATTCTTTATATATCTTCCCTTTTCTTCTCCTCTTTCACTCATTCATTTCTTCATCTTTTCCTTTCCAAATCTCTATATCTTATACTCCATATCATTCTCAAGCCCCCCTTTAGGGAATAAAAGATTGCTAGTAGTTTTATAATCAGCTTTTACAAGACATCGATTCTTTCCAAAATAAATCTTTCTTCCTCGACCCAATTCTTTTTCTGGTTTTTGATCTCCCAAGACTATACTCATATACTCGTGTAGAGTGTGACACTCTAAATTTGAACTCTCATCTCCTCCCCTAACATCTTTCAAGACTGATATCCGTTACTTCTCAACTCCCCTTGCTTGCTATTAACAGTCTCCATCTCTTAATCTTTCAACTTCTTCTCTAGATTTATTCAGTCTTTTCTTTACTTCTCCTTCGAATTATCTTTTAAATCTTTTTTCCTTTATTCTCTTCTTTTAATTATTCTTAGTTCGTTTGTATATATCGGATCACTCTTCAGTTCAATATATTACATTTCTAGTTCATATATCATTATCTTCTAATCATTCTAAGATTATATAATTTTCTTCTTTCGCAGTTTCTAAGATCTAGTCTGAAGGACTTTAGGCTTTAGAATATATTTTAAAACTCGATTCAATATATAAAATCGATATTATTTATATCCTAAACAAAAAAATCTAAATCTACAAAACATTCTTGAGTTATAAGGTTATTAAATAGTCTTCAGTATTATGAAAAATAAATATATTTTATTTTATTTTACTATATTTCAAGAGTAACTACTAGTAAAGTCGGATTCTTTCTGTCAGGGGTGTACGTGATGGAGCTAGGCTAGTAGTAGTAGTAGTAGTAGTAGTAGTATTTTACATCAGGAGAGCAGCTTAGGGCTGCCTTCAGAATCTCTCTAGGGGTATGCAGATGTTCTAAGCTATGGTTTTACGATATATGAAATAAGAATGCCTTAGAAAGAAAAGTGAAAGTTTTTATAGTTATTCCCGGTAATCGTGTGTTACCTTCCAATTTGTGCATTCTTTTCTTCGCTGGTTGAGATGGTCCTGTTGTTTTGTTTGGTGTAGGCGGGTGTGCCCTTGTTATGGGCTTGCTGTTGTTTGTATTGAGCGGATTGATAGATTGCTTTTGATATAGCCGCTTGAATATTTGTTATACTTTGGGGAGCGTTTTCAGATATACTTTTGTATGTTTTGATAGTGTTTAATCAGGTTTTTTATATTTGTTGTTATTGTTGTTTCTTTATATATGTTTTGTAAAGGGAGTTTTGAGGCTTTGTTTGTGTTGTATGTTGCGAGTCGGTCCTGGTAGTGGGTGTGGCTTGTTGCGGGTTTATAGATTAATTTGGGTGTAAAATGTAGACTTCTGATCCTTTACTTAGAGTATATATCTTTGTAGAACTTCGTGAGCTTTAATAGTTTAACGAAGTTTGTAGGGTTGTTTAAGATTTGTCGGAGGTATTCAATACCTTCCTCATTTGTTGATGATGGTTTAGATAGCTTGTTTGGCCATTGTTCAAAGGTGCCTCTTGCCTTTCGGCAATACACCAGGTGAGCAGGGGTTTTGGGCCTACCAGAGAAGCATTCTGTGTTTTCTGTGTGTCCAAATTTCCTGTGATACCATCCGAAGTCTTTGTGTAAGGTTCGGATGGCTATCAGCTTATATAGAACTATTTGTGGGAGTAGGAGCTCTGAGAATGGTTTGACTTTGTAGATCGGGTCCTATTGTTTGTACCACAGCGAGAGTGCAGGTTTGCATGATGTCCATCATTCTTGGCGGACTTCTTCTTTGAGGGTGCGTATGATCGATCTCACCCTATTGTATATGGGTTGAGATGCTGGTCCGGTATCTCAATTGGGTTTCTTGATGTCGAGGTCTGCGAGGTGATCAGTCACTTTGTTTCCTTCAATACTTTCATATCCCGATGATTATTTGACGCGAATGTTGTGGTTTTCTATGGCTTTATAACAGTTGTTGAACACCTATTATGATAACATAGAGGCGTTAGCCCTTATACCCCAAATGATTGAGGCACTGTCGATATACATCCAGATTTTCTGGTTGGTATACCTAGTATTCTTGAGGGTGTATTCCAGGCTTTTCCATACTCTGATAGCTTCTGTATCGAAGATATGGGACTAGGTATTAATGGAGCTGGAGCCTGCTAGTATCTGGTTCTTGCCTAGGTATGTTATATATCTGTAGCCTATGATATGTTTGCCTTTCACGTGATTTTCTGATCCATCCGAAAAGATGGTGATGTCCGTGTCTGACAGGTTTTCCTACTAGGTATTGAAGGCCTTTGCGGCCGTTTTATTGTTGATCCCTTCTGTTGGGTCTATTCGGCAGTCGGTTGTATACTGTAGGGGCTCTAGTGTAGGCTTTGGGATCGGGGGGACGAGGAGACCAAGTCGTTGGATTTTAGTCTTCGCTCTTTGTTTTGAATCTATATCTCGCCTTTTGACGATTATAGAGGATTCGATTCTTTTTGTGAGCGGGTGGATTGCATCTACGCTTTGAAGGTATAGGGCAAACCTCAGTTTGGCTTCCTCAAGGGTTGCCATAACTAAGGGGAGATCTGTTTCATGATAAAGGGCGGTCATTGGTATGGTTTTCCAAATTGATATGATTCTTTGTGTTGCTGCTGTGAGGACTTTTTCGATTTGTGTTATATGCCAGCCGAAACAGGTGCTGATCTTTGTCTGTCCTGTTTTTAGTCTTCGTGCGGTTTTGAATTTGTTGCTGTATTAGGCCTTCGTTCTGTATAGAAGTAAGGGTAGTATATATGTCGTTACTGCTTTGCGTATGGTGTATGTTGGGGGGCCTTGTATGACTTTGGCTAGGCCTCGGATATGCTTTGCTATTGCCTTTGCTTTATTTGTGCGTTCAGTAATGTGCCTACGAAAGTTTAGCTTTTTGTCGAACCACACTCCCAGCCATCTTAATGTTAAACAGGTGTTTGTTTTTGTAATCACTATCGAATAGATCGTGAGATCTTCATTGACCCTAATAGAAAATGCTGCATTGCCATTATCCATAGAGATATGGATTATTTCCAGTTTCTTTAGGGCGAAGATGATACGATTGTTCGATCCTCATTATATGATGTCTTGTATATCTTTAATGAGGCGTCTAGTGTTTTCCTCCAAGGTTTTAGATACTTTGTATAAGCATATATCGTCTGCATACCCGAACCTAAGGGAGGTGTCTTGTAAAAGTAGCTCCGCCAGGTATAGCATATACAGGACTGGTGATAAGGGGGAACCTTGAGGGGTTCCGCAAGCTACCGCATGTTCCCTGATTGTAGCTTGCTCCAGTTGTACTTTAATTTTCCTTTTTATCAGGAAGAATTCAACTAGTAGGAGAAGGTCCTTGGGCCAGCTTTGTTTTGTTATCCTAGTAAGGAGCTGTCTTTTGAATAGGGCGTTGAAGGCACCTTGCACATCCATAATGATTATAATAACTTTCTTTCCGGTAATTAATATTGTTTCCACATCATATATAAAGGATGCTACCAGGTCCATTACGGAGCATTTGGGGAGGGCTCTGTTGTATTGGGGACTGATAATGTTATACTTTAGGGCTGTCCAGCCTAAACGTTTGGCGATTATTCTTTCCAGGCTTTTTTTTATACAAAAGAACAAAACGATGGATCTCTATGACCTTGCGGATATCATATCCTTTTTCCCAATTTTGGGTAACATAGCCACTTCAGCTAGCTTCCAAGTTTTCGGGAAATGGCTGTATTCAAGGTATTTCTGGTAGAATTGTCTTAACGGGTCCTTAAGGTAATCCCAACAGACTTTAAGGATCTTGACCATGATTTGATCAATTCCTGGGGATATACTAGGTACTCCGATAACATTTGCTTCAACTTCCTTCAATATAAACCAAAAGTTCCAAAATAAGTATCCGCTTCCTTCTCATTGATTTCCCAACGGGTCATGTTCCATATCGTCTTCCACACTGAAGCGGTCCAGGATTTCAGTCCTGAGTGCTTCGGCTTTTTCCATCGAGTCTTCTATCATTACTCTGTTTGAGGTGATTGAAGAGCTTTTGAGGTTCGGAGCTAGTTTGTACCAGCCCACAATTTTGTATAGGTCTTTATCATTGGAGATGTCGTCGATGATATGTCTCCAGTAGTCACGTTTGATTGTTTTGACCATTGTTTTGAATTCTTTCGTTGCCATGGTAGAAAGGCTCCCTGGTTCGGTTTGTCTGCTCAAATGTTCGATATAAGCTCTTTTGCATCCCATTGTCCATTAAGGTGTTGCTTTGCCTTTCCCTTTATTTGTAGTCCTTATTACAATCATTGCTTGCTTGATGATTTATGTGATTTGGTCAGCAAAATCATCTATTTTCCCTGATATATCTAAGGTATTGTTTGTAGGCAGGTATACCACTCCGTTTGCTACCAATCCCGTTAGTTGTAATAGTTCCGTTTCCGGGATACAAATGTTATATTGGTTTAAAGGTTTGATGTTTCTGCCAGGTATTGTTGTTACCAGGGTGTGATGATCCGAGCCATTGTGTAGGTCGTGTCGGACCCTGGTTTCTGCGAATGGTATGTTGGATGGAGCTAGGCTAGGAGCTATGGGAAAGGGTATTTAAAGGGCTTTCCCTTCATAGTTAGCTCTTCTCTCTTTATAGTTTACAATTTCAATAAAACTATTCGATCCTTATAGTTTTACTATACTTCACTTCTTAACAAAATAAACTATCTATCAATATATTGTGATTATCGAATAGGTTTACAAGCTTAAAAGCATTACGAACTTCGAAAGCCTTACAAACTTCGAAAGTATTACAAGCTTCGAAAGCATTACAAATTTCAAAAGAGTGGTGGCTTTGGTATTATAGGAGATGAGTATTGACTCTCGAGTATTTATTCTGAATGAGGTTTTATTTTATGGATATGGATACTGGATGATAGGATGGAATAGAATAGAACGAGATGAGATGAGATGAGATGAGATAGGATGGGATGGGATTGAGTTTTTATGAATATGAGTATGATTATAATTATATTATAGATTGAGATCGAGAGCAGGATTGAGAGTAAGAGTAAGAGTAAGAGTAAGAGTAAAAACAGAATCGTTTTTGTTAGAAAGAAACGGAATCAATTATAAATATAAATTTTCGAAATCAATACCACAACCATCTCTAACCCCTCTCACCTCTCTCACCCCTCACCCTCACCCCTCACCCTCACCCCTATCAGAAATCCTCCCACCAAATACTAAAAGATATAATAAGGCAATATGAGGTTAGGTGCGGTTAGGTAAGATGAGATGAAATTTTATCTATATAAAGAGGTTAATAGATGCTTCTATTTTAAAGAAAAGAGGAGGGGGGGTATATATTGGTATTTCACTTGTATGTATCGTATACATATATACCAATCTATCAACCATACAATTCATCCTTTATCCTTTATTCTTCATCTATAATCTTCCCATCTTCGTATAGATAAATAAATAAATAAATCCAGCTCAATTTATCTCGTTGAATCTCATCTCGTTAAATCTCACCTCATCATGACTCAGCAAGATATCAAAAGCTAGTTGTTTTGCTTCTTTGCTGTCTAACCGCCCGGCTTAAAGGAAGATATTCTTATTGTGGATATACCTACCTACCTACCTACTGATAGATAAATAGATAGATGGCAGCAAGGCGCGAGGCGCAAGTAGAGCAGATGTACGATTACGATAATGATTATGCGAAACTAATCATCTCCAGGACGCAGGGCGCAGGGTGGTATTTTTGCATTTTTGCATTTTTGAGCGCCTGGTTTGGGTTGTATACTAACACACAATAATGTGTGTTGTGGGAAGGGAAAGAGGAAGAGGAAGAGGGGAGAATTGTGAGATTCGGATATTTCTTTGGGATTGGTAGGTTTCTAGATATCAGGAACTTTCTTGATGGATTGCTGGATTGCTGTAAAGCTTTGCGTAAGATGAGGCTGAGTTACCTACTTGTATATATACTTATCAAAGGAATGGAACCACATTTTAGCTCTGCTGTAACCTGCGATACGTGCCTCTCGTATGTTATGTAAGATTACCTGTGCTACACGAGGCGGGTATGAAGGATATAGTATACCGAATAGCAATACCGTAATATCGCCTATCCTCGTCTTGTGATGCGATGAGATGTGAATAGGAAAAAGTGATAATTTGATACTTTGATACTCAAGTACTATTGGGTTTCAATAGCTTGGTGCTTTCACAAAAAACCGATTTCAAACACGCACATGTGAATCTGAATGTGAATGTGGCGGAGAACCTTGAAGTCTTGAGACAAATGTAGTGGTTGCAGGTTAGGTTACACTTGGAACCCTTGATCAGCGGATAGGAAATGAAACGGGTAACTTCAAATTTGATGATGTCTTTGTGGCGGGAGTCCTCAATCAGCCAGGCAAAACAGCAAACGAATGGCCTACTGCGAAGTCACGCCAAGTAGCCAAGTGTCGTACAACAATCCGTATTCACGCTCGCGATCGAAAGTTTTCTGATGCGATCCAACTTGAACGCACTTAGATACGTGGTAGTGAGGTGGCTTAGAGAAATCATCTTTCTCTCGTACATTAAGCGCGGGGTGAAGTGGATTCCATCCACAATTCATCTCCGACGCCGACGCTGACAATGATTGAGATATACCTATCAACAGCCTATCAAGGTATGAATGATGAATGATGAATGTTGATCATGGTGTGAAAACTTACCTACACAGCCTTCTCATCTCGGCTGAAAGAAAATTTGGAGTATGCTTGAGAACCGAGATATGCTTTGATATCGGTAGATTCATAGGAAACGTTTCACAACTGATAAGCTTAAATGTCGCACCAAGCGACTGCGCCCCCTTTTTTTTAATCCCATTTCTTGCCACTTGTGCAGCAGCGGATGCCAGCTGTATATGGCAGGTGTACCGTTAGTCTGAATGAGACATTTGAAGTGGCAGGAGGAGTGATAAGATATCCAAGTTTTCATCTTCTGCAGAGCCCCCTCCATGTGCCCAGTCGTGCGTGGGGGTAGATAAGCAAGTAGGAGGTGATTTGGATTAGCCGAACCTAGGCTCCCAAACAAATATCACAAACTGGAATCTCTGGTGACTTTGGAATTTTTGAAAGATTTTCTCTTGTCTGGACTCTGAAGACGGAAACTGGCGTATCTCGGCAGTCTTTGATATGACTACCAAGCATAGCCAAGAGGGGCATTGCTCTGGGCGAATTGATTGAGGGGTGAAAGGTTAAAGAGATTGTGATGATGAGAAATTAAATGTTCAAAGGAGATGGGGAAAACGAAGAATGGTGGCGCTTGATGGATGGATGCCCTATGTGATGAACTTTTCATCAGGCAATTTGTGGTTTGAGGACAGTGATTATCAGGATATCTATCAATCTATCATCAGCCTTCTCTGGGAGGTGTGGTAATCCTTGCTTGCAATATTATCAAACATGAAATCTGAGGCTTTATCAAACAACATTTGTCACGATGCTCAGATATTAAGAACAAGGAATGGGTAAACATCTTGGATTTTGACAGGTATGTTGATGGATCCATATAAATTTTGATTCAAGGTTATTGCCTGATGTTATATTATTTGATGAAGAATGAACTTTTAGAAGATTTCCATATTGATATTGTAATTTATATCAATATGGAAATTTGTAAATAATGAGATTGGTTGTCGTCATTAGAGAGTAATATAACATATATGCATACATACATACATACATACATACATACATACATACATATACTTTTTCTTCTTGGATCATAGGCAATAAGGCGACAGAACTTGCATTTATCTAGTACCCGCATATTGATATTATTCCTTGGGACTGCAGTGAGCAACAGATCTTTTGCTTATTATAACGATACAAATCAAAAATGCCTCATGGTAATAAATCGATTGGTTCTGTGATATGCCAGACAACTCTTCGTTTGTTCATGGCTATGGGGAACGGAAGACCTTGATTGGCGACAACAAATTTGGTGGTGCATAATTTACTCTTGTTGTTTTCCTTCCCCTCTTCTTGACCCAGACAGACGACTGTAACCTTGTCGATTGTGCTGTTTTTGCATGAAGTCATCAGATTCCATCATCTCCTGATAATTGTCGGATAACAGATGACACATGAGTGACGAGACATTTGAGATATGGGGACATCAACATCAAGAATATGGCGACAACGACCTTTTGAGCTGCTCAGGGGAGTCGGAGAACGCCAGAGAGCCCCGATGTGGAGTAAATAGACGGATATGAAATTTGGTTTCAAGCTTTGAAAGTGGAGAAGTTCCTGAGTTTCCTCAATTCCACTAATCCCAATTGAGAGATCTGTAAGATCATCCGGTCGTCTAGAATTTAGAGCGCCGGAACTGAAAAGCCTTCTCCACAAACCCAAAGTAGAATGGTTACTACCTATAAAGGATAAGATCAATAATATATTACTTACTAATCACTTAGTGTGACTTTGTTTTAGTAGAGGTGAGAAAATCGGTCAGAGCCATATGGCAAGTGGGTCCTCAATTAATGTCCGTCGTTCTCAATATCAAATGCCGTTGTTGGATAGATATACTTTTACCAGGGAAGTAACCTAGGTATAGATAGGTATTATAGATATTACTAGTTACTACTAACAAGTAGTCAATTCTTAATTCTTCATTCTTACATTGATATAAAATCTGACTTTGACTTTGACTGTGACTGTGACTTTGACTTTGACTGTGACTGTGACTGTGACTTTGATTGTGACTTTACTTTGGATCTTGACTTCAATAGAAATCAAAGGGTTGTTAAAATCATGATATCATTATCTATCTCAAGAAGCGAAAAGGTAGATAGCTCTAAGTAAATTAACCCTTATTTCATGGTTCCGCCTTTTTGTTTGTACTCCCGTAGTTCAATGGAGAGGATTCGTGGCGTATCATTTTATCCCATTGACGCTCTGGCTGGTGCAAAATAAAGTTTTCTTTGCACTGCCTCAATGGATAATGCTTGGCGGCCTCTTCTGATATGTTTTGCTCCCCTTCTTACTACTTTTCCTCATGTCTATCATAGATTACTACCATCTTTCATACTATTCCGCTACATGGGGAAGGGAAAAGAAACATACCGTCGCAAGAGAAAAATAAAGAGAAATGAGCAAAGTCCTCGGAATCTTTTCATCATCAAACTCCTTATTTCAATAATCTCTTGCATCAGAAAGATATCAACGAGCTACCAAAGCTTTGTTATCGCAAGTTCTTGGCGAATGGAGTATAACAACCCTTTTAACCTTTGCACCATCAAATTGCGCCTACCACTCCAGGAAATTCAAAGTCTCTGACCGCCATACACATTTGATCTCCAAACCAAGTGTGTGAACAGTTGGCTGTTTGATATACAAGTCTTCGGTGAGATATCATCTCCTGCTGTTGTTCATACACGCCCTTCCATAATGTTTCATTGACTCTTTGACTCGTTTCCTCCTTCTCTTCATTGGGATTCATCTTGGATATTTTTGATCAAAAATATTCTTTTGATGAAGATTTGTGTTTTGATTCATTGAAAACCTCCATTTATTTGCTTAGCTTAAGCCCAATTCCAGTTCAATTCCACATACCTTGGGAGACCTTGGCTTATATATTCTTGACCTTCTCTAGATTTCACCTTGACACAGCCACTCGTCGATGCCTACGAGTCTTGAGAGCTTCATTCCATCAGATAATCGCCAAGGTCCTGCGCCTAGGGCTGTGTTTTAATCAAGACAACCAGAGACTTTTCCACCAAAGCAGACTAACATGGCGGACTCAGGTGCTAATTCACCTCCAAGCTCGGGGGCGAGGAGACAAAGAGCGTAAGTCACATTCCTCATCACTATACATACCAACAATCCCAAGTCCAAAATAACTAATTTTTCGCTGTGAGCAGACCCACGATAACAATCGATACCTCTGCTGTTTATAACAACAGTCCACCTCACGCTATGGATCACGACGCAGTTGCTATGAGGGCTTTATCAAATTCCCCTTCGACTTTACAGGGTGACATTAGCCCTGTAACATATGATGGAACAGGGTCACAAACTCGAAGCCATCGTTCCAATCAAGCAAGTCATTCATCGATACCAGAATTAAGAACAACAAATTCTTTTGACAGTCGAGATAGTAGGCCAACATCACCACATAATGTGTCATCGCCAACGTCGAGAGGAAATCCGGGATTCTTGGCGGTTCCTGGTCTTCGATCACGACAAAACTCCATCGAATCTGACGATGGAAATCATTCAAATACGAGTTATAGTGGAGAAACCTACGCCGGAACTTCCACCGCAGGACAGATGGACAAGCACAGGCAGTTGGACGGAAATAATGATATAATGAACGATCCAGATGCGCTAAAGCCGGATTTAGGGACCGAGGAGGACTTCGAAGTCGAAAACAACAATTTTGCATTTTCTCAAGGGCAACTTAATAAATTAGTCAATGGCAAAAGTTTGGCAGCTTTCTATGCTCTCGGAGGTCTTGCGGGATTAGAAAAGGGATTACGGACGGATCGAAGAAGTGGTCTCGGTGTGGATGAGCAGTCTCTAGATGGAAAGATATCTTTCGAGGAAGCAACGGCTGCCGCATCTCAAGGATCACCGGTCCTCAGCGAACAATCGAAATCTTCAAAAACCCCTGTGGCCACCAAAGTATCTTCGATACCACCAACAGGGTCGGGACATGCACAATCACAAGTTCAAGCGCACGGTGCTTATTCTGATCGACAACGTGTCTTCAAGGATAATAGATTACCCGAGAAGAAAGGTAAAAGCATTTTCGAGTTGATGTGGATCACGTACAATGACAAGGTTCTTATCCTGTTGTCAATAGCAGCAGCAATCTCATTGGGTGTTGGATTATATCAAACATTTGGAACGAAACATGACGCGGAACACCCTCCTATTGAGTGGGTCGAAGGTGTCGCAATTATAGTAGCCATCGTGGTTGTGGTGATTGTAGGATCTCTCAATGACTACCAGAAAGAACGCCAATTCGTCAAACTTAACAAAAAGAAAGAAGATCGCGATGTGAACGTTGTTCGGTCCGGAAAAACTTTGGAAATCTCGGTCTTCGATGTTTTGGTGGGTGATGTTATGCATCTTGAGCCTGGAGACATGATTCCCGTGGATGGAATTTTCATCGAAGGACACAACGTTGTTTGCAACGAATCTCAAGCAACTGGAGAATCCGATTTGATAAAAAAGCGACCAGCCGATGATGTCTATAGCGCAATTCAGAATCACGAAAGCTTAAGGAAAATGGACCCTTTCATTCTTTCAGGAGCCCAAGTTAGCGAGGGAGTTGGAACATTTCTGGTTACGGCTACTGGTGTAAATTCTATGTATGGAAAGACCTTGGTCGCTTTGCGGGAAGATCCTGAATCTACACCTCTTCAAACAAAATTGAACACGCTAGCCGAATATATCGCAAAGCTTGGTGGAGCCGCCGGTCTTCTTCTCTTCATCGTTTTGTTTATCGAATTTTTGGTCCGCTTACCTCACAATGATGGCACACCAACAGAAAAGGGTCAACAATTTCTCAGTATTTTCATCGTCACAGTTACAATTATTGTGGTTGCTGTCCCCGAAGGTTTACCGCTGGCCGTCACCCTGGCTTTGGCCTTTGCTACAACTCGCATGTTGAAGGACAACAATTTAGTCAGGCATCTCAAAGCTTGTGAGGTTATGGGAAATGCTACGACTATTTGTTCTGATAAAACGGGTACTTTGACTCAAAATAAAATGTTAGTGGTCGCAGGAACCCTGGGAACTAGCTCTCGATTTGGCGGTACGATAGAATCGTCTGGGAAAGATCCATTGGATCACGGCAAGCAACCACAGCGAGAAGCTGACAACATGTCTCCTAAAGAAGTGGTATCTTCTTTAGATTCAAGTGTCAAAGCAATGCTCAAGCAGGCGGTCGTTTTTAACTCGACCGCTTTTGAGGGCGAGGTCGATGGCGAAGCCAGCTTTATTGGTTCCAAAACAGAAACTGCGCTCTTACTCTTCACACGAGAACATTTGGGACTAGGCCCACTCGTCGAAGAACGCTCTAATGGCACCATCACGCAGCTCATTCCTTTCGATTCGGGCCGAAAGTGTATGGGGGTGGTTTTAAAATTGGACAATGGCAAATATAGACTCTACGTCAAGGGTGCATCTGAGATTCTTCTCGAAAAGTGCACAGAGATCATTCGGGACCCAACCAAGGATACTGGCAGTGTTCAAATGACCGAAGATAACCGCCTGACTCTGACCTCCATCATTGACAACTATGCTTCCCGATCCCTCCGTCCAATCGGACTCCTCTACAGAGATTTCGAGAGTTGGCCTGCCAAGGGCGCTCGGATCATTGAAGGAGAGAAAAATCAAGTTGTATTCGATGACATCTTCAAGGAAATGGTACTTTTGGGTATCGTAGGAATTCAGGATCCACTTCGTGATGGCGTTCCCGAAGCTGTCCGTATTTGTCAGAATGCCGGTGTGGTTGTTCGCATGGTCACCGGAGATAATATGGTCACTGCTAAAGCCATCGCTACAGAGTGTGGCATCTTCACTCCTGGTGGCATCGTCATGGAAGGACCAGCTTTCCGAAATCTGAGTCCATCGAAGAAGGAGCAGATTATCCCACGCTTGCAGGTCCTCGCACGATCTAGTCCAAAAGATAAAGAAGATTTGGTCAAGGCTCTCAAGAAACTTGGTGAAACCGTCGCAGTTACTGGTGATGGTACCAATGATGCGCCCGCTTTGAAGAAGGCCGACGTTGGATTCTCCATGGGTATCGCTGGTACTGAGGTTGCCAAGGAAGCTTCTGCCATTATTCTCATGGATGACAACTTCAACTCGATTGTCAAGGCTATGATGTGGGGACGTGCTGTTAACGATGCTGTGAAGAAATTCTTGCAATTCCAAGTCACCGTCAACATTACTGCCGTTCTCTTAACCTTCATTTCAGCTGTTGCCAGTTCTGATGAAACATCCGTTCTTACTGCGGTCCAACTGCTATGGGTCAATTTGATCATGGATACCATGGCAGCTCTCGCGTTGGCTACTGATCCCCCGACCGCCAGCATCCTGGATCGAAAGCCTGATCCCAAGTCAGCACCTCTTATCACTATGACGATGTGGAAAATGATTATTGGTGAATCGATCTATCAACTGACCATTACCCTACTCTTGTTCTTCGGTGCAGAAAGCATTCTTTCTTACCAATCCGACCGTGAAATTGCACAAATCCCAACCTTGATCTTCAACACGTTTGTCTGGATGCAAATATTCAATCAATGGAAGTAAGTAGCTTGAAAATCTGTAATTTTGAATCTTAACTGACTCTCGATTTAGCAACCGCCGTCTTGATAACAAGTTCAACATTTTCGAAGGAGTTCATCGCAACTGGTTCTTTATGGGAATCAATGTTATCATGGTTGGTGGCCAAGTTATGATCATTTTCGTTGGTGGCAAAGCTTTCAATGTAGTTCACCTCAACGGAGCTCAATGGGCATACTCCATTATCCTTGGTTTCCTCTCCATTCCGGTCGGAGCTTGCATACGTCTCGTCCCCGATGAATTACTCACTTCATTGATCCCTAGCTATTTGATGAACAGAAACAAAAACCCAGAAGTTACCATCTCGGACGAGGAAGAGCAATTCAGATTCCCCAAGCCACTGGCGGATGTCAAGGAAGAATTGACTTTCCTCAAGAAGTACAAGGGTGGTCGATTGAACAATCTAAGATTCGCCATGCAACAAACTCGCGAACAATTTTTACCACGTTCAAGGAGTGGCTCCCGATCAAGAGATAATTCTGCTGCACCAACTACCAATTCAGATGATCCTAACCGGGACAACGTTTTTGGCACGAATGCTGAACCTCGCAAACGTGGACGGAGCACAAGATCTCGATCCAACTCAGCATTGGGTGCTACAACTGTCATGGCAGGTATTATCGCTGGTAGTGTTGCTGGATGGTCTCCAATCGAACGAAACTATGGCGATAATGATATGTTTTCACGATCCAAAGGAAGATCAGAGTTGGAAGCCTCTGACGAAATTCAAATTCACCCTGACACCAAACCTGATGATCCAGTCATCACGAAGAATCCACAACAACTCCATGGGCCCCCTTCGCAAATCCCTGAGATCAGTCCTGCGCCAGTGTCTTCTGACGTTCCTACTTTGAAGACTCCGAACCCAACCCCGAAACCATCAAATGATGGATAATACTCACTCACTCCGATCCTATTCAACCATAGATATACAACACTCATGTAGATATGTACTTTTAGCATTCACGCTTTCACGTGCGGCTCGAAACTTTTTGATTTTGATTTTCCTCACGAAACATATTGCTTCAGTTCAACATTTGCCGGCGTTTTAAGGGATGGGAAATTAAAGATACAAATATTGGGCGGTCCCTTTTTTTTCTCCAACTTTTTGGCCTTTTAATACAATACCACATTAAAATTGGTGCGCGAGGAGCAGAAGTGAGCAGAAGTTTTTCTTTACGGTTCCCTTGTCCATTTGGAAGGGAAGGGATATGCGATGTAGATATTTGAGATGGATGGAGGAGCGTATGAGTTGAGAGGCGAAGAGAAAAAAAGGAAAAGAAAGAATGATGGGGTGGGCGGATAAATATGAATATGAATATATCCTTCCAGGATGGACATTGATATTGATATTGGTATTGATAGCAAGCGACTTGACTGATTGTGGAGAAGGAAGGAAAGAAAGAAGGAAGGGATTTTATGGATAGAGACAGGAGAGATAGATAGGAGAGATAGGAATGAATGGCTTGTGAATGAATGAAGAGAAAAGTATGGAATGGTGTGGCACGTTACACATACATACCTACCTACCTACCTAGATACGTTACTACACAGAAATGCAATGAGATGAAATGTTAAAAACGAATTGCTGAGTTTGATTGATTTGACTTGATTGGGAGCACGTACGTATTATTCAGCGTTTTTTCTGAATTCATTTATTTTGAAATCCATATATATTATGTACCTTATTTATTATTTACTTAGTACTTACTACCTATAATATGAGACGCTCCAAGAAATTCCAATTTATTCATCCATTCAATATTCACCAACCATCCAGCGACCCTCATACCCACAAGAACCTAATGAGAAAAGATAACACAGTGTAAAACAATACGCCATCCGGAACCCCTTGCTCTTCCAATCCACTTGAAAAGATATGAAATATGAAGTATGAAGTATGAAGTATCAAGTGTGAAAATTCCGACCCGTCCGTATGATTTATTCTTACGCGTAATTTATGTATGTACCTATGTATGTATTTGACTCCTAGGAAATCTATATGCGCCCGCTTTGCTCAGCACAATCGTCTATTGTGCAAGAAGGAGGGGGTTTTTTTTTTCTTTTTTTTTCTTCGAGTTTTTCGTGTCGAGACGAATGAAGATGATGATGAAAGGGAAAAAAAGATAAAAACAAGTGGGTTTTCGTGTTTGTTCATGGTATAAAATGACATGAACATAGATGGGAATTGAAACCAGATTTATATGAAAGTATCTTTTCACGTGTAGAAGAGAGAAATCCGAGATGGGAAATGGGCATTTCGTGTTTGTAGGTGATGAGTTGTGAGAGGGTGTGAGGAAGTGAGGAAGTGATTTTTGTGGAGCCCATTGTGGTGGTGTATGTTCATCGCTATTGGTGGATGTCGGAACTGTGGTGATGTGTACGCATCTCAACTTTTTTTTTTAATTTTTTCGTAATTTTCCCTGTCGATACTGTGTGCGAGAACAAGCAGTAAATATGCGTTTTTAGCAACATTAATCAATATCCGTAGGCCAGAGAGTGTCATTCTATCTCGATCTCGGGCAGAGGCGCACATACAGGCGCAGGGTGCGTTTGTTTGAACTGGTGACGATTGGAAAATCCGGGAACCATGGTAACCTCAATCTCCTGATTTTTTGGAATCATCTCATGCTCGAGGTTCCAGCCTAGAGCCTTGCACAATTTCGAGACGACAACATCACATTCGCCGAGAAGGTCTATATCAAACTCAAGATGGCTTACAGGGTCCCGGTTGATTTGAATTTGTGGTACGTTGCTGGGAAGATATGGCACCACTTCGCTCACCGGTGCAACCTTTAAGGATGTACCAATGGTAATGACAAGGTCAACCTGATCCCTATCATGTTTGCTCAGTCGATCGGAGAAAGTATCGGGTAGTGGTTCACCAAAAAAGGTAATATCTGGCTTCATGATGCCAGGTTGAGGAATATCGTCTTCTTCGTTTTCATCATCGTTGGACCGACGTCGCTTCTTATTGCCGCCGTTCGAAGACCTCTTACGCTTAAGAGTTTGGGTTGTTGAAGAGGGAAGTACGCACTCTTTGCATCGTGGAATATTGCCAGCTTTAATATCCGGGAAAACTTCTTTTCCCATTACCCTGTTTCCACAATTTTGACATGTGGCGGTCGCAAATGATCCATGACACTGAATAATCTTTTCCGGAAGGATTCCCGCAGCGCTTTCGATACCATCAATATTTTGCGTGTAGTTGGTGAGTAATTTGCCTTTGTCTTGTAGAACTTTGATAAATTGATGGGTTGGAGAGAAGCGCACAACTGATGGTAGAATATTTTTGGCGACTCGAAAAAAGATTGTTGGATCCTCTTTAAATAGCTCAATATTGAATACATCCTGAGGATTGGAAAGACCTGTATGTTCCAACTGTGCGTACAATCCATTTGTGGATCTGAAATCGGGTATGCCGAGAGAAGTGGAGATACCAGCGCCGGTAAGGACAATAATTTTTTGGGCATTTTTAATGAGATCTATAGCATCTTCGACGGTGTTGTAGTCTGGAAGTTTTAAACGCTTCATCAACTCACGACGTAAAGCGTGACTTAGAAGTTGGTAGTATGCATCATCCGGTCGACCTTCAAGATCGCTTGGTGGGCGAACAGCAAACGCAGTCAAGAGCTTTTTAGCGGTGACAGTGCCTGATTCCACGGTAACTCGACAGAATTCTCGAGGACCTAGTCTTCGAAGATCGCGACGATAATTCTGAGCCTCTTCACGAGAACAGTGCTCAGAGTCGGAATCTGATAACTATTTTTTAGGGCGTTTGACGAGCAAAAGGAAGGGAATACACTTACGATTGTCGTATAAACTATCATCAGTTAAACCATCTATAATATCTTCAAAAAGACTAACGTCGTCATCGTCATCGTCATCGTCATCGTCACCTTCGCCTTCGAAATCATCCAATTTATCTTCTGCACTGCTTTCATTCGCACTCAAAGCTTCCTCGAGCTCTTGTGGTACCGCATTTTGGTGGTGTGGCAAGCCACGTGAAGTATCACGAGAGACTCCCCGTAACACATCATCGTTTTCCGAATCTTCATCATCGGACACCAAATCGATGATTTTCGAAGCTGGTGACTTGGTAACCGAGCCTACACCATTTAATGTAGCGGAACTCATTTTGGGTTGTCCAATCTTTAAATCTGACATGAGAGGTTGATAGGTTGGGGGATTGGAAGATTGGGAGATTGGGAGAGGGAGAGAGAGGGAGAGGGAGAGGGAGAGATGTGGAGTTGTGGAGATATTCCTGAGGAGTGAATGAGTGAGTGAACAAGGTTTGCTGTTACCGATTGTGGGTGAAATTATAAGTTGTTGTCAGTGTTAGGTGTCGATAAAAAAAAGGTATTTAGTAAATTCTTAGTCATCAAACTTCATATTGAATTGGATGATGATGATTGGATCGAAGTTCAAGTGGCGAATGATTGGTAGATCAGAGAGGTACGGAGTACTGTACAAGGGTTCAATCACCGTAACTTCAATAATTGTTGGTTTGAGGTTTTAAGGAATAAATGATTGGTAGAGGAAAAGATTTAAAGATTCGAATAGATATATTACAAGGTATAAATCAATATTTAAATGCCTAATAGATAAACCTAATAGGTATTGTATAAGATTTCAGTCATTTTCATTTTAGTTATTATTGATTTAATAATTGATAGAGGAAGAGATCATAAAGACTCGAATAGATATATTACAAGGTATAAATCAATATTTAAATACCCAATATAGATAAACCTAATAGGTACATATACAAGGTTCAGTCACCGTCACTTCAATTATTGTTGCTTTGAGGTTTTTAACAGCAAATGATTGGTAGAAAAGAGACTATACCTGACTCGAATAGGTATAAACAAACACCAATTGCCCAATGTGGATATTTTTGGAATCCTCCGGTATTGGTCAATGAAGCTTTTTAAGTTCATTCATGCCGTGCCGTCCAGGTGAAGATCAAAAGATTCCTAAAAGTCTCCATATTATTTTTCACTCAGTGGAGACTTTAAGGTGGACTTTGTTGATGAATATAACTTCTCCTTACAATTAGGTCCTTTTGTCATGTATCATGATCATGATCATTACCCATTCTCATTCCCATTTGTTATCCTACCGACTCAATTGAATTCGGATATGTAAGGTTATCTGAATAGTCTCATTTGCATCATCCTTTTGTTTTCCGTTGGATTAGCCACAATGGCTTCCACCACTGATGGTGGAGATAACATTCAATCATCCGTCTCATCGTCTCCTCATATAATCTTCACAACTCCAACATTTGCACCGAGATTTGGTCGAAGAGATTCAATTACAGCTGATGATGGATCGCGCATTCATCAAAGGCTTCACAAGCATATTCATTTCAAATCAAATAATGATAGGCACATTCGGGTACAAGAACCAGAGGGAAGTCAAGCAAAATCACCGGCTGCCAGCATATACATGGGATCATATACTCCACGACGATCAAGATCTCTTGCTGGTTCAAGGCCCGGTTCTATCAAAAGTCCTCCAACATCAACTCCACCTTCGCCCAGAAGCAGTTTCAGCTTCAGTCATACTCACATGAGTCAGTTGTCGGATCTTCTACAAGATTACAATTTAGATCTCGAAACTTACGGTGTGGAGGAATTGAGAGATGGATTCTTTGATGCTGCATTCTTCAAGCCACAGAAAACAAGCCATGAAGAGCTTATGAAAGATGCAGAATTTACATTGCCAGCAGCGTTTAAAAAGAAGCACCCATTATCACTCAAACATTTCTTCCCGAGGCAATGGCGTGGAATCAAGGGAATCTCTAAACAATTGGTGACTACACGAGCTGGTATCAAGCTTATCAAATCGTTTTTGCCCTTCTTCATTTCCTACGTCTTATGTTTGGTTCCCCTCATCAGAAATTGGCTCGGCCGTTACAATTATATTATGGTTATATCCGCAATCATCAATCATTCTGGACGAAGTATTGGCGCCCAGATTGATGGTACCATATCGACAGTAATTGGAACCGCAGGAGGACTGGGATGGGGAGCCTTTGCGCTGTGGCTATCACATTCTACACCTGTTGCCAGAAGAGGGTATGGAGGAATTCTTGCAGCTTTCCTTGTTGTCTTCATGGGGGCCATCGCGGCACTTCGTTCGTATTATATCAGATTATACCAGCTGGTATTATGTGCCGGTATGGCAGTTCTTTATACCTGTCTTGCAGATACTTCTGCGAGTATTGCTTGGAGAAGTCTATTCGAATATGGTATACCATGGTTGTTTGGCCAGGCGATTGCTCTCTTGGTGTGTTGCACTGTAAGTATACTCTCTGTAACAGATAAATTTGGCAAACCTGTTTGTTGACAATTTCGCGGCTGATTTTTCTGTCGAGATTTGCCCATATCCGGAGCGTGGTGCGAAATCTGGAGTTTCCAAATTCGGTCGACCATTTACTTTCCCCCTATGGTCTTGCTAACACAATCTAGGTTATCCCTGATGCCGGCGCAAGATCATTGGCTGTGAGCTTACACAATGCTTTCGATATCATGCAAAAAGGTCTTCAACTCCCACAATCAGAACCGGTCACTGTACATAGACAATTGGCGTTTACATTTGTCAATCTGTCACAAGCGTACAGAGATTTAGTCCTCGACATCTCCATCACCCGTTTCAAGCCCTCAGATGTTATGGCATTGCGAAATCTCATGCAGGCAGTGATAAGATCACTGTTATCTCTCCGAATGGAATCACATTTATTTGAAGATTCAGACAAGGACGAAGATTCCGATATACCTTTATCGCCAGCGGTCTCAGCCCTCAGTATTCGTCGATTTAATTCTACTTCGGTAATCAACATCGATGGTCCACGACGGCCACAACTTTACAGAACGGATACTGAGGATCGAGCAGTTGAGTTGGTGGCCGGTAAGCTTGCAGAACCTACATCGAATTTATTGTCATGTTTGAAAACGGCATTACAACGATGTGACGCTGTTTTGATGGACATGTCTGGACATAGGGTATTTCTCGGACCTTCCAAGGATGTTTCTTCAGATATTGTGGGTGCGATCACAAGTATTAGAAAGGCTAAGATCAGATATGACGAGGAAGAAGAGCAGTATGTGTTATTCCTATTATCTTCTATTGGCTCACGAAACCACGAAGCCATGTCTTCTTTACTGGCATATCTGGGATTTCAATAATACGGACTGCAATCCAACCCAAAGAGGTTTTCGAAGCCAGCCGTTTAGTATATTTTATCAGTTCGATACAGTTTATTCGCTGGATATGCATTGAGTGATGGTATCAAGTAGTTCGGACTGCAGTCCAAAAATGAAAAGTTTTTGATTTTTGAATTCGTTTGGATTATTCAAAGATTTCATAGTTGGATTTAATTGGGAAGTGTGAAACCATAGATTGTTGAAATATTTAAACTATTTTTCAAGAATTTTGGTTTTTTCAAGTGTTGAAAGCCATCTGGTCTACTGATCTGGATTATTGGATACCCTGTGTTCAGGCCCGTTTAGAGATCTGATTGAGGCAGGATACGGTAGTATCCGAAATATTGGATTGATTATTGGCGTGGGACCATATTCAAAGTTCATTCATTTTCGGATATTGAAAGCTTCGGGTCGAAGTTCACTGTTCAATATTGACTAAACTAATCATAGGTTGCTCCGAAACCCAAATTTACCTCCAACATATTCAGATCATCCCGAAGTTGTCGAAATATTCCTGTTTGTTCACCCTATCAGACAAGCGGCAAACAGCGCCGAAGCACTTCTGGTTAAAGTGAACGAAATGCAGCAAAGGCGTCCTGGTTGGCGGGTTTACTTGCCATCTTATCCATTTGGCAAGTCTCTCCAACGTACAAATGAACAAGTACGACATGATCGAGGAGGTGTAACAGCAGGTTTCTTTTTCCAGAGCCAAAGAGAACTTGCCAAGACAATGAAAGGAATGGCAAACGTTTATAAGCCCGGCCCTCGAAATAAGAGGGGCACAGAGGAAGAAGATAAATATGACAATCTCGAATCTACTGACAGTAGAGGCGCGTATGCCGAGGAGGAAGAAATTGCGATTGACAAGAATTCGCAGGCTTCCAGACAAAAGCGCCTGAGATACAAAACTTGGAAAGTTATCCATCGCTTACAAGGCTTTGAGACTAGATTTGCGTTGAAAGTAGCGATAGTCACTTCTCTTTTGTCAATACCAGCGTGGCTCAATCAAAGTAGAGACTGGTGGAACAAATATGAAAGTTGGTGGGCGGTTATAATGGTTTGGATAATGATGCATCCAAGGTGAGTTTCAAATCTTAAGAGGAACCTGAAGGTTGAACTAACCTTTCCTAGAGTTGGCGGAAATATTCAAGATTTATTAACTCGAGCTATTTGTGCTATGCTTGGTGCTATATGGGGAGGTATAGCGTATGGTGCTGACAACGGAAACCCATACGTTATGGCTGTGTTTGCAGCCATCTTCATGATCCCTATGATGTACCGATTCACGCAAAGTCCTCATCCTCGATCAGGAATTGTGGGCTGCATATCATTCGTGGTGGTTTCATTGGGTGCATATACAGCCCCCGAGAACGTTTCAGTTATCACCGTTGCATGGACTCGTGGAGTTGCTTTTATGGTTGGTACTGTGTCTGCTGTGGTTGTTAATTGGTTTCTCTGGCCATTTGTTGCGAGGCATGAATTGAGGAAGGCTTTGTCGTCAATGCTCATTTACTCCAGTATAATCTATAGAGGTAAGTTATATTTCAAACATCACCACACACTTTGCTGATAATTTTAGGTGTGGTGGCAAAATACGTATATTACGAAGATGGAGAAGAACCAGGTGTGGAGGACGTACAACAATCTGGTACGTGTAACCCCTTCCCCCACAATCTTTGGACAGAACTGATATTTCTCTAGAAATGCTCGAAGGTCGCTTGAGAGAAGGATTCGTTAGGATACGTCAACTATTGGTATGGTTCAATTCTGTCACTTTCTTTCCTACATCCAAAGTTGACAGTTTTAGGCTCTCACACGCCACGAAATCCGCCTTCGCGGGCCTTTTAATCCACTTCCCTACTCAGCATTAATCGATGCCTGCGAACGGTTCTTCGAGTATCTCGTCTCCGTACGACAGTCCTCACTATTCTTCCATCCACATTATGTTTCCGAGAACGAGCAGGCATCCGAGTCATTACTTGCTTTCCGACGTGATGCCGTGGCCTGCATTCTAATGAATTTATATGTTCTAGCTGGGGCATTGCGAGGCGATAGAAAGGTTCCTGTAAGTCTTCTCGTTCTTTAACAAGAAACGGTTCTATTCCTAATAAGGAAAAAGAGATATCTCCCATCCGCAGCATCCGCTCGAAAACGTCTATTGGACCATATGGCTCTACTTGAATCAATGAATGTTCCTACGACATCCAGTGGTGTGTCTGTGAAGTCGAAGAGGAGTAAAAGAAGAAGCAAACGCAAGGAGAACAGCAATTCAAATGGGATGGCGAATAATCTACCGGGGGGCAGAAAATGGTCTCAAATTTACAGCTACAGTACGTACTTGGAACTTTCGCTACTTGACCTCTCGAAAATTTGAATACATCTGTTTGCTCCATCAGTCTCGAAGACGAGTCCTAACACCAAGTTCTCTAGGCTACAGTCAATCTCTCACAGGTTGTGTAACGCAACTGGAACAGCTATGCAAATACACCAAGGAAATCGTCGGAGAGCAAGGGTATGTATCATTTTCCACCTTTCTTCACTTTCTCACTTGTGGCATTCCCACTAGTCACCCACATAAGACCATCACTCATTCTAACAACAAATTCATAGTTTCGATCCCATTCTCGAGGACGAATACGAAGATCTCACTCGCGATGGAGTGAGTGGTCATGGGTTTCTCGATGGTCAAATTACCCCTCGCACTACTAGAGGTTAAGAATTGCAGAATGATGTTTACGACAATAAAAAATACTTTTGAAATTTGATCAATAGGACCGCTGGCGCAACGGTAGCGCGTTCGACTCCAGATCGAAAGGTTGTCCGTTCGAATCGGGTGTGGTTCAATACCTCCTTCATTGATCTCCTATTCTTTTTGCCTATCTTTATACCTGCGATTTTAATGATATGGTTGTTTAGCTCTTTTGGAATTTGGTTTTGGGATGTTTTATCTAGGGCGTATCATTATGCAATTTTGTACGGCATGTATTTGTATTTATGTATGAGAATTAGAGGAGCTGGTGTCTGGCGGGTTTATAATGAGTGCGAGTCTTGCCGCCTATCCTTACGTTTGAATAGATCTTTCGTGGCCCATGGACATCCCATTCACAGTCACATATACGGAGTAATCAATATTTCGTATTTTCCACTGGAACGAAGATTAACCAGAACACCATTCGACTCCAATTTTTGGGACATGGTGCCGTTAAAAAACATCCACTTCTTCAGTTCCTCTTCATATTATTGCCACGTTCCATATCCCTGTCTAAAATGTGGGATGTCTACAAGGGCACTAATTTGTATAATGTGGGACGGCAGGGAAGAAGAGAACAGGGTGTCTGTGTCTAATTGCAGCTGGAGACATCTTCGGAAAAGTTCTGAAATAGGTTTAGATCACCAGTTTTCCCGCTGATGATATCCGCTTGTCTAAGTTCGATATTTCGTACTGATGTACTAATGCATAGAAAGAAATCGAAGACTGCTACTCGAGTAATGCAATTCGATTATACCTGATCGAAATCTTACGGCACGATCGCCCCTCATCTTTCACGCTTGAATTACTTTGCCAAGTAAATATTATATTAAACACAGAGTGCTCGCCAGAAGTAGATAGCACCCTCCTAACTCCACCTAGCTAACTCGCTAAGCCCTCCCCAGAACTTTATTCTCCAAACCCCAACCCCAACCTCATCTCTACTCGTAATTCAGCAATCATGCCAAGCGAGAGTCACCAATACGACCGCATTCAGGAACCCTACGACTACATCCGCACAGCGACCATCGCGCTCATCGAGCGCGAAAACGTCCATGCCACCATCGCCCCTTACATCCGCGATGCGCGCATCCTCGAGCTAGCATGCGGCACCGGCTTCTACACCTCCAGTTTCGTATCTTGGGGCGCGGCATCAGTTCTCGGCGTTGATGTTTCGTCCGTCATGATCGACCAGGCGCGCCGATCGCGATCTGGTGATTCCGTCTCGTTTGTTTGTGCGGATTGTTCTATCCCGATGAAGTATGAGGGTGCGCCTTTTGATATTGTTTTTGGAGCGTGGCTTCTCAATTATGCGGCGGACCGCGAGGGCTTGGTGGATATGTTTCGCAATATTGCGATGAATCTCAAGGAAGGGGGGAGATTTATTGCGATTACTGTACCGCCGTCCTCAAATCCCATTGATTTTGTGAATGCGGAGGCGAAGGCTAGACCGTTGAGTGAGGGTGGTAGTGGGTATTTGGTTTCTCATCATGTGAGGGATGTGCCGGATGGGATTTATTTCCATGTGCATGGCGATACCCCGGTGGGAGATTTGGATTTTGAGTGTTTTCATTTGAGTAGGGAGGTTTATGAGGAGGCGGCGAGGGAGGCGGGGTTGAAGGGGAGCTTGGAGTGGGGGGCTACAGTGGTGCCGGAGAAGTATTTAAAGGGGGAGGGGGAGGGAGGTGCGAGTTTGAAGGAGTTGGAAAGTTATAGGTCGATTCCTAGTTATGGCGTCTTGGTTATCGAGAAGTAGGGATTTTTGGGAGGCAATTGAAGAGAATTGATTGTTTTTTCAGTCTATGTGTGCTTCCATGGGATATCAATACCGGTATCCCAAAAGACTATTATTGCGGGTCTCGCCTATTACTTAGTCTATGTCTAAGTCTAATATCGTTGCGTGGGCCCCTTTACCCCAATGGATGAATCAAATCCAAAGAATGCTACGGGCCATAGATGCGGGAAGTTGGCTACGATTATCACGGTAGAAATTTTTCCGGTATACTATTTTAGGTAAATTAGGGACAACCAACCCATTGGGGCACCGAAATTGGTGATTCAGTTGAGGACTGCACAGAGGATCTATAGCGTGTTAGAGAAGAAGTGAAGAGGTTAGACTGCGTCTCATTATCAGTACGCTCATGTTGAATACGGATATGAGGGTATTATTTCTCGGGGTATGGGATTAGTAGCTCTTCAATGTCTCAAAAGAGTTGCGCTGCTGCGAGGTCGGGAAATGCCTCAATATGGGAAGGATTAGAAGGCCACGCACGTTCTAGCTCCCACGAGATGATAATACATAATGCAGTAAGTTAAATGATGGATGACATCGCAACATGCAAACTACATCAGTAGATGATAAATCGGTATGCGAGTTTTCGTCATCTAGGTACTCGTGCGGGCAGAAAGTATGCAACCCCAAAACTCTATGCACGTACCAGAAGATGGTAAAAATTAAGAAGAATAACCTGGTTTCTCCAGCGTCCGAGGTTCATACTTTCTGGCAGCACGAGCGGCATACACACGGAAAACTGCTTTTGATATCAATTAGATGTTATCCCCTTGATGTTGACGTCACACACAGACCGATTCTGTGCCCTTTGCATCCTCATTCTCCAGCTCACTTTCGCGACAATACTTTCAAATGGATAAGATCAACTCCGTAGAAACATGTTCTGTGCTTTGACAGCGGCATGGAACCCATCTGATTGCTAAGGGTTAGGGTTTAAATTACGTCGCCTGTCAAAAACGTCTCAACTAGAGACCGACCGCAATTAAAATTGTAGAGTGCTCTCTAAATCCACTTTTCGAAATCGTATCAAAGATTTATACGGGTTGAAATCAGCTGTTAGTTATCTCTTCGCCACTGTCCATATTCCGGGTCTAGCCCATGTAACCCTTGCAAGAAACCCTTGAAAAGTTCATTGAATCGGCCCCATAAGCCGCACTGTGGGTAAATATTAATCTTCTTCAAGCGAGTTTCCCGTTCGGCAAGTACCCAAGTATGGTCTAATCGGGATGCAAGATTGGTTTCGTCCCCATCAATTTATGCAATGGTATGCTCTACTGAAGTCCACTCTCGAGTAACGTGGGAAGCAGTGTAAACCTTTTGGGTTCGTTCGCCGAACCACCGGAGTATCGACGAAAGTAAATAAGCTCGATTCCAGTGATATGGCAGCTTATCATGTCGTTATTTGCACCCTTCCGTTCCCAACGTTTTTTCCCTCTTCGTTGCTTTTTGTCTTTGCGCGTTGATCATTTTTCATCATGGAGGCCACTGCACAGTATGATATCGAGAAGGGAGCACCAGTCCATACTGCCATCGACAACTCCACAGACCGCGATGGCAAATCCACCATCGACGACAAAAACGATAGTGTTCAACTCCCTGACTCTGAAGGAGGCTTGAACTCCTGGAGCGCCAAGTTGGAGAAACTCTGGGGAGTGGAAGCTCGCGGCATCACCCGCGTGGCGGACGACGAGAGGAGTGTTCCTCGGCCTCTCCATGACTATTTCCACATGTTCTCGCTATGGTTCAGCATTAATTTGCAAGCTATGAACATTATTGTTGGGCTTCTCGGGCCATTGGTTTACGGGCTCGGCTGGGTGGATTGCGTCTGCATTGTTATTTTTGCCAATGCGCTCGCCTCGTCTTCAATTGCGTACATGGCGACGTTCGGGCCGGAAAGTGGTAACAGGACTCAGGTATGCTTTTCCACATGTCGTTGGCCGGACAGGAACTAACCTTTCTTGTTCCTTGGCAGATTATTGGGCGATATTTCATGGGTTATTGGCCATCGAAAATTGCATGCTGCTGTAATGTTGTTCAACAAGTTGGCTTTGGTACCATTGGGTGTATCATTACTGGCCAGATGATCACAGCAGTCAATGGAGGGAAACTGAGTTTGGCCGTTGGATGCGTCATTGCTGCGCTTTGCATTGGCTTAATCGCTACTTTCGGTATTGAATATGTGAACAAACTCGAGAGGTAAGCACAACCATGAGCAACAACCTTATTGATGTTCAAAGAGCTCATAGACAAACAGATTCGGATACATTCCACAAGCGATTGTCATGTTCGTACTCATTGGCTCGGCCGGTAAGAACTTTGATACCAGCGCAGTCTCAATCGGTGATTCCGGAACCATCAACGCCAACCGCGCTACCTTCTTCGCCTTGATCTTCGCTAGCATCATTGGATTCACTGCCATCAGTGCCGACTTTTATGTCTACTATCCCAAAGATTACCCTAAATGGATAACATTTGCATCCACGTGGTCTGGCATCTGGGTCTCTGTAATCTTCGCCAACATTGTTGGTGTCGGTATTGCTACTGGTGTTCCCAACATCCCAGCATGGAATGATGCCTATAACATCTCATCGGGTGCTCTTATCTACGAATGTTTTAACGGTCTCGGGGGGTTCGGCGGCTTCTGCGTCGTCATTCTGGCCCTTGGCTCCATCACCAACAATGCACCATGTAGTTATAGTGCGGCCTTGACCATACAGGTTCTTGGACGTTGGGCAAACAAAGTCCCTCGTTGGTTCTGGTGTATTCTCATCACAGCAGTAGAGGTAAGCTCCATCACACCATTCCATCTCATCTGTCCATGATACTAATTCAAACACCTTAGCTCGTCCTCTCTGTTTGCGGCCGCAACAAACTCTATACCGTGTTCGAAAACTTCCTCCCAATGATGGCATATTGGATTTGCCCTTGGATTACCATCAGTCTCGAGGAATATTTTATCTTCCACAAGCTAGCGGGCAAATCGTTCGACTGGTCTATTTATGACGACAGAAGCAAGCTACCTATTGGACTCGCGGCCATATCATCATTCCTGATTGGATTCGCTGGGGCAGTTGTGGGCATGTATCAGATTTGGTACACGGGTCCTATTGCTTTAATGATTGGTGGCGAATATGGTGGTGATATTGGGGATTGGCTCGCCGTCGGCTTCACGGCTATT
>NGKH01000001.1:1017427-1074238 GCA_002162575.1 Sclerotinia glacialis | reverse complement strand
TATAGACGTATAAAGTAATTAGGAAAATAAATAACAAATCGCTATAGAGTATATATTCCCTCTCTATCTCCAGATAAACCATACCACACACCACACCAGCCAGCCACTCGATTCAAATCCCATATTTCGGGTCTGAGGTAAAGTTATATAGATACATAAATTAAAGGATATAAGAATCAAACCAATCATCTAGGAAGAAAGCCATTCGGTATCTATCTATGTAGTGAAGATCAGTGGAAGAACGAAGTACAGGGGATATGGAAGGATGATTTTATGATATGAGATTATGGAAGGGGAATGAGATGTCATGTGGAAATGGGAAGGAGAGGGAGAGGGAGAGGGCTTGCATATGGTGGTTGTTGATTGCTTCATTTAGTGACAGCGATTGTTTTAAAGGCGATGCATCTCACATGAGTCAACGGCAGAAAAATAAGTTTTGCCTACATCATGCTACATGGAACATATCCTCATGTAACATAAGATACATACTATTTATACAATATTTCTGCAGCTACATGCGGTCAATATCTTCCTAGCTCCCCTGTACTGTACTAAAAGTATCACAACCTATTTTATCTTCTCCCCATATCCACACCCCCAACCCTCACCAAATTCCCTTCCTCTACATTCCCCTCATTCCCCTCCACCCCAAAGAAACCCCTAACCATCATCCCAACAACCTCCCCCCAAAACCCCTCCACCACACTCTTACACTCATCCCCACTCTGTGCAAAATCCGGAAACGCATTAACCTCCAACAACCAAGTATCCCCATGTGCATCAACCAAAAAATCCAATCCAAACGTCTCAAACGCATTTGGCAATGGTTGAAAATGAATACTCATTTCCTTAGCTGCCGCTACGAAAATTTCGCTCGTCAATTTGAAAATTTGATCTTGGATTTTCTGTTGGAGAGAAACGGGGAAAGGGAGAGAAGAAAGTAGATGAACGGCGTTCTTCTTGGATTCTGAGGTTTGGATGCAGGTATTTGTTAGATGAGGGTTGAGGTCTATGGCTCCGGATGAGGAGACTGGGGAATCCCAAGGAGGAATGTAGGCGGAGCTGGCGAAGAGGGCGAGCATCGGTTTGTAGACGTAGATATCCAGGGCGCCGGAAGCTAGAACGTAGGTTCTGATGTGGAATTTGGTGTTTGTAGGCGCAATAGTATCGAATTCTGGGGAGAGGAGAAGAGGTGGATGGATATATGGTTGTGCGAGGAAGTGGCGGAGATGAGATGTTTGAATGTGGTCTTTCCCTTCTTCTTCTTCTTCTCCTTTCTGGGTTTCTTCATTCTCTTCATCGGAATCTGGTGCATCTTCTTCCCAACCTTCGAAAATAGCAACCAGCTCTTCATAAGATGAAAACAACCTAATACCCTGTCCTCTGTCACTCATCCCTGGTTTCAAAATCCACCATTCTCTGTCTTCGGCTTTACCACCATCCTCATCAACCTTTTCATTTCTTGCAAAGCTCTCTTTCAAATCCCAACACTCTACAATAGCATCATCCAAGAACTCGGCATAATCGACTTCAAAATGTTCTGCACGTTTAATGTTCGTTTTGAGAATAGATTCTGGGTTCTTAACACACCATATATGAGATGTTTCACTCAAATAGTGCTTACGAATGAGGGCTTTCCGTATAACATAGGCGTTTGTAAGGGATGTGGTGGGGTTTGATGTGATATCGTCAAAGGGAATCGTTTCATAGGATGAGATATGAAGATATGGTGATTCCGAGGTCGGCAGATCGGATGGAGAGGAAACAAGTGTATATGAAGATTGAGGGAACTGTTTCAGAGCCGAAAGGATTAGTGGTTGGACGTAAGAATCCTCGTAGTCGATGTAGGCGTAGAAATGAGCCTGGGTTGACTTTGTTCGTTCTTTAAGAGAAAGATTTGATATTGATAGTAATGAATCTGAAGATGGCCTGGCGAAAGGATTGGTCAGAGGTGCTCTACGAGTTAAATGTGGTTTAATGGGTGGGAAGGAACTTGTATTGGTCTAACAATATCTAACGCTCTATTTAATAACTCACAACTTCAACTCTCCCTGTGTTGGCGCACTAGCATGCATGAAATTTGCTTTCAATGGTGTGACGCTACATTGGTGTTAGTCTCAGGAAAAGTCATTCATCTGAAGCAGAACATACCTTGTATAACCCTCCTTAACAGCCCAACCGTCATTGCCAGGTTCAGCTTCCTCTACACTCTTGTAGACATCTGTAAACCTTGGTGCCCACTTGAAATGTTTATGTGTGTGCCCAACAACCTTTTTCTCATCTCCAACCCCTTGTTGACCTTCCTTTTCTCTAATCTTCTCCTCCTCGTCATCAGCATCCTCATCCTTTCCATCGACCTCCTCGAAACAACTTCCCTGTCCCCAATAATTCTGCAACATATTGGTCCACAAAACCTTCCTCTCCTCTACTCCTTCCACCAACGGAACATTAACCGTGTATAAATCCACACCCTCACCCCAATTATTATACAAATACTCAATAATCTTTACACCAATCCGACTCGCACCCCCGATAATTTCCGGATCGTGATTTCTCGTAAAAAAGGCATAACTCAACGCGATAGCCTTCCTCTTACAAACCGCCGCCTCCATCGCGCCCCCGATCGTCCCACTACTCAGACTGAAAACAGCCGTGCTATTTCTCCCATAATTCGGTCCACTAACCACTAAATCCACTGGTCCCCTATCTTGGAAATAATGATATAGACCTATTTGTACGCATGATGCTGGTGTGCCGTCTACTAATACCCATTCTTCTGTATTGTCGCTGGAGGGGCGAGCATGTGTTGTACCGTTATCTTCATGAAGGGTTCCAGGACGGAAGTAGGTGGGCTTGACGGTTTGACCAACCATGTGCGCTTTACCAATCCATGAGCGTTGTGTATGGGGAAGAACGACGGAAACAGTGTGACCGGCAGCTTGGAGGGTTTGAACGAGGGAGTGGACATAGGGAGAGGATTTATTCGAAGGAGGTCCATCGTCATTTACTACCTTTTGTGGATTGTTAATTGCAATAAGGATTATCGATACATTTATAATTTGAACTTACGAGAATATGCATCTTGAGTGTGGTATCTTGAAAAGGAGCTGTATCCAAAGAGCTTGTTTCTAAGTAAATTGAGGTTTTGGTGGGATGTGCGGGGGATATTTATCGTTAAACTGGGATTCCTCTTAAGGTTTGCCTGAATACAATGCACCATCCTTTGAGCTAATTAGTGTTTGACACTAACCCATGGCATCATTTGCATGGCATACAATATATGGCATACATGGCATACATGGCAATCACATCACATCACATCTATTGAAATTTTGAAGATAATACTTTGTTAATATGCTTGATCATTGGATTTCGTAAGGTACAGTAGTAGACCAAATCTCGCTATGCCTGAAAACTGAAAACGCCATTTCCTGGTATTTTACAAAAGAGGTGTGCAAGAAGGGGTCCAAAATTCTGCCATGTGAAATAGCCTCAAAGAGCCCATCAAACCATGCAGTGACGACCGTTAAAAAAGTGTCTCAAGTAGGTGATTGAGAGAAATAACCACTGCAAATCCCTGCAGTCAAAAAAAGCTCATAAGCAGATGACTTGAAAAGCTCTGCAAAAAACTCCCGCCCAGCCCGTCCAATGTGTTCACCAATATGCAATCAATCTTCTTTCCAATGACCCTAGTACAAATAAGAAGCGCATAACAAGAATCCCAATGAAGGATCCTAGTTGCGTGCTCTCTTCACTTCCTCAGTAGGTCTTGCAACGGCTTCTCCATCACGCTTTCTCGATGCGCGCTCAAAGTTGTCGTCACTCCCGGATGATTTGAATGGACTAGTAACCTGAGATCGACCACGGCGTGGAGGAGTTACTGGCGACTCGATAACGTCATATCTCTTTGTAGCGCGTGTAGCTCTCTTGATAGTTGGTGAGGAAGTTGGTCCAAATCTTGGCGCATCCGGAGTGATAAGACCTTGAATATGGAACGGGGTGCGTGGCTCAACATCCGTGTCTGTCGTATCGGTATCAAACTTCTCCTCGATATCAGTCAAAGCCTCCTCTTCGTCTTCAGTGACTTGGACTTGTGGAATGGCGGGAGCTCGACGATTGTTGGTGAACAGCTGGCGTTTGCATGAACGTGTGACTGGTCCATTAGATTCGCCAGCAAAACTTTGATCGAGAACCATGACTTCAGCACGACCTCCACTTCGAGTTGGACTATGACTTGCGGAGGCATTCGAGTTCTTTTTGAAGATAAGTTTGCCACGGCTATAGCAGTAACAGTTAGCAAAATTAGTCTTTAGATCGGGAAGAATATGCAGCTTACAAGTTGGCAACATGTCCATCCTCACGACCCATAAGCTGCTCCAAAGTTTGGTCTTCCTCTCCTGGAACGTGAATCAATTTGGGCTTTCTGCTTCTGCCTCTAGTATTCTGTGGAGGGCTACTACCAAAGAAAGGATTATCGGAATGGCTGTCGACCTCTGGAATGCGGTCCTCAGAATCGGTGAAGATAGCAATTGGTTTATCTGCAGATGAGCTACCAAGACCATAGTTGTCGAATCTCTTGCGGCTCTTCTTTGGTTTTGGCATGGCATCCGCCGAATTATCGGCATGGATTGAGGTAAATAGAGTGCGAGAAACCGCGCTAATTCCATCTTTTAATTCCTCCGTTTGCTTGGGGTGACGTGGGGTCTTAGAAGGTGTTGGTAGCATGCCATCGCCGCGGACCATTGTGCCAGGTCGTTGATGGTGGTCCATCTTATGCTCTCTTTTTCTACTTTTGGGAGTCAGACCGAGGGTTGTAGCTGCGGAGGTTGTGTTGTCGAGATTCATTGCGCCAGAAACTTGTCGCCCTTCGATTATGGTAGCTGATTTAGGTACGCGTCGCTTTGTCGCAGTCTGAGGAGATTTAGGTAGCGACGAGTGAATATGTTGTGGCGTACCGGAAAATATGACCTTTCTGGCGGCTCGAGGTGTTGATTGTGGAGTAGAAAGATTGTTGCGGATATTATGTTTGATAGCTGAAGGTGGTGGAGTTACCGCGTTCCGAATTGCTCTTGAAGCTACTCGACTTGACTTTCTGGGCGGATAAGGTTCGTAATCATCATCATATCCAAAGCGTGGTGTTGATGGAGTTTTGAGGGAAGTTGAAGGTGGAGGGGTACTTGGTCGCAAAGTAGAAGTAGCCATGTTTGCCAAAAAAGAGAAGAGAGAACCCTGAGGATCTTTTATGGCTGTCAGGTCGAATATTGTGAAAACCTGGCCCAAAAAATCGAATAGGATTTTAAGATGAATATTCAATAGGTCATAAAAGGTGATTCTTTATAAAAGGTGAATGAATCTTCAACCGACTGAATATATATAGATCAGTAAAGTCGAAAATATCAATAATCAACTGTTAATACAGTAGTTATGGTGGTAGTTATTGCTGTTGATGTGATACAAAAAAAAGTGTGAATTTTGCAGGTTCAAGGCGATGACGCTGAAATGCTGAAATACTGAATTGTTGAAATGCTAAGCAAATGAATCCAACTAATCTTGTATAAATGGCAGAATTGCATAAAGGAAGGAATTAGACCAGAATAAGATTGAAGGGATTGTGATATTTGTGTTGTTTGTTGTCATGGTAAAGAAAGCAGGAGGTCGGAAGAAGGATTCCCAGCCATGTTGATTTCCTTAGGCTTTCATTAGCATCAAGACGCTCGGACAATTTATGGTAGATTGACTGATGACAGTTTATAATAGACTATTGTTGGATTATGTTTAGATGTGAATTTACGTGACTTTACGCGTTGAAGCCTATTGTTTAAGTTAAATTTTCCTTATCAACCCATTGAACTAGACCTTGACCTTGACCTTGACCTTTAACCCTGACCTTGAACTTGCATCTTGGACCATGGCTACCCCAGATATTGGCAAGCTAGACCTGTCAGACTCAGACAATGAGGACCTTTTTGCATCCCCCTCCAGACCTTCAAAATCGAAACTAAAAGCCCACAACAAAATTGCAGAGACCAGTGGGCCGGCGCATAGAAGTGGTGGATCAAAATATGATGCTGAAACAGCAAGGGAAACGGCTCTACAGAAGGAAGTAGAAGGAGTGCGCAATATCAATGAACTTATAGAAGGAGTGCTAGGCAGCCTAGATCTTGCGAAAGGAAACATGGATGTAAGAAGCACTTGTGTATTGATAGATATTGGATTGTAGCTAAGAATCATTTCAGACAGTTTCACAAACGGTCACATCAGCTTCAACGCTGCTTAACACTTGGGTTCGCATACTATCGCAGACGGAACACAATCAAAGGTTGATCTTAAATCCAAATTGGCGAGGTGCAAGTCAGGACATTGCAGATATGGAGAATGAGCAGGTATTGAAGGCTCAAGCTGCTGAACGTCGGGTCGCGGAGGAAGAGCGAAGAAGAGAAGCTGCGAGGCAAAGAGCGGAGGATGAAGAACGCCAAAGACAGGCTGGCACAACAGCTCGTGGTACCAGGGGAGGGAGAGGCAGACCTAGAGGAGGCGTGTCAAGAACTGGAAGTGTTAGCTCATCAGGATATGGTCGCGGAAGCTCGACAGGCTCAAGCACAGGCACTGGCAGAGGTGGGTCAGGTATTGGACGAGGTATTCCACGAGGGAGAGCACGAGGCATACGATAAATCATCAAAATCATTCGCTGCAATATTCTACATGATGGTATCTCAGATATGCCAATCCGGATCGATTTTACCCAAAACCCTACCGTTAACCGGCCCCTAACGCCAAATTTCTTTAGAATAAGTACAATCATTTCTTTTTGAAAAAATCACTCATCTTCTTCATGCCACTAGTGTTGACCTTCTTCAAGTTCTTGACACCTCGACTCTCACCAGCCTTCTTCCTCTTATCCTCCTCATCTTGTTTGCGCTTCTTTTCTGCGCGTGTCTCTATCTCTTCATCATCTCCGACCATTGCTCGCTTTCTCGAATAATCACCCATCGATCTGGCCGCCATAGCGTCTTGTCGTAATTTCGTCAGATATGCGAGGTGGCTGTCCAAGGGAGTGAAGTCAACAGGTGATGTTGAACATTTCAAAGACTTCTTCAGTATTTCACTGAGGTGAGGGGCTATGTAATTCGAGCAGACGAAGAAAAATGCTGTACGGATGCGCAGCAGATCCGCAACACCGTCCGGTGCATCGATTGATGGTACGCTTATTTTCTCATCTTCAGGTGTAGTAGCCGAATGGCTCGATATTGATGTTGCTGCAGTTGAAGATTCTGAAAACGAACTTGCCGCAGTATCTACAGATAGACCTGTAGCTTGTATATCCTGTGAGTCTGTTCGTGGTGTAGAAGTACCTAATTCTGCCAATGTGCTCGCTTCCTCTTTTGATCCTTCTTGGGTTGATTCCTCTCCCCGCTTGATACTCAAAACTGGTATTTCCAGCGCTTTTCTGACGAGTTTTTCCTCCATGCTAGCAGGCAACCCATGCGCAGCCATCTTCTTTGCTTTCTGTAAAAGTTCCTTGAATAGCTTTTGCTCATTTATTCTAAACATCGTTTCGTCCCCAGCATCCACTGTGTCGCACACTACAGCCATTCTATTTTCTAGACTCGTTCGTAAGGGACCTGTTTTTAGGAAAGATCGAAGATGTGGTGATATAAATATTAACTTGTCAATATAGTCGTCGCCAGACAGGAATAATTTCTTCGGAGGGTCTGAAACTTTGGTTGTAGATTGGGGTACAAGAGCAGGGAGGATAATGAATAAGGAGTCAATTGGGGTCGCAATGAAAAGATCTGCCCCCTTCGTGACATAACCTTTCGCCGAAGACTCTTCTCTATCATTGGCTTCATCTTTAGGTAGTCGCTCGCTCAAGGGGACGGCTGGCCCATTTTCTGGTACAAGTAGCCAACTTCGCGGTGTTGTTTTTGGCGCAGCTATTCGAGTAAACTCATTGAAACCTCTATTGGGGCATACAAGATATCGGCTACCGTTTGCATATCTAGGATTTTCGATTGTGATAATTCGAGCGTCCGTACTGATATCCTTTGGTAATATAAAAACCCTCGGGGGATTGGTATCATCTGGTTGTAATTTGACTTTTGGGTCGGCGGCTTTTGAAGGCTCTGCTTCTACTGCAGCAGCTTTGGTAGCTGGTCTGCCTCTAGTTTTTACCCCCATATCCAGAACTATTGTATGATTGTTGTAGAATTGTTCAATCAGTCGTAAGTAATCAGTCGTGCACTTGAATGAATTCCAAGAGTCTATCAAGACTCGGCCACTTTAAGAAGTCGCGTCTTATCGCGTATCGCGATGCATAAATCGCGTTGACTTAAATAAGTGGTCGTGTTAAATTAAACTACAAGGCTGGGAGCGCCTATTGGCTTAACAGTGGGTATTTGGAAATCCGGGGTTTTGCTTCATCACAAAGTTTCTGAAATGGAAATTTGGGCGAACGAGAACCCCCAAAATTAAAGCTTCAACTACTCAATTACTGATTTGAACGGTCTATTGCGCCAACTAATAAACTACACCAAAAACGAATAAACAATATCAATAACACGAATCATAGCTTATGCTTCTGGTGCAAATGGAAATCCTACCTTCGCCTTATAAGACCCTGCGCTCTCATTCTCGATCAACAAATGCTCTTCGTTCTTCAAGCACAAGCAACTTTACTATTCGATTCTGTTAAATCACTGCTCAG
Organism: Sclerotinia glacialis; assembly: GCA_002162575.1. NCBI lineage: Eukaryota > Fungi > Ascomycota > Leotiomycetes > Helotiales > Sclerotiniaceae > Sclerotinia > Sclerotinia glacialis. The sequence goes on along the minus strand of NGKH01000001.1, from coordinate 1,065,534 downwards.
TGTATACGTTCAACCTTTATAACTTTCTGCCGATTAAATTTCTGGAGAATAACTTAAGAACAAATCAGTATAAATCAACAATTACCCCAAGCTTTGCATTATCTGCTTGGTATTCATGACAAACAACAATATTTCACGAGAATTGGTATCACGATACCAAATTAGTTTAAACCGCTTCATTAACTGCTTGTTCCATTGCTTGATCATTATTATTGTGCTCATTATGTCTCAAGGTATGTGCACTTTCATGCGATGGATAAAAATATGACTAACGATAAGAAAAGGCGGTGCTGAAGAGGCTCAATGGCCACCAAGATCTCCCAGAGAAGCGCTTTTAAGTACACCCAGCGGCCGCGATCGACTGCGACGATTTGCAACAGGATTTTCCCCGAATGCGTCTCCTTCCAAACGACGACCCCCTGTGTCGCCATTATCGCATGCTACCGGCAAAGATCGAATGAAAGCTGATATGTATATGGAAGAAATGGGGGGCGACGATGACGATGATGAAGAAACTTTGCAATTGAAACTTCAAGCAATCGAAGCGCGACTCCGACTAAAAAAGTTACAGAAGAAGAGCAAGCAGAGTTCGGATTCAGAGGGCGAGAAGAATGAGAAAATCGAGGTCCGCAGGCCCGCATCGGGTCTCCTAAGAGCAAATTCTGCGGCGGCAAATAGGGCGCCCTCAAGATTGGCAGAACTAAGGGAGAGGCAGTTACAAAGGCCAAAATCGCGCGCCGAGATTGATGTTCCAGCATCACCACCCCGCCGTGTTCAGCCTGCCGAACTCCCACGTTCGCCCGGAAGGGTTTTACTAGGTATAGATAAAGGGTTGAAAGGAACCGATATTTCCCTGAAGAGAGCACCGAGTTTGAGGAAGAATTTAGAGGCAGAATTCAACAATTCAAGGCGAACCGGGCCATTTTTACAAAGAAGTCGTTCACAAACTGGAAATCGCGCACCTGCATCGCAGAATTCAAGTCTGGAGGAGAGACCTAAATCTTTTAGCGAGAGAATGGCTGCAGTCAGGGCTGGGGATACCGAGCGACAGGAAAGAGCTGCTCGTATCAAGAAAAACCGCAGCTCAGCATTCGATATTGATCAAAAACAGATGGAGTCGTTCAAAAACAACGCAATTGAATTGCCTAACCATCCTGTCCCCACCAAAGAATTCAGTCGAGAGGAGGTCTTGAATTCCTACAATAAATCAAACGGAGAATTGAGACAGCACAAAACTACGTCGAATTCACTTCCAACAATGAAGAACGGCAAGGAAACATCCGCCAGGCCAGTTTCACAAGGTTTGCAAGGCTCCTCTGACAATTCGAGGCGCCCAGAGTCGAAGAATGGCAACGAAATATACAATGGCTTGAGAAGAGGTTCACAGGATTCCCAAGGTTCTTTTGATACCTCGAGACGTTCAGCATTGAAAAAAAGCAATGAAATAACCACGAAGCAGAGCTCTCAGAGTTCCCAAAGTTCATTCGACTCCCTCCGCTCAGCAATAAGGAATGGCACCGAAACAAAGTTCTTGACTAGGCCGAACTCACGTGAAAAGAGACCTGATTCACAAAACAAAAATACGCAAACGTCTTTTGATAATTTGAAAAGAACGCGATCAAATAGCAAGGCTCCATCAGACACTTCCGATGGCGAAGCTTCGCAATTCGAACCATATTCCTCATCTCACCTCTCCAAACGAATTATTCCTCACCAAGTGCTTACCCGGACCCTCCAAGGAAAGAAAACTTTTGTCATACCTGATTTACTGAGAACAGTCAAAGCGCCTGACTTTGCTGGTCCAGAAATCGAAGAAGATGTAGTTGTGTTCGCAACTATCGCCGCAAAATCTGCACCACGTGCGCACCAGGACCAAGCTAAGAATGGCGGCAAATTCATGATCCTTACTCTTACCGACCTCAAATGGGAAATTGAACTTTTCCTTTTTAAAACAGCATTTGAAAAGTTCTGGAAGCTCACACCCGGAACTGTTATCGCGCTGCTCAACCCTGGATTTATGCCTCCAGCTCGAGGAAAAGCCGACACAGGCAAATTTAGCCTCACACTCAACTCGAGTGACGACACTATACTCGAAATCGGCACAAACAGAGATCTGGGCTATTGCAAAAGCGTCAAGAAAGACGGTAAAACTTGTGATACCTGGGTCAATAAACGACACACCGAATTCTGCGACTTTCACGTCAATCTTTCCCTCACTAAGACCCATGCAAACCGCATGGAAGTTAATACTATGAGTTTCGGCCCCAAGCGCAATCATGGTGGTGGAGGGGGAACAGAACGAAAATACAAACCTCAGGACATGACGGGCTATATGCAACGTCGAGAAGAACTTAAGAAGGGAGAAAAGACTAAATATGACAGAGAAAGTCACAGTCAAATCTTCATTGGCAAAAGAAGTGCTGTCAACTTACTGGACGATGTCGATTTCGAACCCGATGCTTTCCACAGGGGAAGCACAAAGGAAGACCGAATGACTAGGCAACTCCTAGCTCAAGAGAAGGAGAGAGAACTTGGCAGGAAATTGGGAATGATGGGTGGAGGACTCGGTGCCAATTACATGAAGAAACGTAATCCGGTACAACCCAACCTACAAGATATGCATAACAGTGGGGATAGAGAACCATCTCCACCTGATGCTAAGAAGCTTGGTCTTATTGGCACTAAGCCTTCTGTTCGATTAAGTCCTATTAATAAACGTAAGCGAGCCAATACAATTGGTGGGACTAAAAAGAAAACTCGCTTCGTGACTGCAAAGGGAATCAGAGAGGCAGGAAGAGAGAGCTTGGGCGGTGCTGAATTGGACATTGAGTTAGATTAGGAGTTTGGTGATTTTACAGTTGATGTAGAATGTTGGACATTCGAGTCTCGGTTCTTGTAAATCAGTTTGGGAAGACTACTTTGGCGCGGTTTGGACATACTCGAGCATCAGCATATTATATCCAGGAAGAGAATGAAGGAGTATCAGTATCATTATCGGCAATGGAATTGGGATTGGGATTGGGATCGGGCTGGGAAGGAATAAATGAATGAATGAATGATCAATGAATGCGCTTTGCAACTGTATAGAATGCCAATAAACAATTAAATCAGTCCAATGACTCTTTGGGTTGTATATTGAAATGCCTCAGTGCTTTGTTGCCACTGGGAATATGATGTCCAGTATTCCTTCATTATTCTTTTCTATGTCAGCTTCGGTGGTATGATCTCAACTCCATTATTGGCAAATATTCAATCTATTAGTTTCCCATCCCGGCTAAGGGATTTTATTACATCGACCAAGCGGTACATTCCCCCTCCTTCGACTTTTGTAATTATATGAAATACTTTCAGATGTAGTCTTGATGTTAGCTTTGCGTGCTAATTTATGTCCCACGACCTTACAATAACTTCATGACTCTTGAGGTCTGAAGACTACGGCATAAATAGCCATCGTTGGCCCCAAAGTCTCCCGATGTAAAGCCACTCACAGCGGCGGCTTGAATATGGTCGAAAAGTTTACCGCGGTCCAGGGACGCAAATGTTTTGCTCTCTTTGGCCATTTCAGTTTCAAGAGAGTCTTGTTGAAAGAGATTTGTGGCATATTATTTTGTTCAACTGGACCATGCTAAATGTATTGTGGCCTCTTAGTCCCGTCGATGCACCCGTATTGACATAATTTTCTGGCTTCAATGCCATGTAATTATAGATCAAATAAGTTTCTGAACCCTTCTTTCCTTTCATTTATGGCTTGAAACCCGAGTTTATGCTGTCGGTCAGAAGATTCAGATGATCCTTCTGAGGCATAAATGACAACAGTGGCATATGATATTTCAAACTCAGTTACCTTCTCAAGCGCGGTCTTGAGTGTTTTAATCAATGACATGCCCTCATCATCACTCCCAAATAGTGAAGCACCAAGCTGCGCTAGAACATATGCTGGCCCGCCATGATTTTAGGCAGTGGCTAGCATGATTGGAGTTCTTCCACAATTGTCAACACTTTCCAGATCAACACCATTCTTGCATAATAACTTGAACGATTTCCAAATGATCATCCACACATGCAAGAGATATTGTAGTCTTGCCTTCAGACAAATATTTACCTTTTACCAGTAGAATTTTCGGGTCTGCCTTTACATCCTTCGAGATCACCCAAAATTCATTCGGACACAAAACACCGTGTTTTCTCGCTATCAAGATCTTATTCTCCCAATTGATCCACAGTTTTTGATATTTGAATATTCGCTAATTTATTACAAAGTAGCTGTTCTTCCCATCGACTCTTGGGTATCGGCAACACTAATCCACTCCTTAAATCATTGGTCAAGTTTGGTTCTCAAGGCTTTAGTGTTTTTTATTTTAACATAATTACTATTGGTAGTCAGGGTAGAGATTGAGGGACAGGAGGAATGGAGCTGTGATGGTTTGAGAAGATATTGCTCAGAGAGTTTCTTCTTTTCTGTGATGGTTCATCACCAGGACTTTGAATATATATAAATAACAGCCTCGAATTATAAGAGGGGTAATATAAGGTAAGGGTTGAATTACTTCACTAGGATAACTACTAGCAAAATTGAACTGAATCGAGACCAAAGAATGAGATAAGAAAATCCTTGTATATACCAAGGATAGAGGAAAGCATTATTGAAGATTATATATTAACTGTGGAGTATATCTATATCTATATCTATATAAATATTAAATATTAAACATTAAACATCTCAGGGTCATGAAAGAATTATCCTCTATTATTCCAACTCCAACTGCAACTACAACTCCTCAACCTAAGCTTCGCCAATAATCTCCCACTCTTCAACTGTAGCGCCTGCCTCATCTCCAAAAACTCCACAACTACTACCTAAACACCCAGCAATTTGAAGTACAACTACGTCTCCCATGTACACTAATTTATTATCTGGTAGCATATAAGTTGTCTTGAGACCTTCTTCTAGCCTCACATCCTCCCCGGCATTCTCTTCTCCATTGCCGTCCGGAAAGTCCTCCGAAGAAGTGACATCTGATAGTGAATCAATATCCTTGATATTTATTATAGTTGCTGTATCCGAAATATCGAGATCAGGAAGAGGGAGGGGGAATATACGTCCTTTAGATGGATTGGTGGAATTAAAAACCACAACCATGGCACTAGTAGGAATTCGTTGTCCCCATACCACATTAATAGCCCTTACTCTATCGCCTTGGACAGAGCTGGTGTCAATAGAGATAGAAGACTCATCAGTATTCTCGGGCTGCCAACTGGTTCCTACATCCCCATCATTGACGCTCTCCGGCCAGCGATTTAGTTCGGAAGCATCCGATGCGATGATGGGGAGACATTGAAGGAGGTTATTGGGAGTGGTGAGGTCTTGCCAGTACATGTCATTTTCTAATGTTCGAGTCTGGTTGAACGAAAGTGTAAAAGTTATTTGTGGATGGCGAGACGCTGGGAGATTTTGAACCATAGGAACCGAGTCTGTGTTCTGAGGATTGGAGGAAGAAGGTAACACTCCAGTGAATGTGATGTTTGTATGCGTGGTATTCATACTAGCACTGAACGTATAACCGGCCCACGTAAACTCATGCATCTTGAGGTATTGCTTGGGTGGAGGAAGGGTAGGTTGGATTGTGAGAACGTCTTGCGAGGAATCTAGACCTAAGTATCCGTAAAAAGCAATTTGCATTGTACCTCCGTGACCGGTCAAAAAAGGAAATGCGGGAGGGTATCCCCCATTAGCATTAGTATCATCGTTCGCTTGTTCGCTCATTAGGAACCATGGAGCGCGGAGATTTGAAAATACAGCCATCTTATTGTAGGTAGAGGCTGAGCAACCAGAACCTCCATATCTGAGTGTAGCGATGGTGTTAATGGCGAATGTCATAGCTGGACCATGGAGTGATTGCTTTTGCGTATAATACTGAAGATCTGCTTGTTTTCTTTCGAGAGTATAGTTTATGGGTTTGGATGACTCGGGGAGGGAGAGAGGATGGAGAAGCAGAGTTACGTCAGCTTGTTTGACGGTTATGTTGGAGGGCATCTCTTCATATTCGAGAGTGATGCCGGAGGAAGAAACGGGAATTGCAATGTTTTCGGCGATATCGAGCCAATTAGATGGGATTTCTTCATTGTATTGCTTCTTGATTGAGATGATGGAGTTCATGATTTGAAAGAAGGATACTTGAGTGAAGGCGCCATTTTTGACATGGTTAGTCCACTCATCAGGATCAGTCATGTTCCAGATATTCCATTTTCCCTGATTGTCCTTCTGAAGTACTCCTTCAATAGTATGTCCTACGCTCTCGACTACTGGCCATAATTCTTGTTTGAAGTATTCCTCGTTGTTGGTAATTCTCCTATAATCCAACATCATCTTTGCCACATCGGTATTGATGTGATACTCATAGTCCAATGTGGGACCCGTTCCGGTTGCATTGCCATATCTACCCGAAGTCCAAGAATATAACACAGAATCGTTATCGAATTTGTACTTTTCCTGTACATAAGCCTCCTGTGCATTGGCTTTGGCTTGAGCGTACATCTTGACCCGATATTTGATCATTTGGAGAGCATAGTCGGGATCAGTCAGAGCTATACCGGGGAACATCCAGATATCCATGTCCCAGAAAGTCATGCCACCGTACGGATCTGCAGTAATTCCTCCAACACTAACGCCATTGTCGTTGAGATTGCTGTCGTCTTCTTGAAGGAGAGTCTGGAGGATCATATATCGACTAACTGCAGCATTGATTTGATCAACCTCGGTGAGGCTATCATCTATTGGTAAATGGCCGGTGGCAGGGTTCCTGTAATCGACTACCTTATTTTCCATACGCTGGTTCCAAATCGCAGTGTGTTCGGCAAGAAGAACATCCCATCCGTCATTTGTGGCATTCCTGGATGCTTGAAAAGCTATCAATTGTGCGTTGGGGAATTTGTCCGTCGAGGCAATACCAACAAATTTATGGAAGGTGATTGGCTGTCCAGATTTTAGCTCGAAATGCCACTCTTGTCCAATAGTCATGGTGTCGTCATTAGGATATATGATGGACCTTGGTGAGATAGAGTTAGTGTTGCTGCTCGAAATTTTTGCCGTAGAAACTGTCCATGCCGAGACATTTTGAAGACCAGTAGGGTGATTCGAAACATATATAGAGGAAGAATCATTACCCTTCTGTCCTAAGAATGATCTGATAGCGCTTCTACCATCCAGACTGTCTGTTATAGTGATTTTTTCTGTTGTCTCGTTCAATGGCGTGACGCTAAGCTGAACGGCAGCGACATTGACTCTGGCAGCACTGATGAATGCTGTGTACTCAACCTCAAAGCTTGGTCCACCGTTCATGATTGGAGTCCATGTATAACTCCAACGTGCCGTGGCATTCATCAAGTTCAACGAACTGCTATAATCTCTTATAGTAGCTAGGTCTACTGTAGCGTTAAGCACCTGCTCACCAACCGTGACATATATGTCAGTAAAGTGAGGTATACCAGAGATGACGCTCTCATCACCTCGTTCGAGAAGCTCTGGATAATTTGTTGCAGTAGTATTGTGCTGTCTGTCGAAGAATCCAATAATGCCAGCAAAAGTCTGACGAGGGTTGAATTCTGGCCATGGTTCCGTCGGTTGCTTCCCATCCCGATGTGTTTGATTGAAATCTTTTTCAAAAAAAGGGCCAAGTGAGGCTTCAGCAAGGCCAATATATCTATTATGAAGATTAGATTACGCCCTTGTACATGAGTTGCTACGTTCAGGTTATCAAAATAAGACTGGAATCATACCCATTTGACAAGTGCATCCTAGCCAGAAAATTCCCGAGTATTGGAACACTCGTAGTAAGCGTAAGATTTTCATCATCCCACCTACTCAGAGGATTCTCTGCAAGCACCCCAAAATCCGGTAATGGTGGCATAGTTCCGTCGGGAATCGTTTTTGTTTTGAATTGAGAAGCCGGATTGACCTCTTCGCCATAGTCTGCTCCAAAAGCTATTGCCAGGAGAAGTGTGACAACTGCAAAGCGCAGCAAATAAGACATACATGCGCCCATATTGACGCAGTTTTTTATTCTAAATATGATCATCAGCTGTGAATTCTTCAATTGTATATAGAAAAAGAAATAGATCATAATTACCTCAATACCCTTCTTGAAATGAAAGAGGATAAGGAAGGCAAGAGAGGCCTAGGATCTCACAATAAGAAATGCTTTTAAGAAAGGAATCTTTTTAATATTTGACCTGTGAAATTTTTATGTTTTTTCAATGATCGGGGCATTTTAATCCTTTTATACCCAGAATGATGACTCGTTCATGTCACTAAGAGACGCCACAACCGGCAAATGACTACTTTCCCCCTAAATGTAACTTCATTCAAGCCTATCCAACTAACCAACACTAACCAACACTAACCCACACTAACCCACACTAACCCACACCAACCTCCCAGTTAAGTATCTCCCATATGCAGAATTTTTCAGCGAAATAATGTCACGCCAACGCAGACACTTATGAAAATTTACTTCCCGCCATCAAACTCAATTACAGCCGTATACCTCAAACCCAAAACGACATACCAGCATGTACACATCACCAATATTCTACACAAACGTACATTGAATGTCATAATTGCCAATATCTATACGTTACAATTCCTTCCCAATGCAAGTTTCCTCTCAAATAATTGTGGAGAAAAAGGTCGGTAGTGGTGCTCTCGGCAATTTGAAAGCCGAAAAGGGGCAAGCTAGCGAACTTTTCACTACCTCGCTAAAGTTAGAGTTTAGAACTAACTACCTAGATTGACCTGCTGTGGCCTGGCAACTCATCTTTTTGGGTGGGAAATACGGTTATCCTTCAAAAGTAGCTGATAGTACCTAAATGACGACTTGATCTTGAAGTTTAAAATTTTAGCTCTATACTATTTCTAACATTTCAATCCCCCCCTAAGGAATCTTCAATTATTGCCCCATATTTTGTTTATGATAGGAGGGCTTGGGGGTGGTATATGCAAGTTAGACCGGAAATGGAGAGTGGGATTGTAGAATGAGATGGAAAAGGAATGGTGAGATTGATCGAGATGTTGGCTTTAAGGAGATAGGTGTGAAATAAACAAGCTGGTGAGTAAATCTATTCTGCTTTGATCAATTCCTGTACAAAATAGTATCAATAATAATATGAAAAATACTTATTAATATCAATGCTTTATTGAATAATTTTGTATTCCTTTCAAAAGCTGTTCGCGGATGACACCACAGTTACAAGTGCGATGACCTCTCCCCATCTCCACCATTCTGAACGATTTGTGTAAATCTACAGAGGTTTCCCACTAGACAAGGTGCAAACTGTGTATAACCAATCCCCGGAGTCTTGTTATATCGTACACTGAGAGACCGTTACTACTGTGTTGCCTTACAAAAAGGGTGGCGAGGGCTCATTATAGTAATAAAATCATGATCGATTAGATCTAGTTCTAATTAATGTTATACAGACTATACGAGTTTCGAAAGCATTATGAGATTCGAAAGAACTGATTTCGAAAGCTTATATTTATAATTGACTCCGTTCCTTCTTGATGAAGGTGATTCCGAAAGCCTGTGTTTACAATTGATTCCGTTCTTTTTTGATGAGGGTATTTCTGTTTCTTTCTGAAAAAAGTATTCTGATTCCTTATATACAAGGGCATGAAGCCAAAAGGGGGAAGAGTATCATAATGGTATTGTGGGTGAATTGTATATTTTCCGGCTATAATGCATATCCCTTTTTCCATTAGCAACAACGATATATTTGTGACAACGATAGATATCGATTCTTAATCTTTGAGAAAAGGGTTAATATATCCCTAAAATCAACCATAATTTAAATCTAGCAAAATAATCCCAGTAAGGCAAGCGCAACATTATACATCTAGAGCCCAAGACCAAGTCATTGATTGAACACGTATTGGAATCTGTATTCTTCAGATGCTGAATGGTTCTATATTGTAGGTGTGAAGACTATTATCTAACAAGTGGCTCGTGCTACTTAAGTGCCCGAATTGCTCTTTATCCAACCAATAAGAAGAGACTTCTTCTCAATCTGGGTAGTCAAATTTCGCCAAATATGCGGAAAAGATCTACATCTAGACTCCCGAGTCCCGCTATTCCTGTCACCCGAATTGGTCTCGAATACTTTTCAAAGATACATGACACTAGCATGCAAAGAACCTAGGCCAAATTTATCTAGATCTTTCATACCCCCATAATAAAACGAATCCTCGAGATAGAAACTACTTCATGATTGAGTTACCTGGATCTAAAAACTAATCCATAATCCCCACAGAAGATCCAAATCATAAACCTTCTTTTCGAGCACCGTATTGTCCAGAGAGTTATAGTCGGAAATCATCTGGCTCTCAAGCTTTCCCAGCCAGTGCTGCTAAGTATCTCTAGCTATGGTTCCATATTCCAGGCCGTTCTGTATTTCATAAGAGGTCATTTTAATAAGATCAGCTCTTCAACATTTCAAATCCTATCCCAATTCTACATCATTTATCTATATAATTGCCCATCTAAATACGGTGAATTCATAATTCGGTAAATCCGAATAATCTGCAAGTCTGTTCTTTTCAAGTAACAAACGAAAGTCTCCCAATTTAAACATCCACCCACCATCCATTTATTTGTCATGACACCTACCAAGAACACTCTCATATCCCAACATCATACCCCGCTTCCATCCTAAGATCTGTTTTTGATATGTCGAACATCTAACAAAGCTAACATTCTACCCCGCTTAAAAGCTCCTCTCTATATTTCTCTACAAATACCATGCACTAATACACATCCTATCTCTCATAACGCCATAACAGCATCATACTCCATAATCTAACCATAGAAAACTATCATTTGTTATGTATCTCTTTGTAAAATGCGGCACCACCTCAAACTGTCGGTCTCTTCTGTCGATAGCCCTCTTTTTTAGTTCCATATCTAACTTCGATGTACTAGTGATGTACTAGTATTCCTCGACCCACTAGCCGAAAATACTTTTCCATTTTGCACATCCGTCTCTCAATTAGATGCGCCACCTCTTCACAGTTTCAAATTTCCTACTAATTATACACTACCACTCTATTCTAGTCCATCCATCTTGCAATTCATTTTATATCCAACATAGTGTTCCATGATTTAGCTTGGGAAAATCTTTGTTTTGTTGCATACCTAATAAGGTATATTCTTCTCTCTTTTGTTTCGTTTTTTAATTATATGTGGAAGATAGTTTATTCTTTTAACACTTCTTTCTGATTTTCTTTAATATTCCAAATCTTGTTCTGCACTGAATTCCCAATCCTATTCCATCTCTATAATCTATTTTCTTTCATTTAGCCTCCTTCTATTCCGTCTTGTCCTAATAATTAGATTCAAATGCGACACTAAATCCTCTTTTCTCTAGAAGTTACACTTGTACTCGTATTTTAATATCATACTAATCTCTCACATTCTTGACACTTCACACACTTCACACACTGCTTCTCGACCCCCTTTTAACTTCACTTAAAAATCTTAAAACTTAACAAACCTTCAATCATCTACTACAAAAAAAAAACGCTAACCCTACTATGTCTTATAAACTTCTTAAACTTCTATCACTTCTTAAACTTCTATCACTTCTATCCCAATCGAAAAAAGTTAATATTATTATTATAGACTTGTCAAGAAAACTCAGCCAAAGCTAAGAAGGACAGCAGATCCGCTACCTCTAGGTGTCACTTTTGATTCGTTTCGTAGATGTGCAATCAACGACGACTTCACTGAGCCACGGTGACTGGTTTTCGTATTGACGTATGTTCTATATCAATATATTTTGATATATATAGTCAAGTAATTTGAGACCGTACTCAATTTTTGTAACGTACATAATGCTTATAAATGTATTTGCTGGTTATCATGTGCTATCTAATATCCCTCCAAATCTTTATAACTCACTCTCAATTATTTTTGCGCAGCCTATATACTAAATATACAAAAATGTGAATCATGTACTAAATCATGTACTAAATATATTCAAATATGAATTATATACTAAAGATTGAATCATGTACTAAATATATTCAAATGTGATTTATATACTAAAGATTAAATCATGTACTAAATGATGTACTAAATATACTAAAAAGTGAATCATTAACCTAACATTTCCCCTTCTATAAAAAGACTGTTTTGATCCTACTTCATTCCAATATACTATAATTTATTTACTTTACTTTAAATTATCCAAACTTCATAAACTCATCTACATTATTACACATCACCATCCAAATCCAACCCTAACCCAATCTCAAATCATACAAAGCCTCACAATGGCATCCGATCCTATCTTCAATGCTGCCGACAAAGCATTTCTTACAATACACAATCTTATAAAACCAACGATTAATAAAAGAAAACTCATTGCAATTTCTATTGTATATTCTGAACCATTACCCTTCTTCAATGAATCGAAAGATTCAAAAGATTCTAAAATAGATTTTAGCTTTTATATTCTAATACCGGAATTCCTCGATAGCAAGGAAACATTTGAATGGTTTGATTGGACCCTTCAGAAAGTTGCTGAAATATAGATACAATGGAGAATAATCCAAACAACCGAAACAAAGCACAATATTATCTTCGAGGTACTTTTCCTTGATCATATCATTGATCCTATCCCTTATAATGTATTCAAAGATAATATAGATAAATGAAAAGAACATATACAGAATTGAGGAGTTGGTTCTAAATTGATCGATGTTATTATAAATACTGAGTTTTCGAACATAAGGTATATAGAGTCAATCCAATATTGGGTTAGAGATACAATGGAAATTCGATATTCAAGTTTGGAGAGAATCAAGAGGGATAGCGATTCAAAAACGGAAAACAAGAATACAACTAATAGTAACATTGTAATCGATATAACCCTAAGGATATCCAATATACTAGATCATTAAATTTTGTACAAGACTATTATAGTAGAGCAAATAGAAAAGGATATTAAGGGCAACATTTTTATTGGCTCTTTAACAAATAATACTCCAAACGATTTCCGAGGTTATAAAGGCATAATGCTTTACTTTGCTGTAGATATCAAGGTCGCAGAACATTATGCGAAATATGTTAGACGTCGAGCATCATCTATATTATCATTGATAATCCGATTGAGTCTTCCTAATGCCTCCATAAAGGGACTTTCATTATATATAATCGAATTCGGTAATTTATAAAGACAGATTATCTATACCTGTTGTTCTGATTGGAATTTGATAAACAATCTAAAATATATTTATACGTTGCTTTTTATTATAGCTTCTATAGCTTATTCATCAAATCAAGTTATCTTAAGACTTCGAGATTGGCAACAGATTGGGATGAGGTATGTTTTGTATATCGTAGGGCAAGGAAACGCGGCAATCCAATATATATTCCAGGGGGACCATATAATAGAGCAAATTCATGTAGTAGGCAAATTGGAAGTGGTGGTTTGGGGTTAGATATGGCTCAATCGTTTCAGTTTAGAAAAATATCGATGGTTTATATTCTCAAGATTCCAACTATATGAAATTTCCTACCAAATAATTATAATCACAAGTGATTCTTAATGCTCCAACTAAACCTAACCTATTATCATCATAAATGTTATACGAAAGCAAAGACGAAGAAAGGAATACCTTTGCGAATATAATTTAGTTCAAAGTCCTCGATCTCGTGACAGGTTGTATATGATCAAAGAGATTTTAGGCTCAAATGACCTCAATCTTTCCAATGTATATTTATATATATAATATCTTTTACAATTACAATTATGATGATATACATCTATATATATCTAGATATATATAATAATATTCCATCATTATTTTTTCAATTCATTTACTATGTACTATCTATCAATTTATAATACCCTAAGAGAGTCACTTATACATAAACTAAATCGAACATTTGAAAGCTTGAAATACAAGGGAGCTATTTCGGATTAATGAGACTAATCACTACTCACCATCACTATATTTTACAGACGCTGGAACTTTTATTCATAGACAGATTATTTCAGAGTCTACAGATTACATTCATTATACTAGCTTCCACACTAAGAAATAATCACAGTCACAGAATCACAAAATGTCAAAATACTTGTGTAAAATACCATTTTTCAATGGCACTTCCATGCCATGAAACCCAGGACTCATAGCTCAACGATAACTCAACTACTCAGTTTACTCTACATACCACATTCTCCAAAACCACAAGATCTTAATTCTCGGTCACAGCTTCAGTTTCAATTGTGCTTTCCATGGCACTGTCATTAACGACAGGAGTGGAATCACTTGTCTTTTCCGGCACGTCATGATTACTGCGAGCATCAGCAATGACGGCTTCCTTTTGGATATCCTCTATTTGTTCCGATTGCATATCCTTTTCTGCTGATGGAGGGGATGCACTCTTCTCAGCACCACTTGCAATTTCTGTAGCATCATGAACACTTTCTCCTGCGGTGTTTGTTGCAAGAGTTGGGGTTGGAGATTCTGTTGCCTTTGTGGTAGGCGGAGCGGCTCCCTCTGGCTTAGGATCTGTCTTGGAATCTACGTGCAAGACCTCATCAGAGTCGATGTACCACAATGTAGATGGTGTTGAAGTTGCTAAAGTTGCAGGGGCCGACTCTTGAGCGGTCGATGAGACAGGGGCGGGACTTTTAGCAGGTGCTCTACGGGCAGGACCTCGAGCTCTACCCTTTCTCGCATCTGACAGAGGAACCTTTTCTTTTTCCTCAACTTTCTCCTCTGGCTTAGGTTCTTCTTTCTTTGGAGCTTGCGGTCCAAGTTTCAAGCGTGAATTAAGGTCCGCCAGGAAACCACCCTGTAGAGCAGCAATTTTACCACCAAGCGGCCTTGAAGGAACGGGTGGCTTTGCTTTGACTGCGGCTGGAGAGCTGTTGTCGGAGTCGATTGATTTTGCTGAAGAATTAGATTGGACGGTTGACAATGGAATGTTCTCCGATGATTCACGTGCAGAGGGTTTTGCTGGACGAGCAGGAATTTGTGGCTTGGACTTCAATGGCAGAGGAGGGGCTGCATCATCAGCAGCTGGCACTTGCTTGGATCTCTGTGCGGGACGATCAGGAATGACTGGTTGAGCTTTGTCAGGCGAATTTGATCTCACAGGGCGAGCGGGAATACTTGGTTTGGTCATTGGGATTCCAGTCGTAGCTCGGCCTTCATCTTGCGCAAGTCCCAAGCCAGCTGCTGCCTTCTCCTGATGAAATACGACAGCACCAGTGGTAGGTCTTTCTTCCAATGGGCTCGTGATGGTATCTACCTCTGGAGTCTGGGGTGTCGATACAGTCGTCTGCAATTGAAGACTGTCCGGAGATTCTTCCCAAACATCTCTGCTTGGGAATCGCTGTTGCAAATTTGGTCGTGTTTCTGCTGCAAGATGTGGTTTATGAGACCACGCTTTCTTTTGGGGATGCAAGAAACTATCTGAACTTGTAGATTCTCTCGCGGCCAGCTCCTCCTGTCGTCTCGCAAAAGCTTGTTCCGGGGTCTCTCTTGATTTCTTGTGGGCGTCCTCACTACCCTCATCCGGATCGGGAAGTTGAGGTGTTGAAACTGTCGCGGTGTACTGCAGACTGTTGGGCGTATCTTCCCACACGTCTTGACTTGGAAATTTACGATTTTGGATCTCTGGACGCTTCAGACGATCAGCTGCAGTTTCAAGTTTTTCCACAGCACCTGGCTTTTCATCTTCAGGGAACAATGGTTCGTATTCATGCACTTCCTCCAACGGCGCTGATTCCGTTGCTCGCACTGCTGGTGTATGTATGCTTGCAGGTCGGCTGGTTTGTCTGCTTCCAGGCGTGCTCCCATATGTTATGTCGTCATAGAGGTTTCTGCGTTCGAATGATGGGGAAACAGCAGGCTGCAGCTCATATCTAGATGATTTTTTTGATACCTCATCAGAAGCGAGAATCGGAGCACTATATCCATGCTCCTCACGAAGATCATCATCTTCCCCGCCAGCTGCAGAATATGGTCTCGATTCATTCGCGGGATCGTATATTCTACTAGAGCGACGACTCGGGCTATCAACATGGATGATGTCATCAGTATCCGCTTCGCTCTCGTAAGCACGTTCGGATTTATCACCGAGACTTTTTGATAAAGCACCCTCAAATTCCTCTTTCTGCGAACCGTCAAGAGGAACACTTTCCCTTTTCAAAGGCGAGTCGACGTGGGTTTGAGATGCATTAGAATGCGCAACGTTATAGCCAGAGGATTGATGACCACTGGATTGTGGACGAGGGGAAGACATGCGAGACGCATACTCTTCAGAAGCTTGAAATCCAATCTGCTCGGTAGGAGTACTCATCACTGCTGGAGATGTGCCTAATTACAATTAGAATCATAATTGGATAGCACAATCGTACACCTTACCAAGACCAGCACCTCGGCTAGCAGTATCTCTAACAATCTTATTCAAGTCGTCACTGCTCATGGCCCAATCCGCTCTGCCTTCGCCGAGAGGTCCGTGGTAAGAAGCAGTTTCTTTCTTGTAAAGCTGTTAAATATTATTAGAATGTAACTTGGAATAGTAAGTACCATTTATGATACTATCACTTGAATAATGTATTATGTTTGTGCAATGTTTGGGTCGCCTGCGAAGCTAAACCTCAAGCAATCAAACTAATTCACTCATAAAACTTACCTCGGGATGTTTTTCATAATACGCCTTTTCAAAGCGATCGTGAGGAATGATGCCATGTCCATGAAGACCATAACTTCCCGGTGGAATATCTGCTCCACGAGCACTTATTCTACGCTCATGGTGTCGCTTTGATCCATCGTTGTGGAAACCGATACCAGGAGCGTAAGGGGTTGAGTATGGCGATGGCGATGGAGCTTGCACATCTCCTGCGTTCGGATACATGGGAACGCGTTGACCAATTTCAGGAATGCCATGCTCATCTTCATGACTAGTACTCGATGGGGGCCGCTCGATACCAGAAGCATTGCTAGCAAAGCTTGATTTGTTCCTCAAAGATCGAGAAGAGGCATCTTTATCATCTCCAGCTCTGCCTATGCCATATGCGGCAGCTTGGCTAGAATCGGTACGAGTAACCGCAGATACCCTGGCCTTAGCACTGGATTCGGGATGGGAAGGCTTAGGAGCATGAAGCTTCAAATCATTGGCGACATTCCTTGTTTGTGTTGGCGATGAGCTAAGATCTTCCGAAGCCCCGAAAGCCTCCGCATATTCGTTACCCTCTTGGCCGATGGAAGGAAGAGCTACACTTGCTGGACGGCGTGGAATATCGAGCTCTGAGGTTGAGCTATTGGCACTGCTCATAGCGTACAGGGAGGACTTTCCATGGTTGTGGGAAGGAGGCATATTGTTGAGAGGCGATCGTGCGAAACTCTCACGACCAGGAGAAACGGAACGATCAGCACGTCGATTGGCGGGCCTGGGAGGGATTTGTGGTATATTATCACCGAGAGAGGGGGCACCAGAAGAGGTGTTCCCCTGTTCCTGAGACTTATTAGGTCTGGGAGGTACGTGTGGAATTGCCGTCGACATATTCGTTGGAGACATAGAGTTTGTGGAAATGTAACGGCCTAGATTTCTGATTTTATATCAGTACTCGTTATATGCCATGCAAAAATAGTGGATGTCAAATGGCATAAGCTGCAGCGAACAAGGTAATAAATGAATAGCCAATGCCAATCCATCAAAAAGATTGTTGATTTTGATGGGCTGTGAAGGCAAAGCAATAGACTCTTGTTGCGGAGTATGCAAAAATTCGATCGGCATGTTGTACAGTACAATAATACTTTCAATTTAAACTCGAACTCATTGCTGCAAGATCAAAGCCGATATAAGACAGCAGGAGACTTGAAGGCTTGTAGGTAGAGCGGAATTCTCTGTATATCTGCGAATGAACGACTCGATAAGGAGGTAGCCAATGACAAACAGACTTACCAGGGTGAAAGAGTTGAAAAGAATAATATGTTAAAGTTCAATCATCGAAGCTGATCTCTGCAAAAACGAAGGGCGTCGAGTATCAAGAATTACAAGTCGGCATGAAGTTGGTTTATTTGCGTTCTTTGATATTGTCCGCTTGAACGCTAAGCAAGGGTTCTTGGGGGGAAATGTTACCCCAAGCAGTACTTCCAAGAATCGTCATCATTGGAGCAGAGCACTGAGAATCTGATTCAAGAAAAGATGTCTAGGTTATTGCTAAATTCTATTTAGAATTTTCTAGCTGTAGTTATATTCCGAAAAATTTGGATTTTGGATTTTGATTTATTTTGATTAATTAGGATTAATTAGGATTAAATGTGATACACATATATTCTTCTCACAAGTAGGTAGTGCTGTTATTGTTGCTACATACTCTGTACAAAAATGTATATCATAGGTGGGTTGCATCCTATTATGACTTGTACCTTTTTCTATGGCCTGAGGAACCAAAACCTGTCACTTATCACCCCACTACGTCCAATCGCCGGCTTTCCATTTGTTCTCATCTTGACTCATCTTGACAAACCGATTTGAATAAGGCTTCATTGATCGCCCTCTATGCTCTGATTGGATCAATGGTAATATTGAGGGAAGAATGATTGTCCGAAGGTATGAGGGGCACGGCTCGATCGGGTCAGTACCGGTATTAGTTCGATTTGACATATGACCCGTAGGGATGAAGGTTCACTTTGGCGTGGTGTGTGGTGTATGGTGTTCTTAGTTGACATAGACATCAATTGATATAATACCATCTATTTGTATGTAGCCATGGATTATTCTGCATCCATATCATTCAGATCACTCCACCATTACAACCCCCAAAGACCCGACAAAACAGAGCCACCACAAACTAAGATAATGACAGCATCACAAGCATACCACTTCCACATGATCAAAGTTACCCAGGTCTTCACAATAGCTCGTGACCTCCATCTACAACCGATGAATTCGTTATTTATTGTCACCAAGATTCAATGTTCTCACACCACTGCGAATGCGTAATTCATAAAACCAATTTCACATTCGCTCACAAACTCTTTTCAGTCACCATACTCTCAATGGAACATAAGCCATGAAAGAGCTTCATAACTCATTTTCCATTGAATTCCGTAGCTAATTATCCCCCTCCCTATCAACTCCACTGGAAAAAAAGAATTAACATATACGAACAGGATTCCATCTAGATGCACTGCGATGGTTTGAT
This sequence comes from Sclerotinia glacialis, assembly GCA_002162575.1. NCBI lineage: Eukaryota > Fungi > Ascomycota > Leotiomycetes > Helotiales > Sclerotiniaceae > Sclerotinia > Sclerotinia glacialis. The sequence continues at coordinate 1,046,310 of NGKH01000001.1, read as the reverse complement.
TTTGAAAAGGAAATGGAAGATATAAAAGTACACCCGCAAGAGGAAGAAAGTTGAGTCGCAAGAAACTCCAGGTTTTTCTCGGCTGAAGGAATCAACCATGAAAGCACACAAACAGCCAAAGTTAATGTGCTGCCAATCCTTGACGCCTTGCACCAATCCCACATGCTCTCCCATTTTCTCATTCGTAAATCAACTAGACAGTTGCGCGCTATCCTCCATCTCCATGAACCAAGCTCCGCGCCCCCTCGAATTGCACCACTTGTTCCACCTAGTTTATCTCGAAACGTTCCGAATTTATAGAATCATTTGCGCGACGCCTTGACCTCCGAGAGTTTTACTTCCCACAAATCCCTGTCCTTTAAGGCCAGCCAACGCGTAGAAACCAGCTGCGATGGTAAGGAGGACCGCAGCAGCAATGAGACTTGATGCTGCAATGATGATGCTGAGCCATTGGACAATAGCCATTCCCATGTAGATAGCGGCGCGCATATAATTAGTTGTGAATCGGCGCATAAAGGTATCGAACGTCGAAGAAGTGGGGCAGATTCGGAGAAGCAACGGGATCTCGATGAAGATGATGAGGAAAGAGCTCACACTGAGAGGAAGTTGTTAATGTTGTCAACAATTAGAAAGGGGAAGGCAAAACTCACAGGCATAGCGCACTGAAGATGATGAGCAAGCTTACGTGGAAGAGATTCGCAATTCCCAAGGCGAAACATAGAAGTATGCAAACTACTCCGGTCCTGTATTCTTTTGTCAGACGTGATTCCAAAGATTTGTTCCACCACCCTCAAATGTCTATTATTTAACTTCTAGTACATCCTGAATATGATGTGTATGCAGAGATAATATTTGACATGTATCCTCGACAATGCTTCATGAAGTAATGGCTTTAGTGGGATGGATGGAGAGCTCGGAAGAGTCGCATTTTCTTACCATTGACCATAAATACCTACAATCGCAATTAGTCAAAGTTATACAAGCTCTGCGAAAAAAATACGTACTGAAATTGCGCGTTGCGAACTCCTCTGCGATAGTCATGATTGCGTTATTTGGAGATTAGTTGATAAATGTTCGAATGGGTTGGTTGATGTGTAGTAAAGATCAAGTTGATGTGGAGAGCTGTAGTTTGTAAATTCTTCAATGTTTGTTATTGTTTCTTTGCGAACACATAGAACACATGAACCGTTTCAAAATACAGTACACTCGCTCGTAAGAGGATGGCGAAGTTATTTCTCCTGAGCTTTGATAGAAAAACAGTTTAAAGTGTTGTATGGGCCTCGGGATTGAAAAATACTGTGAATCCTACAGCTACCGTTTCGTGTTCTATGAGTTTGAGAAGCTGCGTATGACGCTAGTCCCCATGAAGAAAACAAAGGCTTGATGAGGCTGAGTCCTATAAGAGGTATTATTTAGGTGAAGAGAACAAAAGAAAATTCAAGTATTCAAAGCTGCCTAGAAAATGATTACGAAGACATGACAAATTCATACGTCCTCAAAACTTTATGTTATCAGCTTGCACCTCATCGTACTTTAGGTAACACTGAAGCTCTTGCAACACCATGAGGGGGACTGTGACTATCTCTCCACATATATCTTGATCGGCAAATACATAATTGGTAGAGGGGAACATCAGAATCATTGACATATGTCTGTTTTTATGTCATTTCTTATTTGATATCTTCGCTACAACCCCTTCTCAATAGAAAGCTGGTATAAAGTTTTGCAAAATGGACCAACATCTCCTCTTGTCGGCCACCGACCTCGTGTTTACCCAACATTCCTTGCTACAAACTTATCCGAAAACCAACTTGAAGATATCATTGAAAATAAAATAGCTTCCAGCTCCATCTGGCATAAGCTGGAAGGCTTGGCTGTAGTTCATGGGTCTTTGCTCTTCATCGACCTAGGAGAATATTCGTTACCATCTAGAATGAATCACGCCACAATAAATTATTGTGTTTGCGCCAGCGTATGAAAATTTCGACTTACCAACAAGGCTCCTGTGATCAGAATCAAAATTCCACCGTGTTCTCCAGTTGGTTGCGCATCGAGTGTCGAGACTTGGTGCTTTACTTTCACGAAAGGAAGAGACTGTGCCAGCCTATTTTAGTATTGATCTAGAATAAGAAGGATGTTGAACGTACTCCGAGCTTCTCTACGATGGCGGGAGCTCCAAGGACAGAAGAAGACTCAAATGTCAACATGGAGGAGTCACGCTGAGAATTTGTCAGTAATGATTATTTCCTGGGTAGTGAAATTACTAACGTAAAGAGGAGCCAACTGCTTTCTGTCCGCATCGAACTGGTTGTAATAGAATTCGGTGAATTGCTCTAGTAGCAGATGGCCTGATTAGCATGATGCTAGAAGTTGCGAATAGCCATGCATCTTCGCACAGAACACTCATGACGGCTCAATAGAATCTGCTACGTCGGATTCGCGATGGAATATAATATAACCTACTTGCGACATCATGGAAGTCTATAGAAAAGGAGTCAGCCTCGAATCTAGGTAAATGAATGACGACAAGCACAAATGAGAACGGTATAGACTGTATCTCTGAGACCTGTCAAATGAGATACGAAATATTAGACTTACTGGCCATCTTGCTCTAAGGTTATGAGACTTTTCTCAGATAACTTTATGAGAAAAGATATTTTGTGATGTTGATTTGCTTGTTTTGGAGGGGAAATTATAGAGGGGTTTCTACAGGCGATTTTGATAACCAGACACACTTCACTTGAGTGGGCACAAAGCAAATCATTGGGCCGTTACGCGCCTTACCTAGTCTAGCTTAGCCTTTTCGCCAAATAAGCTTGAAATGTTTATTCTTCCATTTAAAAATCATTCTTTCTCAATTCAAACAAAATCCTTGACAAGACAGACTACATGCTACTCAAGCATTGCTCTTGCTATCGTGGTGTCAAAATGTAGTTGTTTACTTTCCTATTTACATCTACGTACTTCTTTCTATTTACTCATGATCGCCACCTCCAGAATTTGAGCTCAATGGTATGTTTAATCTCCAGTCACCCCGCACATTCCATAGCATCTTTTGTATGATGACAAAACCTTCCATTAAGAACGGCCTTCTGAATAACCATGTCGATTCAATCAATATATCAAGCTCAACAGTCTGACTCTATCAAATTCTTTACTTTAATTGTTGCCGAAATATTCCAAAAGACTTGGCTAACAATCTTCGAGTCTGTAGGAATTCAACATCGAAATAAATATGATTGCCACACATAGCAGCACATTTGATCCATGACATGAGAACATGATCCGGTCGAGGTTGGCGGACAATATAGATAGTCAATTCATTTTGGATATTGATTGAATCTTGAATCAATGGGATATGAAGGCAATTCTGTTTCCATCTGGATGTATCATAGAACATTCAATCATATTCGATGCCGTATAAAGGTAGCAAATTTATCTCATGTTTTATTTGAATGATATCTGAATGAACCTCGGAGACAACCATAATGTTTCACAGGGTTAAAATGTATGAGTGATTGATTCACTGTGACCGACCATCAGCCAGACCATATATAGAAAATGATTTCCCGATTGAAGACTTTTTTCTGCAAATATGATTTAGCGGTGTGATTGATTATTTCTTCCATGCTCCAACACATCAATGACTCTTTCATGATGACAACTTGTGACTTTCTTGGGTTTGCATGGTACTGCTGTTGGTAGTTCATATTTATGCCCCTCTTCATCCATCCTTCGATAAGTAGTCTCGACTGTCTGTATTGTGCAGTTGTGCAGTTGTTCCGTCAGCCTAGCGAAACTCATCAAGCTCTTAAAGGAATTCATGCATTCATTGTTGAACTAGAACCTTTTGTGTAGTACAGAGCATGAATCAACCTAACCTACTCTACTTTACTCTATTCTACTCTACCCAGAGAACATTTTGCAAAGAACTTTTTTCTTTCTACTCGGTATTCTAGTCGGTAAATTAGACTTCCCAAGAGTCCTGCCACTACTATATTTATTTACTGGTACTACCATTCAACTCTCAAACGCGCACGCAAGGCTTCCAGCAACGAGATCCGCCACGCTAAGAGGAGTCCAACAACTTCCGTACTTCAGCCTCTTTACAATCGGAGCTTCCAAAAGCTCGGCTTCTTCAACTTTCAACCATTCCCCACGTTCAACAACAAATTACAATACTTTTACACACCAGGCTGTGCAGCTTTGCCTGCTACAGTACATCGGTGAGGGAAAATGCCTTGCTTCAAAGGTATTGCCGTCAGTGTCCATGCTGAAGGATCACCACTTCCTGAGTATGGTGTAATTAAACAATCAAGATTCAGTCGTATTAACACATTCATCCCCGTGCCCCAACCAAAGGTTCCCCGCGATTCGACCACCAACAAGCCTGAAGCCGCCAAATTTGCTATCTCAATTACGCTGTTAACCCCAGGTCTCCCGATTCCTTATAGCACACCGAAAGCAAGTCCCTCGAACCCTTATCCTCAGCCTCAAACTGTAGCTGGCTTGCCTGGCTTTGGAGAGAAGACGAATTTCAATGGTCAAGTCGGCCCCTACATACCAATCACCAAATCAGAAAATGAAACAATCGCTGCATACATCTATTTCGATGGCAGAGCAAAGGAAGAAGTGGCAACGCTTTTACGACCAAGCGAGGAGACATGGGTAAATTCTCGATGGGTGCAGGTTCACGATTCCGAAGGAGGGGGATTAGCTGAGCGGGAATTCTTGTTCCGCGAGGTTGGCTTAGAGCGATGGTTGAACGGACTTGATCTCGATGGACAAGATGCAGCTGCAAGAATCGAAAAGCGTCGACAAAGGTTCGAGAAGCGTCGCAGGCGCAGAAAGGAGGAGAATGGCAGTGATGATGAGCTCGCAGATATGATGACACCAAGAAAAAGATCAACCGCACGACAGGTTTTACGATATGGAGCAGATGAGCAATCGCCGGTCGAAAAAGTTTCCGATGACGACAGCTTCAGCTCGGATTCGGACGGCGATGATGCCCTACCAGAAGCTGCAGGACAAATCAAAGTTGCTATGTTTCGAGTACTTGCATCTGGAGAAATCAAACGCGGTGAATACTCTCCACAATTTGATGCCCATGATGATGACGAGGAAGGAGAAAAGAGCAATGCAGAAGGGGGAGATGGAGCAGATGTTGATCACACCACAAGTTTTGCAAAACCAAAGACTTTGGATCCAAAATCTATTAGCACACAGACTGTCACTGGCATAGACGGGCCTGACAAACCTTTCGCGGTATTTACATTCTTCTATCGAGGCGAACGTAAGTTTTATCACTAATTTTTATCACGATCCAACTTTCTAACAAGTTACTACAGGCCAACTGCAAAAGATGGGCATTTTACCAAATTCGAAGCAGGAAAAGATAAGCAGCAGTGCTACGAAACGACGATCAAGACAATTGGACTTTGGAAATCTGGCTCCTTTGAAGTCTACTGGAACTGTTGGATTTTCCGCCTTTAGAGATAGCGATACTTCCGCAAAGCGCAGCAAATCTAGAAAGAAGAGCAATGGCAGTGCTGGTGTGATGGAAGACAGTGATGATGATGACGATGATGATAACAGGGGAGTAAAGATGGAAGAAGTGGATGATAAGGACGATACACAGAAGACTTTGAGTACAGAAGATGCAAAGTTTCAAGGAGAATTAGCCGATGGAGTTGGACGAATCAAGGTATGGCCATCTTATTTTGTTTGTGACTTGAGTATGCTAACATCCATTCTAGTTGAAACGCCCACATTCCGGTGGAAATTTGAATACCAACTTGGGCAGATCTCCTAACCCGACCAGCAATACGTCTGGCAGTGCTACTCCTGCTACCAATGGCGACAACAACAGTTTAACTCTACCAAACAATGTATTTGGGGGGGGTCTTACAGGCGACAACTTTGTGGGCAGTCCTATGAAGAAACACAGAGCAAGCCTCCTCGGTGACGAGTCTCTAGAGAAACGACTAGCAGGATACTCAAGTGGTCTTGACGTTGTAGCAGCTGCCGAAGCTGCACAGACTCCCCTTCCCGAACCGGCAATGAAGGATATCGACGAAGAAGAATTATGATGGCTAGGGGCCACATAGGAAGGAACACAAAGGATTTTGATTATAGACATCATGGCATGAGGATCCCGACGCTCATGGGTGTCTCATCTACCTCTTAATCTATCTGATAGATTGGAAAGTGAAAACAAACATGGCATGACACGCAGCGAGCGATATTTGGTTTCTGGAATGAAAGGCAGGCTTCAAATATCATCATATCATATAAAAAGTATGATTTTATATCTGTTAGTCTGAGCCTTTGCATACGATACTTGTTTCTATGGATTGATTGTTTGTTTGCTACGGCACAGCGCGTCTTGTGTAAGAATTTCTCTCAATACCCCGCGTGCCTACACTATGGTTCCATGACTGCCCTTAAAGATGGGTTATTTGGTGGCTACATTGGCTACTGCTTCACAGACTGCTTCAAGGCGGACGGAGGCTTGAGTGATGGTTATTACTTCTTCGAGGATGGGGATAGTAGGTATGCTGGCGATCAGACAGAAAACAGATAGGAAGAATAATATCAATAAATAAAATATATTGTTGGTTGGATGTGAGTAGTGTGAATGTATGTGAATATTTGAGCGAGATGTAGAAATGAAGGTGCAAACGCATAAATGGGCCGGAGGAAAGTAGTACATCATACATATTCCAGGGCTTCCTACTTCAGGGCGGCAAGTGCCATGATTGTGCATAGTTGCATTTGCGATATAAAGTATCACAAAACCTTTTGTCCATACAGTTCATACAGTTCATTTTTTACCGGACAAACATGGAAACTCGTCTCAAATAGTATAAGATAAAAGAATCCATTATAGAATTGGTAGTGACAAAAGGATACAATTAACAGCGCTAATAGTACCCATGAGGTTACTTGACAAAAGGGAATTAGGTGATGGCATTGAGGTCGGTGATTTTTGTACATGGATTATCTTCACAGGGTGGCAGATAAGCTGCCTGGTCAAACTTCGATTTCTTTTTGCTTGGATAGGTTTTAGCGTTACTGCAATGATTGGAAATGAAATGAAAGAACACAACTGAGAGATCTTTGAAAACCACTCTCTCCCTGTTATTTGCTCTGCCTTTGTTCCTATTGCTAGCAGTGGCTCCGCTACCAGCTGGCTCTCTTCCGACCTAGGTTTTCTTCATGAGATGCGGCTTTTCTTAGCAAACCTTCCCGATCGAGCATCGCAACAGTCCCATTTCGCGTCTAACCATTTGCTTTTAAGCCCTCTGGAACCACTCGAAACAAGTGTCTAAACATTGGTCGGAAGATGGAGTGATGAAGATCAATTCCCTTGTTCAAAACTGCCAAAGGCATTTCTATGCCAACTAAAACTTGTGCATCAGTATCAGACAGCAAGGACAAGTTCGAGTTGCAATAATAGTCCAACAACGCATTAAACTCCTTTGGTTCGATATCTATTAAATGACCAACGTGACACAAGTTGTTTAGCAAAAATTAGCTTTCAGCGACCACTCCTTCACCCACCATCAATCCCAAAGCGATCGATACTGCTTTTTGTCCAAGTGATATCCACGCATCTTTGTAGGTATTGCCAGCCGCATAGCTCGCCTGTGCACGTCCGCTAAAAATACCGTTAATGGAAGACAGGAGCACGAAAAAGTCAAAATCAGTGGGTAAGGCTTCATGAAGGTTCCATGATGCGGTGACTTTTGAGCGCGTGCTGATCCTCCAGTCCTCATATGACATATTTTCGAACAGATTATCCTGCCATTGTGTGACCAATTGGGAAACGATTGGGAGATGACATACTCTTAGTGCCACAGTTGCTTGTATGCAACCTCGAATTGGAGGCATACTTTCCATAATTCTGGAGAGTGGCAACGCAAACGGACTCGGCTTCCAGCTCGCTTACAAGTTGTTGAGCGGCCTTGTTAGCTTTCACGCCGGAGCGCGAAAGTAATATTATATTACGTGTACCTCGACTAGCCATCCATCTCGTAGAGCTCCTGCCAAGTCCACCTAATACCCCTGCTACGAGATATGTCGCATTCGCCGAGAACTGGCATTCTGTGATCGTCTCAACATTCGCCTAGGCTATGTTAGTAATAAAACCCGACCGTAGCTCAGTAACTCTTTTACCTATAGAGCTTATGTCTTCCAAGTTTCGGAAATCAGCCCTTACTTCGCCTACTTGGAAAAAGTTCAGGGGCTGCGGTGGCTTAAGCCTTTGATCAAAGCCTAAATTTTTGGCGTTTTTGGAGGACTTGTGAGCCAAAACAGGGTTCTTGATGAGGAGATCAACCACGTTTATCGATGCCTGCAATGAGTTCATAGTCACATGGCTGTATGGTCCTGATACGGGAAGCTGCTGCCCCTTCAGTTCAGTATCAATAAGGTGGCCGAACGGTGCAAAAAGATCCGAAAAATTCATATTCGCACTATCAACAATCGGTCCTATGACAACGTCGACGCCTTTCCCATGTGTAGCATGGTATACGCTGTTTTTGAGTGATAAAGTCAAATCATTGGTCGAGAAAATTGCCGTTTCCGGCATTTCAGCAATGTCAAATAAGAGGGGTTTCTTTGAAGTCGAGTCCACAATACCTAATACGTGTGCTCCCAAATATTTCGCCAGTTGGATCGCTACTTGGCCAAAACTACTCGAAGCTTGAATATTTAGAATGAATTCGCCTTTTTTACTCTCGCGATATCGACTAAGTGCATGATAAGACAACCATAGTGCCGTAGACATTGCTGCACCCTCTACGAAACCCATTGCTTGAGGTATTCTCGCAACTGCTCCGCTTTTTACACTTTCCAGCCTCATATTACCTACTAATAAGTTATGTCAGAATTTACAGAAATCATTAGAAAAATGAATGACAGCAGATAGCTTTGGAAAATACCAAGCAAAACAGCTACAAATAACACCCAAAAAAAGGATTACTAGTGCTCCTCTAATCCAGCCACTCATTTTATTTGAACAAGTAAATTACCACACGTTTGATATACGGATAAGACACCTAGGTAGTCACACACAAACGCTACAAGCCACTTTCTCACGCCATGCCGGCGCCGTGTGCCACGGCTGCAGCGTCATGTCGCAATCAAATATTAATAAGCATTAACGAACAACCGCGAAACGTTAAACTTCATCCCAAGCTACGAGACGATATCGTCATGATCTCCATTCAGCCAGCACTTTAGTAGCCAAAAATCCATTCTCGTAAGCGGAGCCAGCGTCGGCAAAATTCGTCGCGCCCTCGTCCTTGTTTTCCACCGAAAAGGATTCCTTGTATTCGCTTGCGTGCGCAATTTGGGATCAGCAGCCGATCGTGCAGAGTTTCCTAATATAAATATTCTTATCCTCGATATCACATCATCCGAATCCGTTTCCTCTGCTGTGGAATTCGTGAGAGATCATACATCGGGAAAGGGTCTAGATGTTTTGATGAACAGCGCTCGAGTGGAATTTTACTCGATTATGATTTAAGTGAAAGCAAGAGATTGTTTGAGGTTAATATTTGGGGTACTTTGGCTATGATTAAGGCATTTAGCCGGCAGCTTATTGAGAATAAAGGAATTGTGGTCAATATGAGTTCGATTGCGGGGTTTATCCACAGTCCTTGGCTTGGTAGGTGTTTTTATGTTCCTTATATGGTAGTAGCTGGTAAATTAACTTTATGGAGGGCTCTACGCGGCATCTGAATCGACACTCAACACCCTGTGTGAAACTCTTCGTCTGGAATTGGCGCCGTCCGATGTAAAGGTATTAACCATTGTATCAGGCGCTGTCAAAGCCGATATGTATGAGGAACCAGGAGAATTTAACCTACCTCCTGATTCCATATACGCACCCATCGCATCTAAAATTGCGGGCGTCTCTGAGGGGAAAAAGAATCCGGAAATGATGGAAACTGATACTTATGCATCGAAGGTAGTAGCTGATGTATTGAGGGAGAGGGATGGGCTCGTGCACAGGGGAAATTGGGCGACCGTGACACATGTTCTCAGTTGGTCGCCGTCAATCCTTCTGCTAAGTCTTTATTTAGACTTTTGTTACAAGTCTAATCTGTGATCTTAGGATGGGATCGAGGTCTTGATGAGCTTGTTGAATACCTTAAAAAGTCATAGTTAGACAAGTTTGACTTTATGACCTATGCGTATTGAATGAAAGAGACAAAACACTCATTCGAGTGTTAGAAGTACACAATGGTTAGTATGACGATCATATCATGCATATGAAAGCTTTTTTCTCTGCCCATCTATTGATGGATATCTTGACCTCGAGAGTAGGTGATATTATTAACCTCGGAGATCGCGCCGATAGATTAGGCAATATACAGATGAATATCCAAACGGTAAAGCATTGTCAGATATGGAGATTCTGGACTAGAAGTTATAATTATATTGCCAGGTAGCTGGTTAAAACTCTCACATACCAAGACATCACAGGCTAAGCTATATGAAGCCTAGATATATAGATGCTTTCTTCTGATAGAAGTAGATTAAGATCGAGAATATAAACAATAAAGGAATCTTCGAAGTCAAACTCCTATCTAGATTCATGATCTAGCACACTCTTGGTCTTGCAAGAATCTCGACATCAACATTGCTTCACGAGCGACACTAAGCAAGACTCCAAAAGAGAAAGCGTATGTTTAATATCCCTCACCACCAGATATCATACTTCAATTAGCTTATGTGCTTGCTTGCGTATGATCTCCCATCCTCGCTCTCCAATGTCGCTCCCTTTATTCGCTCCCCAACCCGCAAACGTCGAAGAATAAAAGCAAAAGAACCGAACAGCTCATATCTCAAAAAGGTATAACTACAAATCCGCCCATGCACATAACGCTCTCGCTGGTTGAAAGGAAATCCTGAATCCTCCTCTATTGCTCAAGTAGAAGTCAAAAGAAGACACCGTATCTTGTGTGAATTGAAAAAAATATTAGAAAGAAAGGATAAAAAGAGGGAAATATCCACCGTGCAAACGCATAAAACTGCATCATCTCATGGACTATCATATTCACAGATTCTCGTGTCGTACCCCAAATCCGTATCCAACCATCACTGCCCCTGGCTTCTCGGACTTATCATGGAGCTCAACAGTTTTGTAGATAATTACTTGGTACCAAGCCCGGTCGACCATTCTTTCCAGCTACTTCTGCTTCCCACCATCCATCATCTTGATGCGTCATAACCGCAAGGATATCTCCCTTTGCAAAACTTAGTTCTTCGGGGATAGCCGCTTGATACATATAAAGTGCGCGAGCTGGTGAATTATTAGTATAAACCGAGTTATTTGGAAGCCGCCAACTTACCAAAATGTAGAATAGGTCGACCTTGGCTATTGAACTGGCGAACATCTGCAACACTCTTACTTCTGCTTCGAGCCGTCAATTGTTGATCATTACCACCGCCATAATAGCTCATAGCTCTGGAACCGGCACTCGCTCTACTGCCGCTTCGTCCTTGAGAGCCATAACCATCATCAGGACCAGGTGCTAATTGTATTGCCATACTGTTGTGTGAATGACTGCTGGAAGGCCTATCTTGTTGTGCAAATGGAGCCTTGACATGACTGCTGCCAGGTCTCTCTTGTTGCTGGAAAGGAGCTTTTACGTGGCTACTAGTGGGTCTTTCCTGCTGGGCATATGGGGCAGGCGAGACACCACGAGTAGAAATACTTGGAGAATTGCGTTGATAATAAGTGTCAGAGCCCCGTTTTTGCTGAGGAGCGGATCCGGTACGAGAGTGTGTGCTTCCGGCATATTTGGGGGAAGCAGATCTGTGGGCTTGTCTAACTTCAGCTTGCGTTCCAGGTCGAGGTGAAACACTTCGAGTAGGCGCTGGTGATGTTGCTCGAGGCATATCTGACCCCCTTGTTCCGGGGCGTGAACCGTACCCAGCTTGCTGTGAATCTGGTCTTGGTTGGGGAGGACTAAACATGTTTGCCGTTTGGTCGACATACTTTTGACGAGTTTGTTGCATTGACTTCGAAGTGAAGGCGGGTGATGGAAGGCCAAGTCTTTCAACAGGGGTTGGATCGTAAGACGGTGGGGGGGTACCGCGCATACCGGCCATCAAAGCTCCATTGACCATTTGAGATCCTAGAGGTCTTGAAGTGGGCGCCGCATCGGGAGCGGGAGTAGCTACCCCGTGATATTTGTCAGCAGACACCCTAGTAGACGATGCCTTGGTGACAATTTTGAGATCAGCAAGAGCTTGAGCTATAGGGTCAGATTCCTCGGCTGCTTGACTTGCAGCAGGGACACTTTGAGCGAAATTGTTCTTCTTCTCAGGTGCTGCGACATCAAAAACGTTATTTCCAATATTCAATTGAAAGTTGGCCCGTGGATCGACGGGCTCTGGGCTATTGCTGGGTCGATCGGTTAGCATCATAGTTTGTGGTGCTGGTTGTATCATTCTTGAATTAGGCCGTCTAGATGAAGTACTCTGAACATTAGTGTTTCGACCGGACCAAGTACTGCGATTTGACGCGGCTGGTTTAGCGACAGCAACTACTTCTTCTCCACTCTTAGTGCTCTTTCTTCGGAATGGACTATGAAAGATCCCACTCTTTCTCTTCTGGATCGGCTTCTCAATGATCGGGCCGCTCTGCTTTACCGGTGATGTTTTGCCACTTGGAGGCTCCTGGCTTGAAAATGATGTAGGGTTTGAATAATCGCTTTGAGAATCCCGACTAGATGGTCTTACGGGGCTATTCGCGGCCGAGCTCATATCCGACGGTGCTGAGGGAGGCCCTGTTCGACACAACATTGTCATACCGTCCGTAGGATGAGGGTTGTGAGGCACTTGAGCAATTTGGCCTTGCTTTTGAACCAACTGGCCTTGTTGCTGTTCGTATGGCATTTGAATTGGTTTTGACCAATCCATCTTTGGCAACCTGGAGCTTTCAGGACGTTGATAATCAAGTTGGGGTTGTTGTAAAATTTGAGGGTTGTATTCAAGTTGAGCTTGTTTCGGCCGTTCTTGTTGACGGTAATTAGCTTGAGCCTGCTTCTGTCTTTCGCTCTGTTGTTGTCTGTCAATTTGTTGATAATCAACGGATTGTTTCCTTTGCCTCTCTGGCTGTTGATGATTGGTGTGCACTTGCTGCCTTTGCCTTTCGGCTTGCTGATAATCTTGCGGAGGTTGCTGCCTTTGCCTCCCAGACTGCTGATAATCGATTTGAGGCTGGGCACGAGCTCGGCCCGTTTGTGAATAACTAGCCTGAGATTGGGCTCTAGGCCTGGCCGGTTGTTGATACTCTACTTGGGGAGGTGGGGCCTGTGCAGGAGGATCTGGTTCGTAATCCTCGACTTGGGCATGTCGTGATCTGTCCGGGGTTGAATTTGATGCTGTAGGTTTTTGAGGGGTGGCGGTTGTCTCTCGACTTTTTGGCGTTTCAACCTCATGAGCCAAGTCCTTAGCAAGAGCCGATTGAGGATCGTGGTGAGACTCGTAGGTGGATGGCTGTGGTGAAGAACTTCTGTAGGCTGGGTTTATAGTGCGTTGAAATTGTGCTACGGAGTAAGCGTCGTCCTCGGAAGCCTCGGATTGTGAGTCAGCATCACCGCGACAGAAATTAATGTACTTTGGCGGATCCGGAATTTCCTGTCCAGTTCCACACTCAGATATGAAAGACATGATGTCTTTCTCTACCTCGCAATCTTCAAGCGCGAGGCGAACCTTCTCGCAAGAAGCATCATCGCTTACACAAACCGTGGAAGCAATATTCGCAAAACTCCATAAACTACTCTTCATAAAATCGAGTCTCTCCTCCTCAAGATCTTGAAACTTGTCTGCAGCCGATTTCCAGTCTCTGTTCCAGCGGCCTGTTGTTTCCTCAAGGATCTTGACTGCATTTTCGTACTCGGTATTCGACGTCGCTAAGTTCACTTGGGTTTTCTCGAGCTTGGCTTTATTTTTTCGTTCTTCCTGTCCCATTACCATATGTCCTTGAGCGAGGTATCCTTTAATCTTGAGGCATTCTTGTTCATATTTGTCTCGAGTCTGACATTGAGTTAATCAATATTCGAGATTAAAATTCGGGCTTCTTACTTTATTGACCTGATTTGTCTGTTGTACCTTGACCTTCAGTAGTTTTTCTGTGCCATGCTGAACGATCTTTCTTCTCTCCTTCATTGCACCAGCAAAAGCCGCCAGCGGCTCCTCCAACTCGGTTTTCATTTGCGCAGCAATTGTTTGATGTGCTTTTCCCATCGCCTCAACCTCAGCCTTCAGAACATCTAATGATTTGCGCAGAGTTCCTGACTCTTGGGATCCCAATGGTTTTCGTGATAATTGGAGTAATTTGCGAGCATATTCCTCCTCGAGGGCGGCGCGAGCTTCGCGATTTATCAGTTGTGGTTGTGGAACCATACGCGTCAAATGTAAACATACCATTATAGAAAGACTTCAATTCATCACAAGTTTGTTTAGCATGAACCATACGCTGTATCAATGGCTCAACACCAGCGTCATCCTTTCCCCAAAAGTTATTTGCGAAACTCATGGTGACAGAGGGTCCATCTGATATTGTTCCAGGCATCTTGCCTAATATTAACAGGTTACTGAGTTTGCCGTTTCGTAACTTTCAAACTCGGCCCTTTGAAGGGCAAAGAGCTAATTAGATGTATTGGAGATATGAGGATAAGAAATTGATGAACTTGAGATAAAGTTGTACTCCAGGAAGTTGCTTAACAACCTACAGAATGATCGGTATGCAAAAAAGTGGATTGATTGCGGAGTTACAGACCGTATAATTTAACTTTGTTGATTTAACCAGTCCAAAAATCGTTGTCATGGTGATGTAAGGTGAGGATATTGGGCGGTAAACCTAACTTTTCCGACCGTGATTGATTATATAAGCACGGCGGAGAGCTGGGGTGCTGCGGCGGGATCTGGAAGAGAGCACGGATATTTCCACTCTAAGCATCACCCCATGAAGCGACGACTAAGGGAATTAGAAAGGATAGAAACGCTTTGCTATTCTTTTTATAGATAGACCTTCGGAAAGATTAGTAATTTGTATCGACAGCCGTCTTTTAATCGACATACTCGATAGGCTTGCATTCAGGTAATTAGTATGATACGTACCGGTATGTAAATGGTTACTTATGCAAGTGTTCGGTATTGCTACTCACGCTGCCATAAAACCTCTTGGAGTACACATTGTTATATCTACACAGTTCTTTCATAGGAATATGTCATCAAACATAATAAATAGCATTGTTGTTGATATCCATATATTTACTGGTCGCCGTCGTGATTGATATGTTCCCCTAGATGCCTTATGACAGCCTTACCATTTACATTTAACCGAACATCGCAATGAGAGTAAGAACCTCCAACTTCAATTCTTGTGTAGAACTGCCCGCCCATCCCACAACGAACACATCGCCTTCACAAATTCATTCCTCAACAACAAATCCTTTACCTACCTACTACATTCCGATTCAAAATTCAAGCCTTTTAATATTGTCGCGCATACTTAAAACACGATTCATCCATGTCCACTCCTCCCAGATAGATCACCTTTCATCTTGAACAAGATTGAGAGGTAGCTCTGCGGGAGTGGGTCTGCGCCAAAATACAACTATCTTCGATGGTCAATCTAAGAGGGGGGACTTTCACACCTTCACCGGCGCAAACAATTGTGACAGGAGTTAGTCATTCACCTCACGGCTCGCATCATAGTACATTCAGTGCTGTCGCAAGTCCATCTACAAACAGTCCAATCGGTGCCAGCGGAGTAAATAAAATTGTCGTCGCTCAGGTTTACCTATTACTCGGTACCATCAAAGAAGATAAAGATCGTACAAAGTGGGAACAGCAAGCTGAACAGCTCAGAAAGGTGTGTAAACTGCGTACCCTGTTTATTTCAACCTCCTAGTTGCATCTAACATGAAGCTTGCTGTAGCTAGTTGATGAGCACGGCATGGAAGTATTCTCAAAATACTTCAGCCGACTTGTGGTTGGCAACGCACCGCAGATATTTCCCGGCATTAATCGACCCGTTCTTAATTCAGGCAACTACCAGATCTTAGTGAATGAGGTACACAAAGTAGCCCATGATGTTGATCAGGCTGGAAAGATTGCGGAGTCCATAGAGACGGGGAATGAAGATATCTTTCGTGATTTTGACCTCTCGACCTTTATGGATCATTTTAAGCTAGATGCGCTCGAGAAGACTATCCTAGCGCTTGCCTTCAAAACTGTGTCAAGATCAGATCTCAAAACAAAAGGTTGATATCTTCTTTCTTGTTAATTATCCCTCCCCTTTCACCAAAGGCTAACAGTTCTGTAGCCGATGCTATCCTATCGGCAAATTACCAAGGTTTTGTAGAAGCTCTATCACAGGTGAATCAAGGTCAAGAAGATCTTACTCCCTCCTTCCTCGCCACGATAGTCGATCGATTTATCCAAGGCCATCCACCGAATTTCGATCATCAAGCGCAAGTTCTACTCTTTCGAGCAATCAACTACCGCTTTCGCGACCATCCAGAACAAGATATTCCCGCACCCACAGAAGTTCTCGCAGCACTTTTCCTAATGTCGATAATCACAGAAGGCAACCCGCTGATATTATACATGCAAAAGACTGGGGCTGCGTTCACATCGGATGAGGATGCATGTAGAAATCACATTCGAAACGCCGGTGATATGGACTTGGACGAAGCACAAGTCGCTGCTGCCTTACTCTATACTGCTATCAGTCGAACCCCCACATTCTCTTCGCAAGTATTGGTTAACAGTCTTCGTAAGGAAGTCCCTCCAGGGTTCAGTTGGTTTCAAGTTGTACGACATTTCGATACGCCAGATCTGAGAATATCTCCACAACAATTCTTAGCAGTGTACGAAGCTATTCGACCAATTGCCCTTGAAGATCCTGCAATTATCCCACAACTGCTCGGTGGTGCCTGGCAAAATACTGAAACCCAACTTTCCTTCATCAGTGCATACGCGTCATTGAGCCCGAACGAGCTTGATGCCTCCACCATTCCAAAGCTTAGGCCATCGTTCACACTAGAAGACTATGTCGATGCGAAGCCAGATATTCGAGAACGTGCCGAATGGGCAATAAAGCATCCACTCGTGTCCGTTATCACGCTAACATCAGTATTTATCGTTGCCCTCAGAGAGCCCCAGTGCTCGGAAACTGTTGAAGCTAAACGATTGTTCCAAGAAGTGGTCGTGCCTAATTTAGACATATTCCTGGTTTCAGCATTCGGCGTACCGCGGCCGTGGCCTGATCTAGCAGTAGAGACAATCAACAACCTTTTCGAACGCTTTCTATTCAGGGTTGATGGCAACTATGATTTCGTCTTAGCAAGCTTGTGGCGAAAGGATAAGACCTGGGTGGCACAACGCTTAATGGACGCCCATGTTAAAGCGCCTCTTGAGCTTCCTCTTATACTGGAGCATGCAATAAAACATGAGTGGCTCCATGAATTGGCCTCGATGCTCAATGGCTTCGGGCTCGACCTTGCTGCCCTAGCACATTCCCGTAGCTTACTGGATCTCAAAGACTGGAAGGCCACGAACTCGCCACGGGAGGAAGAACTCGGCTCGGCTTTGTTGACGTTCCTGAGCATCAAAGCTCAACACGAGCTTGCATATCAGCGTACCCAGCGAGAACACAGTATAATGTTACCTGTCAAAACTGTATTCGCAATGTTAAATGTCTTGGAGGAAATTTTACCAAAAGAGCCTTCCGCACAATTGATCGCAGTACAGCGAACTTGTATCACTGCCTACCCTCGTCTGATTAACTATGGCCAGGACGACGAGCTAGACCGAATTATCGATAATAATGGTTCGGTAACCAACATGCTTAGCGAGGACGCACAGCACATGATGGAACAGCATTATAAACAAATGTATAGCCAAGAGCTTAAGGTTCGGCAGATTGTTGATGCATTAGCTGGTTACAAATCTGCCCGTGATCCCTATCAACAAGATGTGTTTGCCTGTATGATTCATGGTCTTTTTGACGAATACACTCTTTATTCCACCTATCCATTGGAGGCTCTTGCAACCACTGCTGTCTTGTTTGGTGGAATTATTCAGGATAAGCTCATCGCGGATCTACCTCTTGAGATTGGTCTAGGCATGATTCTTGAAGCGGTTCGAGATCACCTTCCAGAAGAATCTATGTACAAATTTGGATTGCAGGCTTTGCTACAATTCACTCCTCGTTTATCGGAATGGCCTGGATTCTGTCATCAGTTGCTGCAAGTACCTGGTCTTGAGAATACGGAACCCTGGAAAAGGGCACAAAACGTCATACATGACCAACAAGAGGATATGCTACGCAACGGGCACAACGACTTGATGAATGGGGGCGGAATCACAAATGGCAATATCGACGAAATGCTGGCCGCTGAGCCTGCTGCACCTCCGTTTGCCTCTGTCAACGTGGATCCGCTCCCTTCCAATGCAGACTTCAAAGACCCGGACGACGATGCACAAGACAAAGTCCAATTCTTGTTAAACAACATCACAGAGCTTAACATAGGATCAAAGTTTGTCGAGTTAAAAGACGCCCTTGGTGAGACGCATCAAAAATGGTTTGCCGGTCACCTAGTTGAGGAACGGGCTAAAATTATGCCCAACTACCACGAACTATACCTTGGGCTTGTCGAACTTTTTGAAGACAAAGTTTTGTGGAAGCAGTTGCTTAGAGAGACTTTTATCAGCGTTTCGAGGCTGCTTAATGCTGAAAGCACTCTTCAGTCGTCAATAGAGCGCACGCATTTGAAGAATCTCGGTGGCTGGTTGGGCTCTATGACACTCGCTCAGGATAAGCCTATCAAACACAGGAATATCGCTTTCAAACAACTATTGCTCGAGGCATGTGACACACAACGACTTATTATCGTCATCCCATTCGTTTGCAAAGTTCTCATCGAAGGTAGAAAGTCGGTTGTCTTCAAACCTCCAAACCCGTGGCTTATGGATATCATTCACCTTCTGATTGAGTTATATCACAATGCGGAGCTTAAGCTGAACCTCAAGTTTGAAATAGAGGTTCTTTGTAAAGGGCTGAATCTGGATCATAAGAGCATCAAGCCCTCCACAGAATTCCAGAGTCGCATCCCTCCTGTTGAGGAGGCCACCGAGACGATGGCGGTACCAGATGGCCTGGATAGGTTTGAAAACCTTTCTGTGAATGGCCTAGGAGGTGGAATCGCTAGTGGCAGATTTTCTCCACAAGAAATCCTTGCTACGATGCCTGATCTTGGGCCTCTTCTTACTTACCCACCCAGCAACGACATGGTGAACACACGCCAATTACATGATATTCTCAAAACCGCCATTACTCGAGCAGTTCATGAGATCATTTCGCCTGTCGTGGAACGCTCTGTTACCATTGCTGCTATCTCGACAGCTCAGATGATACACAAAGACTTCGCAACCGAGCCGAACGAAGCTCGTGTACGCTCTGCAGCTATCAACATGGTTAAGAAGACTGCTGGTAGTCTTGCCTTGGTCACTTCTAAAGAGCCATTGCGCGCAAGCATGACAAATTACATTAGAACATTATCTGTTGAGCATCAGTTACCTGAGGGAACCATAATCATGTGTGTAAATTCTAACCTCGACTTGGCCTGCAGCCAAGTTGAAAAGAAGGCCGAGGAGCGTGCTGTCCCCGAAATCGAAGAGATACTTGAGCCAGAGTTGGAAGCCCGCCGTGTTCACCATATGAGACGACCAGATGATCCATATATTGATCCACAACTAAGCCGTTGGGCGTGGACAATTCCAAGCCCATATAAGTTGCAGCCGTCAATGACTGGCCTCAACCAGGAGCAAATGGCCATATACGATGAGTTCGCTCGTCAGCCACGACTACTACCGATAGCTGATAGGGGCTCAGTAGCAGGCTCTTTGGCCGGTACCACTCATGTTGCTACAGCTTCAGATGCAACAACATCAATCACCAATGATCTCTTACGGGATCAATTTCCAGCTGTTCCGAACCTTCCAACGCCTGCTGAGACTCCTACGATGCCGATTATCAACAATCAGCAAGCTCCTTACAGCCAACCTTCAGCTGCTTTGTCAAATGGAAGAATGCCAAATATGGCTATGAATCCCCAAGGGCTGCCAGAAAAGATACAAAGGCTATTGGCTGACTTACAACAAACTACTGCCGATATTCCCGAGCAGCACTATATGGATCTCCCTCGACCACATCCTGTCATTGAAATTCTGGATGCTTTGTACAGTTTGATTATCAGGAGCCAGCAAGGGCAGGAACCTTATGATATCTGGATTGCAGAGCAAATCTGTGGAATAGTTTTTAGTGGCAGTGAAAACACTTTGGTAATTGAGTGCTTAGTACACGTCCTCGAGAACATTATCAGGATCGGCGGTCGTTGTGCTGTTCGCGTTTCTATGATCATCGGACAGCAAGTTGGAGAAGCACTTCTCCATGTGCCATTGATCATTGCATTGGTCAAGGCTGAAATGATCGATTGGGCACGTGTCGACTTCGCCACCTCTACAGCTTTGGCCGAGCGCAAAGAAGGAACACTAGAATTCTTCCTCTCTCTATTGGAGCAGGTTTTCTTAAACGATCGACCACTAGCTTTGTACGCTGATGTCGCGAAAAGTTTGGAAGTTGCTTTCGAATGGATTTCAAAACAGCCTACTTTAGAAGTTGGCCAACAACTCAAGGAGAAGCTCGCAGCTTCTGCACTTCCAAAAAGTGTCGGTCGCAGTCAAGATGATCGCCTTGTATCACGTCAAGATCAAATGGAATATGTTTTCGAGGAATGGATTCACTTGTTCAGCAACCCCATTGCTCCGGAAAGGGCCGCTCTTGTTTTTATATCTCATATGTACAACAGGCAGCTTATCAATGACAAAGAAGACCTGTGCCTGTTTTTACGTCTCTCAATTGACACATCGGTCGAACGTTTCGAACAGCACTTTCAAATGCATGGCTTCCTCAACGATGCCTACGTCCCTATCGATGCATTGGCAAAGCTTATATCTTTATTGGTTAGGGGCTATGAGCGCGAAGGCGAAGTGAAAGGTGACAAGGCCGCATTCCTGGAATCGATTCTGTCCGTCATAACATTGGTTTTGAATCATCACCATGTCATGCGTGGTGAGGGTTTCAGCCAGAAGGTCTTCACAAGGCTTATTTCTTCGACACTTTGTCACTTGAACACCTTCTCGACTGAGTTATCGGAAGCCGAGAACCATGAAATTATCCTGACGTTTGCTGAAAAGCTCATCAAACTTCAGCCAGCTTATTTCCCAGGCTTTGTATACGGTTGGATGACCTTGATCTCCCACCGTTACTTCCTTGTTCCATTGATGGGAATTCCAGATGACATGGGGTGGCAGCCATTTGCGAAACTTGTCGAATGTTTGCTCTCTTACATGGGCGAACTACTGAAGCCACTACAATTATCCTCCGCAGCACGGGATATTTACCAAGCAGTTCTGAAATTCTTTGTTGTATTACAACACGATTATCCTGATTTTGTAGTCGCACACTCCTCAAAGTTATGCGCCAAGGTACCAAGTCATTGTGTGCAATTGTTGAATCTCATTCTTAGCGCTCACCCAACCATGCCTACGTTACCAGATCCATTGCAGCCAGGGTTGAAAATTGAACGCATCGAAGAGATTCGCCTATCACCAGAGATCGTCAACAATGCCGACATTGAGCGTACTTTACAATCAACCGGTCTATTCGAAATCGTTGAACATGCCTTACAAAATGGCCCTTCAGAAGATGCGGTGGCCCACATCACACATACTATACAACGTAAGCAAGCCGATGTGACCGGTCCAGGATTTGTACCTGTCAATGTTGACTTGCAGCTGATCGAGTCTCTTGTCTTGCACATCTGTATGCATGCTGTGACAAGGGCAAGACAGAAGGGAGAACTCAATAGTTTTGCCCGCAATTCTACTGACGCTGCTTTGATCTCGATGCTTGTCCATGAACTAAATCCAGAAGCTCGACACTATCTTCTAGCTAGCATGGTCAATCAACTTCGTTTCCCCAACGCACACACACATTATTTTGTGCAAGCGCTTCTGGAATTATTTGGAAATGATGTCAATGATCAGGAGGAGTCAGATATTAGTCAACAAATCCTTCGAGTTTTATTGGAGAGAGCATTCATCTCCCTGCCAATTCCTTGGGGCGTGCTTAACATGGTTATCGAACTCGTTAAAAACGAGAAATACACATTCTTTGACTTGCCATATATCAAGTCGACACCAGATGTAAGACCCGTCGTTCTCCCACGCTACTCAAATGACTAACAAACATCAGGTCGCTGATCGAATTGCTGTTATCGTGCAGCGATCTCTTTCAAGATAAGATTGCACACCATCAAAGATCTGGATAGTTTGGTTCCGGCACAAACATATAGATTTGTCACACCAGACATTTAAATATCCAAGATCTGTCTCCTCATTGTTACATAACCTCTTAGGTCACATTCGGCGTTCATGTTACAGATCTTTCCGGTTTGTCTACTGCATAGCGAGTGAAGGGAATTGGGATTTTTGCAAGATCTGCTATACTTATGGTGGGAATAGGGAACGATAAAAACTTCTATTTAATGCATCTTACATGATTAATGTTTCCTTGCCTACCTTCTGTATGACAGAAAGTTAACGGTGGGCAAAAGTTCTGGTGGCGTGGGGAAAAAGAGACATATGGCGTGGGACTGGTTTGGCTTACTTCCTTTTATGTGGGAAGACGGCAAACCTTTTATGTATCATACAATGGAGTTCACTTATTCTTCTGGAATAATTCTGTTTGTTTGTGATGATCGTTCTATTTTTCGTATGGAGATTTGCTACTGACAGTTTCTTGTGGGTAATCATTACTATGACGATGTGTTCAAAGTGCTCTTTTCGGCTTTTCCTTTGGAGTCACCAGCTCGCCTACTTCACGCCCATCTCCTTAAAGCCAATATCTCGATCAACCTCACCACTCCTTTTCCACCCCACCCCGCGACCCCACTCTCCACTTCCGGTCTAACCTGCACATACCATCCCCAAGCCCTCCTATCTAACTCGTCCCTCCCAACATGGTCCACCCAACTCTCAAACAGTAGATCGAGTGCTCCCATCAGCAATCCTAGATTCTTCTCTTTCTCTTCAGCTAGCACTTTCGCACTTTTCCTCCTTTTGCTTCTTCCCTTCTCCTCTGCATCATCATCGGGAGGTGAAGCAAAAGCATTTAGAATATATCTTCTTGCACCCTCCGGTCTATGAATTGGCATACTACCTCCACCACTCGAAGAATTTATCGATTCGATATCTAACCCCCACACTTGTTCTCCTCCTCCAATCTTTCCCGTCACTCTCAAGCGTTGTGATAATGCATCGTTACACACTTGTGTCATAATTCGCCAACGATCGGGTCCTAACATAACACCTCCATACCATCTGGAGACAACAAGTAAAACACCAACTATGTTATTACTTTCAAGTATCCCCAGGATATGCTTGCCGCCGCCTGATTCGCCATCGTCCTTACAATCTTCGATGATTCCATGATCGCCTTGGATGCGGAAAGCTGTAATATTATGGCTTGCATCAGAAACGCTTGGATCCTTGATGAGATTTTGGAGATTGGTACGAGCTTGACTGGGTGAAGATACGGATATTGAGCGGGCAATGAACTTTGAGCCCTTGGATACTATCGGAATGGAGACAGCCCATTCATTTTTCGAATGGTTCTCAGTCGCAACATTATCTTCTTCCTCCTTCACTCTACTCTCCGCTTTGCCTTCCCCTGACATACTGCCATATCCCCCTCTCTTCAAAACACCAATCTCCCTCCCCATAATCTTTACCTTCGGCCATCCCTTGCCTTCACCTTCATCCTTCCCCTCATCCTTCCCCTTGCCCTTCAATCCCAAGCTCTCCGCCTTACTCTTACTATTCGCACTAACCAGCGCCTGCGCCAAGCTCAATCTCCCACTTAACCTTTGTCCCGGCATTGTGTACTTTAATAGCTGCAATGCCCATACCAATACCAACGGTGCTCGATTTGTGTAAATCGTGGTCTTTTCAATCCTCTCCTCATCTCTCACACTATCTGGTAACTCCAAGTTCTTCTCTAGTTCCTCCTCGGTTTGCTCAACTGGTAAAGCATACGCCGACTCGAATGTTTTAACACGTTTGGCTTCTGGTTTACTGGCAGTATCAATTTCGCCAGCGGACCGCTTGCCTGCTGTTTTATCGGCATTCTTACAAGCAGTAACTAGAGATTTAGCAGCTTTCTCATCAATAGAAAGTACGGATCGGAGAGTATCAAGAGGTGTCGATGCGACGGCTGAGATGGATGGAACTATAGACGCAGTTTGGAGGGCTTTGACGCGTTGCATTGCTGTGAGTATGGGGATTTTGTTACGACCGGTTGTGAAGAGCCGAAGAAGATCTTGCATGTCTATTTGAGAGGCCATTGCGGGCGGCTTCGCATTTTATGGCGGAGATTTGGAGATTGTGAGCTACTTGTTTGCGACAGGATGAGGATGAGGGTTTATCCAGAGAAAGAGGTCATCCCAAATTATGGTTTCTGATAGTTTTATGAATAAACCCTAATTTCATATATCCTCACTGACCCCGCGGGTTGTTCAATTTCAAGTAGATTTTTGATAGTTTCATGTATCATGTATCATATGAGTTGAAAATAATTCATATTAGAATTCAGCGGCGAAGTCAAGGGAATCTAAGCTCACCGGGAGGTCAAACAGAGGATATGGATCACCAAGAGCCGACGTCATTTCGTCACCCCAGCATTCTCAAATAAACATTATCAACCACAACCTCACAACGGAACGCACATTTACTCGCACGTCACCTCTGAAAATTCCATACTCTCAGATCACTTCTCTTCACCAAACAATGTGATACAATAATAGGCTCACGCATTACAATGGTAATTACTTCAAATCTCGTCACCGCGCACCAGTTTCCGTCCTGAATACTTCATACATTCCTCTTCATTCTGAGAGACTGCTAACCAAACATCTGCCATCAGGACACCATAATCCGCAAGCCAATTGCGATCGCGACATCAAAGCCCGCGCGCAAAACCTATCTAAACACTATATTATTCCTGTCAGCGTCACTTGTATTGTGTGGGTTTGCCGTGGTGGCTTATGCAGGGTTTTATTGGAGCTGGATGCCGGCGTTGGGAGTGGAGAGGAGGGTTTGGTTACAGTTTGCGTGCGTATATCATCATATTTAAGGGTTTCCTATGGATAGTAGGGCTACGACACGTTGGTTCTTGGGAGGGGAGAAGAAATTGAGAATGGATGTGCTAAAAAGTCCGCAAACGCAGACCGGGTCAACATCCTCACGGCATAGTTCCCCTCCACAATTCTGTCGTAACACGCCAAGAATACGATATCCAGCTCGAACTACACATGCCCCGTTCTCCAGCAAACCTGAAAACCGGAAATTTTATGGTTCATGTGAACTTCCTCGGACCTAATTATAAAACCCCCAGCTCGATACCAGTCGTCGAACATCTACTACCTTTATCAAGAATTACTAAAAATGAAGATGTCCTCTTCTCATCTCGGCGGCCTACAATTTTGACGTATGAAAGTGAGTTGATATCTGGATTGGGGAAGCTGGTAAATGCACCACTGTATGTGCTTGGTTGGAAAAGAGAAGATGAGAAAATTATGGTAGAGGTGGCAGAAGGCGTCAGATTTCCGAGAGGAAATAAGAATGTGCCCAGTGCAGTAGAAGTTGTGATCGAGAAAGACTCGTCAGAAGTACAAATATATGGATGCAGAATAGTTATGAGGGCGAAATTGAGTGGCTTGAGATGGTGGATGTGGAATTGGAGGATCAGTAGTGCAATCGTCGGGGTGGGCGCTTTTTGGGCAGCAGAGATGTTGGGCTGTATTTTTGGATGGGCCATCTTGAAGTTTTGCTTTGGAGGGAGGAAAGAGGAAGGAGTGGCCAAGGGAAAAGCAACTGAGAATAGTGAAGCTGCAATTAAGCAAGAGGCAACGGAGGATGAGCCGGACCTCTCAGATACCCCGAGAACGTTCCCGACTTTCAGGAGTCAAACACCCTTAGTATATCCACCGGTGGGCATTAAAAGGGAAGAGGATGTAGAAAATAAGATATTAGAAGAGACGGTTATTTTGCCGCTCGGAGGGGATGCGGACGATGAGGATGAAGAGACGGAAGGAAGTTGGCAAGCTGGTAGAAGAAGTGACTCTGGTTTGGGTACAAGTTTCAGTGAAGGTGGTGCTGAAAGAATAGGACGGGTTAGTAGGAGGAGAAGTCGCGGTGGCTCGGCGAGTGGATTGTAAGGCTGGCCAAAAAGCTGGAGTAAAGGAATAGGATAGATGGAACCGGAAATACCCTTACATGTATGTTTTACCGCGATTTATTGGGAGAGACCAGGAGTTTAGAGATGGCTGGGAGATTTGTTCATTGTGCCCGCATTAATTTATACTAATTGCAGAGAATATGGAAGGGGTCCACAATGCTCAATGTCCTAAGTCTTCCCAACGTATAACCATTCACATACTTCCTACTTTTGACACCGAAGCAGACCGCAATGTATTTTTAATGTCTTGATGATCCTATAACATCACCTCAGAAACCGCACACATCTAATCTCCGATGCAGAAAAGGAGCCGAAATTTCTGCTTCTCCCCCCAAAATCAATGTCCATTTCTTTAGCGAGGATGGAAACCCAATAATGAAGATCAAATGATAACTATTCCTTGAGGAGAAGAGAATTGTATCGACAGCAAGAATGGCACAAGTATAATCTGACTCATCAGCTGTAATTAAACCATCGTCATAAGCTACCTACATTAATCCATATGTTTCAAGTTTGGAAAAAGGCGAAATAATCTATGGACTCGTATGCAAACCGCCATGAAAAACCAACGCACCGAGTCTTCAGGAGGGTGATGTCTGAAGAATGGTAGGATATTGGGGTCTTTATACACTTTCCGCGGCACCTAGTGTGGCCTTCAGAGGCAAGGATTCTTAGGTATGAATCGAGGTATGGTACAGTATCACCCTGGGGATTCCATCGTCTTTCACAGCAGAAGAGCTGCAGTATAAAAGGCTGTGTGGGTTTGTTACTTTGAAAGCACAGCAGGATAAATGCACAGAAGCATCCGAACTGTTGAGGGCTACATTGATTGGTACTTGCTGTTTACTTCTGCAGGCCTCGCAGCTGGAGGCTTGGTGGTATGGGCGTGAAGGTGCAAAGATCTAGAGGAAGAGATATATACGTCAGAATGACATTGAGAAGGTAGCAATGGCAATGGCAATGAGCTAAGATAGCGCTGTCTTTTTATTGGTGAATGGATCAAAAGTCGGAAATTTATATGTGCCCTAAGGCTTTTGGCCTACGTGTGATTATAAGGAGGTATCGTCGATCAAGCTTATTGTTAAACTTCAGTTCAAATCAAAAGAATCATACAACTTCCTGTATTAATTGTATTGCAAGAAGCGTAGATCCCTGTTTCGGTTTGGAAAAATAGAGGTTCTTGGGTGCTATATTTGTACTTCAGGAAATGCCAGGTAGGGAAAGAAGTCCAGTTGGTGGACTTATGGAGGATCGCGATACTTGGTCTGGCATAAATATCTTTCATCTCTGGAAACCATGTATCTTATCTGTCGAGTTTTAGTGCAAATGTTACATCTCCGCTCTCCGCTATTCAAACATGGTCAAGCGATCTCATACCCTCGTATTCTTCGGGTGAGATATTGGGTAATTCCCGTATACTCTGTCGTTTCTTCCCCGTCTGGCTGCATTCCCAGTGACCTGGCAAATACCGGTGAGAAAGCCTTGAATGGACGGAAAACTATCGATCTTGAGAAGAATAGAGATTGTTAGTTATAATGGTATTGGCAACAATGTGGTGTACACAAATGACAGTAAAGACTACAAAAGCACATAACACGATGACATTTTATTCTCCGAAATAGGAGGCATCCGAAGAATGGAAAGGTCAGATGTATCGTAGTGTGGATATGCAATACAAAGGTCCCCAAATCCTACAAAATTTCCTTTCGTCATAGATGACAACTTCATCTCCTGAAGAAGTAACCCAAGTCGTGACACTCTTTTTTCAAGGCTCTTTCTCCTCAAAGGGGGGCATAATTGATGTGATTATTCATGATTATGAATACTTTGAAAGAAACCTTCTTTATATATTGAGGGAATACTATATTGGTGAAGCACCTGAGTAGCTATCTTACTTTAGTGAGTTGATAAATTCACTCGCATTATCTCAAATAGCTCGTGGGAATATACGCCCATTTTTCTTGGTATAAAGAGACATCCACGAGCGCATACTTGGGAAATGAGATTCATGTAGACATATCTCGAGATCCTTTTATCGGGTATTTGAATCAGGTGGGAGTGTGCACATCAGAAGAAACAGATAAGTAGCAAAGGGGATCTAAAACCCCCTCTTGGTAGAAAGAGAAGATCTTCATTAATATGTTAGTTCCCAAGCTTCTATTTGGTTAGGAGCGGGAAACTCGGCTGGATTTAACTCTCATCGGAAGATTTCACGCTTGCTACGTAAATACACATTAGAGGGATGGAAGAAGGTAGGCTTTCGATGGATTCTGGTCTCGGCAATCAAATTAGACAAAAATATATATGAAAACAAATTGATAACAGTAATGCGTCGCTCCTCCACTATCCATTTTCCCTTACCCTTACCCTTACCATAACTCGAATTTTCATTCGTACATCAACGAAGAGGAGCACCTCTAGAAGAAGCCGCACTGGCACTATAGGACCGGCTAATTTCTTGCTCTGGTCTCGGTCCATTTCACCCCCCCCC